>CM070007.1:3782183-3946523 GCA_036247105.1 Cirrhinus mrigala
AACAAAACAAAAAAAAAAACCCTTTTGAATAAAACTACCTTAAAAAATAATCCTTTAATGACATATATCATCGAACAAATTAAACTCAAGACAAGATGCGAAGGGACAGCATGGATCAACCTCCTCTAAGTAAGTACTGAATAATTCATGCTATCATTTATCTAGCTTTCAACCATATATCTGTCTTAATTGCAGTATCAGAAATGTGAGTTGTGCTAAACAATTAAGACAAGACATATTGCCATTCTGTAATACTGTTTTTGTTTCCAAGCCTGTACTATGTTGGCTGATGCTCTTGACTTGTCATACATTTATGTGTCTTCAGCTTTGTTTAAATAAATCTGAAAGAAAAATAAATAAATAAATACCAGATAGCAGACCGATGGTAAATCAACAGTGAATAAATGATGAAATTTAAAATGGAATTTTCATCAAGGTTGCACCCTAAAATAATATTTCAACAATGAAAAATAGGTCAAGATGAAAACAATCAATACTTGTTCAACCTACATACCACTTACTTTAGATTGAATCAACATTAAAACAATATCAAATAAACCTTGCTTTATGTACAGCAGGATTCAATGACAATAAATGAAGAGTTCAGATGCAAAACCAGCTAAAAGCCATCTTGGTCAAAAATGCAACAATGATACTGAGTGAATGCTGAATGTCACATGTTGTACATCCATCAGACACTTTTACTTCAAACTTGCTAAATTCCAGCCTCAGCCCAATCAGAAGTACTATTACTTACATAGAAACCGGTACAAAGTAGCCAGAAATAAATGCTAATTTTAAAGAAATACATCAGATGGATTTAGAGGCTTTTGCATCTGAACTGTTCAAATCGTGTCCATTTTGACATCTTTCCTTTTTTTTTATTTATTTATTTTTTTTTGTTTTTTAAGATTTATTTTTGGCATTTTTAGCCTTTATTATGATAGGACAGATCAGTATGGACAGGGATAGGGGGCAGGATCAGGAAAGGTCCTCAAGTTGGGATTCGAACACAGGACGCCCGTAGCGCAACGTGCTGTATGTCAGCGCATTGCCCACAAGGATATTGCGCCGGCCATTTTGACATCTTTCAATCGGAGACCCTGAAGGGTTGTAATTAACATGGTTTTGAACCAAAAAGTCACAAACTCCAAAACTTTAAAATAAAAAAACTCTAGCATTACCATTACAAGATAAGCAACAGAAATCTGAAATGTAGTCAGTTATAAACAATATGTTCCTGTCGTTATCAGATCTGAGGATTGTTCTGCTGGGCAAAACTGGAACAGGAAAGAGTTCAGCAGGAAACACCATCCTGGGACGAGAGTTTTTTGAGACTGATGATTCACCAGAGTCAGTTACTAAAACCTGTGAGAGACAAGAAGCACAGATAGATAAGAGGACCGTCTCAGTCACAAAACATTTTTTCTTAGCACTATGAGTTCTCCTAAATAGTAGTAAAGCTTTTAAGTAAAAGTTTCTGTAACACTTTTTTTATGAAGCCTGTATTTATACATTATAAGGGTATTCTTAAGGCATTATAATGAATGCATAATGTATTATATATATATATATAAAAAAAAAAAAAAAAACTTATAGTATGTTGTATCATCTCATGAGTATTCATAAACAGTTTAATGTATTAACAGTTTTAATGTATTATAGTTTTTACTTATTTGTGGTTATAGCTTTTAAGAGTATGATTACCTCCTCATAGTTATAACGTATTATAAGTCTCATATCTTGCCATGTTACACTTTACTTAAAGCATACAAAGATCACTAATAAGTAATAATAATAATAATAATATTTCTCAAAGAGCTATGATCAGGTATCAGATCAGATGAATGTGTAATATGACACATTTGTATTATCAGTTTGATTATTTTGATGGTACTGCATGTCAGCTAGCAGTAATTATTATTAGTAGTGTGCTAAATAAATGCTAACACTGTATTTTGATGGTTCCCCAAAAGGCAAACTATATTATAAGTAACTTTGCAAGTACGTGAACCTGTTACCTAGCCTAACCTTAAAGGAGAATAAATTTTGAAGATTTTGAACTTCCAAAATGTAGTTTAAATGCAGCTTCAAAAGGCTTTAAACGATCCCAGCCGAGGAAGAAGGCTCTTATCTAGTGAAACGATCTGTCATTTTTTTCTAAAAAAAAAAAAAAGGTATACTTTTTAAGCACAAAAGCTCATGTAGCACAGGCTCCGGGATGCGCGTTCATGACACTACGTACTATTGAATCACGTCGAAAGGTCACGTGGAAGGTAGATGGAACTACAGACCCAGTGTTTACAAAGCGAATGCACAAAGACTAACAGGAAACAGAAAGTGCAAGTAAGTCAAACAAAATGCTGTTTACAAACAAAAAGGTACAACGATGTCGGACGATTCTGAAGTTGTAGAAGAAAATAAGAAAGAGTTTTTTGCCATACTTTACCTTTTTGAGCTGGAGTACACAGATGATGAACTTAGACACGATTAGTAGTAGTGATGGAAAGTTCGGATCGTTTTACTGACTCTTGTTCAGCAAAATGAACAAATCTTTTTTCATTTTATCATTTGGTTCATTTTAGCAAAATGTTAGGTGTTACTTCCCTATCACATCTACTGCTTACACAAACGTTGATCACACTACAAACAAGACAAAACTCTAATGCTATAAGAAACAGAAAAGATTCATTCATTGTTTACCTGGGTCTTTAGTCTATGATTAGCTCACCTCACCTCTTATCTAATAAGTTTTTGGGTTTGAGTCATTCGTTCATCACGTGACAGCCCCATAAGATGAACGAACGACTCAAAAAACCCGAAAAGGCAAAAACAGATGAACTAATTCCAGTACAGAACCTTAAAGGATGTCGCGCATGCACTCAAAAAAATGTTTCAGCCTAAACTTAAACTTTATGTAATTCAATTACATACAAAATTTTATTTGTAAATTCTTGTTCTGGAAGTGGAGTTCTCCTTTAACGTAAGTCTACTAATACTCTAATACTCTATTGTGTGTTATAAATAATCATAATCTTAAAAGTTATAACCTCAAATACTCAAGTATTATAATTGTTGTTGTGATTATTCATGAGATGATATAACATATAAGTTTTTTATTATTATTATTATTATTATTTTTTTATAATGCATTATGCATTCATTATAATGCCTTAGAAATACCATTATAATGTATTATAAATAGGGGCTTCACAGAAAGTGCTACCAAAGTTTCCTCTTAAAACTTCAAGTGACCAAACTGCTGAGACCAAACTTTAGTCAATGTGTAAATGTTGCTTTTTGAGAATGAAAGGATCATGGCTGATAGTAAGACATTGTGCAGACGCAACAGCCCTTTTACAATGGCTTGTGATTTGGTCTTAGTGACTTAGGAGTCCTATCGTCCTAGCCATAACAGATTTAAAAGCTGGTTTTAGCGCTAGAATGCTTTCTGAAATACTCAGAGCAAAAATTAACAAAAAAAAAAAAGAAAAAAGAAAAAGAAAAGAAAAAAAAAAAGTGTTCCTTGTAAATCAGCAAGACAGAAACTACTTTTAGCCTTAATATGTTTTGTAGATGTGTGTTTCTACTTATTTCATACTTATTCTGAAAAATAAATAAAAAACAATAAACAATAAACAATAAACAAGTGCTCCAGAAATTGCTCTGTAAACCTAATTTCTAAACATATCTTCTCAAGATGGATTTTTTTTTTTTTTTCCACCATCTTTGGTTATTAAATTACATATTTTTATTAAAATCAACATTGTCTTATTTATTTATTTATTTATTTATTTATTTATTTATTCATTCATTCATTCCGTAAACTGAGAAAATACCAATGTTGCCATGGGGGGAGTTCTCTGGGTTCGGGCCATATTCTGGGCTCAGAGCCCTCCCCCAGGACAGCACGCTAGCATATGCTTACTATTTGCTCAACCAGATTACATGTAAGGGTGAACTCGTGAACCATATTTTCTATTGCCCTACACCTACCCTACACTTAAACCTAGCCCTCACAGGAGACTTTTATCTCAAAAAAACTCATTCTACATGATTTATAAGCCTATGTCCTCATGGGGACCTAAAAAATGTCCCCACAAGCTCAAAATTTACTGGTATTACTATCCTTGTGGGGACATTTGGTCCCCATGACGTGATAAATACCAGGTACATACACACACACAGACACACACTGTATCTTGCTGACACAATGCAATTTCTAGCTCCTTACCTTAAACCTATCCATCAGAACTAAGTGCCTCACCCAAACCCCTGCCCTAAACCTAACCTTTACCCAGTTATAACCTGATCCCTAAAATCAAGTCTTGACCCTTAAACAGGGCTTTAAAGGGGTCTCAGAAAGTGAGGACCGGCCAAAATGTCCTCACTTTACAAAATTGTCCTCATTCCAGTGGTCTAAAACTCAAACCGGCTGTACAGGTGCACACACGCACACACACACACACACACTCCTAAGCAGGGCCGCATTAAGACCTCAGTGGGCCCCGGGGCTATGACTTACTGCAGGGCCCCCCATCACAACAACACAACAGTGATGTGGTTCTACGCAACTATATTGAGTAATTTGTACAAGTAACAATTTTGTTGTTTGAACAAAAAAAAATTCAAGTAAAGCTGACAAAATTTCTTCAAGTAAATCCAAATCATGATGATGCAAACTCCAGTGACTGTATTAGTCAGGTCTCATTCAGCATTCACAAAGTCCTAAAAGGCATGAAAACAGTAAAGCTGTTTAATAATTTTCGTTACACCAACACATGCAGGTTGCAAATTTAACATCACTTAGCAATACATCCAGTAAAAGCATTGATTCTGAGAATTATGTATCCGCAGACCTTAGTCGGGTCATATTAATTTCAGACAGGAATAAATTAGGCTGTAAGTAATAGGTTACAGTGCATTCAATGAATTGTACTGTTGTTTAACAACATACATTTTCAAGCTGAAATAGTTTAGATTACATAGTTTTAATATAAACAAATCAATTAAACTTAATGTGATTCATATGCACCAGTTTTACGTGAATGAAACAGGCAAAGTTTATGTCATAGTTCCCAGTGTTAAACAAACCCTGCTCAGTGTTCATGTATTTCCACACTACAGAGTGTTCAAGTAGCATCGACAGGAGATCATTATGTCATGATTGACCAATAATGATGAACACCTGCTGTTTACAAGCAGAATCACCGAAGGAAAGAGAAACACAAGAATCAGCCACAGCCAAAGATAAAATGAACTTAAATAAATGAGGACATTAAATCTCTGATTAAACAACCTTTTCATTTTTTTAAAAAATTAATTTAAATATCAGCATTCAACATTTTAGGATTAAAATATTAAAACAGTTTTCATGCATTTGTAACTGCAGGTTAAATGCATTCATGTCCTGCATTAAACAGTGGGTAAATACATCTGATAATGATTTTACATCTTGATAATGATTTTATTTGTGCGATAACAGCATAAAATGTCTTATAATTCTAAGTGACTTTTTTGATTAAATATAAGAATTTGACGCAAAAGATAATAAAAGATAATGCACACTTTCAGAAAAAAAGAAGGGGTCTGGTCTGGTTAGGGGAACCCCCCAAGTGGTTTGACACAATTCGAACACTGGTTAGAAGCCTTACAAAAAGAGCAGAGAAGCTAGTGTTATTTATTTATTTGTTTGTTTTTTAAGAAAACAAGCAGTAAGTAAAGTCTAGTCTTTTTTTAAGAAGAGAATTAAAATAGAGAGTGCTAGAGTTGGAGGGTCAAATAAAGAAGGAAGAGATGTGTTTTTAGACGATTCTTGAAGATGACTGATGAAGAACTGATGTTTGGATTGACTTAGGCAGGTCATTCCACCGCACAGTAAAATCCCCAGAGTAAAATTGACTCTATGTAGAGAACATTTGGTCCCTCTCTAAATAGATTTAAATTAACACTGAAACAGAGTTTAAGTTAATGAGATAATTAAGTGATCAATTAAATGATGATTGTGCATTAATGATGAACACCTGCTGTTAACAAGCAGCGTCACTGAGAAACACAAGAACTACAACTGACTTCAGCCACAGATAAAATATTTCATCTGAAATAAAAGATATGAAATCTCTCAAAATCTGATTAAACAACTCCACAAACAGCATCACCAGCTTCACTCATTACTGACCAGAATTAACAGAGGTTTAGAAGGTGATGTTTTATTGGTCAAAAAAAAAAAAAAAAGGACGCAAAAAAACATGATGCCACCATAACTGTGGTCAAGGTTTGCTTTAGTTTGTCTCTTGACCCTTTTAAACATTTACAATAATTTTGTTTTTAAGCAGTTGCAATGTTGTTTCATAGCAAACATTTGTGTACTGCTGAATCAAATGGTTAAAGTAACTGATTATTTTAGTTTCTGCTTACAGCTCATTTATGTGTTCATTTTTTGTAGGCAAACATTAATGTCTTGAACTTTATGCAAGCAGCTATTGGATTGGTAGAATCTGAATCTGAAGTCCTAAATGAATCTTGGCCCACTCTTGGCAATAATTTATTCATCTTGGGTGGAAGTTGCACTCTTTCTCTTGATTTGTTTTACTTTATCTGTGATAACTTTAACACCAGGTCCTCCAGCTAGAGCTGCTCCTCCTGCCATTAAAACTACAGGCAGAGCCACTCCTCCAGTAGCAGCAACTAGTACTGCACCTCCAGCTACCGCTGCTCCTGCTCCTGCCACACTCACTCCCATTAGAGCTGCATCTTGAACCTTCTTCATCATTATCTTTTTCTGAGCTTCTTTGTACATCTCATTTGTGTAATACTGTCCGCCATTCTTCATCACCATGCTGTCTATTTTCTTTAACAGTTCAGTAACTTGTGCTGGATTTTTAACAGTGTTATTAAGAACATGATACCCGCCTCCACACTGTCTAACTAGCTCATTAAGCTGCTTGTTTTGAGTCAGATACTTGTCTATAGACACTGGTAGCAGATCTCCTCTAGTGAACAGAATGATGGTGTAATGTTCAGCATCCTTTCCAAAGTGCTTCTGAATCCATTTCACTGTGTTTTTCTCCTCATCTGTGAATCTCATGTCCAGTCTGATGACCAGCAGAAACACGTGAGGACCAGGAACAGACATTTCTATGCATCTCACTATTTCCTCCTTCAGGTCTTCTTCACTGGTATCATACAGTCCTGGAGTGTCGATCACTGAGATATCTCGATAATCCACTATCTTGTGACATTTTTTGCATTTCTTAGTCACAGATTTAGAAGAAAATTTTGCATGAAACACTTCTTTTCCCAGGATGGTGTTTCCTGTCGCGCTCTTTCCAGCTCCAGTTTTACCCACCAACACAATCCTGAGATCTGACGTGATTGAAAAATATAAAAGGACAGATGTGAACATGTGTTAAATAAAGATTTCTGATAGACTCCAGATTGTCTGTAGATAATGAGCTATATTTGAAACACTATGGCCAGGTTTCATAGACAGGGCTTAGCCTAAGCCAGGATTAGGCAATAGTTCAGTTAACATTTAACATATTTAAGTGATTTTTTTAAACATGCCTTAAAAAAAAAAAAAAAAGAAAGAAACTGGTGTGTATCTTGAGACAAAACAAAGGCATTGATATATTTTAAGATCAGTCAGTGCAAGTTTGGTTTAGCTGAAACAAATCAGACTTACATTTTAGTCTACACTTAAGCCACACTCAAAAAAACATTTCAGCCTAAACTTAAACTTTATGTAATTCAATTACATATGAAATTTCCATGCATTTAGATTACATAGTTTTAATTTAAACAAATCAATTAAACTTAATGTGATTCAAATGCATCAGTCTTATGTGAATGAAACAGGTAAAGTTTATGTTCAAGTAGCAGAGTGTTCAAGTAGCATTGACACACACTCAAAAAAATATTTCAGCCCTTAACTTAATTTAATTACGTACAAAATTTCCATGCATTTAGATTACCTAGTTTTAATTTAAACAAATCAGTTAAACTTAATGTGATTCAAATGCATCAGTCATACGTGAATGAATCAGGTAAAGTTGATGTAATAGTTCCCAGTGTTAAACAAACCCTGCTCAGTGTTCATGTGTTTCCACACTACAGAGTGTTCAAGTAGCATTGACACAGTGTTGGAGTTCAGGAGCTCATTATGTCATGATTGACCAATGATGATGAACACCTGTTGTTTACAAACAGAATCACCGAAGGAAAGAGAAACTTAAGGATCAGCCACAGCCAAAGATAAAATGAACTTAAATAAATGAAGACATTAAATCTCTGATTAAACAACTCCACAAACAACATTACAGTTTGACATGATTACTCTCATATATCTACAAAAGATTTATTTATTTATTTTTTAAGTTTCAATTGACCTCACCATCATGGCGATCAGGGTTTACTTTAGTTGGACTCTTGACTTTCAGTTTTTTTGAGTTTTTTTTTTTTTTTTGGCTGCTGTAATTGTGTGTATGAAGCACATCTGTTACAGCAGAAGGAAAAAAAAAAAAATGTTTTATTAGGTTTTTTTTTTTGATTAATTTGTATTGGTTGTTGAGTCATTGTCATCCATGTCTATTATTTTTATAATGTTTACAAAAGGCTTATAAACTATTGTGGGTGTTTATTTCATACACTACACCTTAAAATCTACAGCATCCCTTTGACACACACAGACATCAAGAATCAGCATATGAATCTCAACAATGGTGACATTCAACAGCTGCATGCTGGGTAGCAGCAGAGTACAAAACTCACCCATGACTTCCAGCATGCAGCTGTTGAATGTCACCATTGTTGAGATTCATATGCTGATTCTTGATGTCTGTGTGTGTCTCAATAATGCTGGTGATTTTAAAGTAGTAATAATAACAGTATAGCTACTATAAATATCATGAAACTAACAGATAAACCTCCAAACAATGATTACACCATCAATAATAATTAACCAAGAACTCTTAATATGACTTTTTTTCTTGCTTGTTTGTAATTTTTTTTTTTTTTTTTTTTTGCTTGTTTGTTTTTTTTGTGCTATAATAAATGTGCTCTCCAGAAGAAAGTCAAGGGTCAAGAGCCCAACTAAAGTAAACCCTGTTCGCCATGATGGTGAGGTCAAATGAAACGTTTTTTTTTTTTTTTTAATAAAACACCTGTTTAGACGTTCTCAAATAATATTTGTAGATATATGACAGGAATCAAGTTAAACTGTAATGATGTTGTTTGTGGAGTTGTTTAATCAGAGATTTAATGTCCTCATTTATTTAAGTTCATTTTATCTTTGGCTGTGGCTGATTCTTGTGTTTCTCTTTCCTTCGGTGATTCTGCTTGTAAACAGCAGGTGTTCATCATTATTGGTCAATCATGACATAATGATCTCCTTAACTCCAACACTGTGTCAATGCTACTTGAACACTCTGTAGTGTGGAAACACATGAACACTGAGCAGGGTTTGTTTAACACTGGGAACTATTACATAAACTTTACCTGTTTCATTCACGTAAGACTGATGCATTTGAATCACATTAAGTTTAACTGATCTGTTTAAATTAAAACTATGTAATCTAAATGCATGGAAATTTCATATGTAATTGAATTACATAAAGTTTAAGTTTAGGCTGAAATGTTTTTTGAGTGCATGTCTGTGAAACCGGGGGTTTTTGGAATGTCTCTAACACTATTAATATCTGCAATTAACATGAAGTATTTTACTAGAGTAAATCAGACATCTCTGCACTCAACAAGTTTTATGTATCTGTGCTTAATGGACTTTAGGACACTTTATGAATTATTTAAGAATAACGTATCAATAGTAGCATGAGTTTTTACATATATATTTTATTTTATTTTTATTTTATTTTATTTTATTACTATTCTTATTGTTTTTAATGATGTAATGCCACTGTTAGTGAATTCACTTTTGATGTTTAGTTTTTGTGTTTAGAGTTTTGTGTAAAGTTCTTACCGTCGTCTTCTGATAGCACCTTGTATGTATTACTCTTGCTCATTCCCAAGGTTTTTTCTGGTGTCTTGAATACATTTTTGCCTCTTGTTTTTTCATTTGACAATCCCACAAATCTCTCTAATGAACTACTATCCATGGTTTCATATATGTGAGTTGTTTCCATTGATTCACTGACATAAGAAACAAAACTCTCCTTTTTTTGTTTAGTCCCAATACGCATTGATCTCCATTTCGATGTTCTTTCCATTTCAAATAACTTTTTGTTTCCTAGTTCTTGTCTTTCCTTTTTCTCTTGCTGTTTTTCCCTGTATGTATTTTCTTTCTCTTTTCTCTTTTCTCTTTTCTCTAATTCCTTCATTTTCTTGTTCAGTCACAGTATTTCTTTTTTTCTCTTCCATTGTCTTGTGAGTAGTAAAAGTCTCCCCTGCTGATTTTGATTGCTTTATTCTTATGCTCTTCGTTCGAGACATTAAGTAAATCTCATTAATGTAATGCTGGTAATTATTTTGTCTGACAGTTTCATCAATCTTCTCCAGAAGCTCTGTGATGTGAGTTTGATTAATCTTATGTTTACTGTTGATTGCATGATAATTATCTCTGCAATGACCGATCAACTCTCGAAATTTTGTCTCAAGTATAAAGAGCATCCATTCTTTCCTTGACATTTTTTCTCTTCCAGTGACCAGAACCATTGTGAACTTAAACGCTTGAGCTCCAAAGATCTCCTGAATCTTTTCTGCAATGTTCCTCTCGTCCTCCTCAAAGGTCTCCAGGTTGATGACAAGCAGGAACACGTGAGGACCAGGATGAGCGAGAGTGAGACTCCTCATCATCTGCTCCTGCAGCGTTTCATCAGTCAGATGAGTGCTGAAGAATCCTGGAGTGTCAATGATGGAGATATATTTGTTTTCTACTCTTCCTATCTGTATCTCACTCTTTGTGGTTCTGCTCTGTTCAAATGCCTTTCCACCCAGTATTGCATTTCCTATTGTGCTCTTTCCAGCTCCAGAGACTCCCAGCAGCACAATCCTCAGATCACGTGAATCACCTGCATTCAAACAGTTCATGTCATTAGCTGGAGCTCTAGATGATTTATAAATGTTTCTGTGATCTTAACCATTTCACCCCCAATTAATAACAATAACCCTGTTTCCTGCCACTGTGCATCATGCACAATTTCATGCTATCATTTGGCATGCTGGTTTTACACCAGAGCATTGGTGGGTTAAACATATGAGCAACTAAAGAGGCACCTTTTTTTTTTTTCTTCTTCTTCGTTGAAGCAAGCACTCAAGAACATCTTCCTAGCCAAGATCTAGTAAGATTTATCAGAGTAGACTATACATTACAAAAAGTGGCAACTTGGTCTAACCCTTAAAAATATGTTTTGTTGGCATAACCTTGTTATCAGTTAGTTTATTAATACTAATATATTTTTGTGTTTAATAAAAATAAAGAGATCAATTTAAATGTACCATATGAATCAAATAATGAATAAATTCCTTATTGCTTGTTTACAAGACCAAAAAAAAAAAAAAAAACTATAAAAAGTCTATATGTAGCAGCACCTGAAAGAGCAGCTAGCAAGGAAACAGTGACAGAATTATCATTTTAGGGCGAAATCAAAAAGGTTTTTCAGATTACATTAGTCTAAATAATACTTTGGTCTTTTCTAATTGTACAAATATACTAGAAACTGAGTTTCTACTGTATAGAAAGAGTTAGCAAGCTATCTGTTAACTTTGAACTTAGACATAAAATTGACTGTTTTGTAAGACAAAAAAGCAATTCTTAGATCAGGAAACCGACAAGTTGGATCAGGGTTGAAACTAAAATCTGTCAGATCAGAACCAAACTACACTCAAAAAAATGATTTTAAAAAAAGACTGTCAAGTGGTTCCACGCAACTATATTGAGTAATTTGTACAAGTAACAATTTAGTTGTTTGAACAAAAAAAATTCAAATAAAGCTGACAAAATTTCTTCAAGTAAAGGGAGAGGTTTAGACGTTTTATTAAAAAAAAAAAAAAAAAAAAAAAAGTTTCATTTGACCTTACCATCATGGCAATCAGAGTTTACTTCAGTTGGGCTCTTGACCCTTCATAATTTTTTTCTATTGCTGTAATAAGAAGTTTGATTAAATGTTCTTTTTTATTTATTATTGATCTTTTGGAGTGATTTATTTATTAGTTTTGCATTTACAATAGTTTTATGAACTGTCACTAATAACGATCTTATAATGTCCAATATTATTTAGACACACACAGACATCAAGAATCAGCATATGAATCTCAACAATGGTGATATTCAACAGCTGCATGCTGGGAGTCATGGGTGAGTTTTGTACTCTGCTGCTACCCAGCATGCAGCTGTTGAATGTCACCATTGTTGAGATTCATATGCTGATTCTTGATGTCTGTGCGCATATAAGTGATGCCGTAGATTTGAAGGTTCAGTGCATAAGATGAACATCCATACAGCTATTATCAAAATCATATAACTAATAGGTTAACTACTGGGTGAGATCAGTGGATCAGACTACCAGACGATGCTTACATCTCAAGTAATAACTAACCAATGTAAGTTATTACAAAGAACACTTAATCAGATTTATTTTCTTGGCTTTTTTGCTGTAACAAACATGCTTCACACACAGAATTACAACAGCCAAAAAAAAACAAAAAAAACACTAACATTAAAAAAAGTCAAAGGTCAAGAGTCCAACTAAAGTAAACCCTGATCGCCATGATGGTAAGGTCAAATTAAACTTTTTTTTTAATAAAACATCTAAACCTTTGTTTAGATGTTCTTAAAAACATTTTGTAGATATACGACAGAAATCAAGTCAAACTGTAATGTTGTTTGATGAGTTGTTTAATCAGAGATTAAAAGTTCATTTTATCTTTGGCTGTGGCTGATTCTTGTGTTTCTCTTTCCTTCGGTGATCCTGCTTGTAAACAACATTATTGATTAATCATGACATAATGATCTCCTTAACTCCAACACTGTCAATGCTACTTGAACACTCTGTAGTGTGGAAACACATGAACACTGAGGAGGGTTTGTTTAACACTGGGAAATATTACTTAAACTTTACCTGTTTCATGCCTAATTTATGCCTAATTTATTCCTGTCTGAAATTAATATGACCCGACTAAGGTCTGCGGATACATAATTCTCAGAATCTATGCTTTTACTGGATGTATTGCTAAGTGATGTTAAATTTGCAACCTGCATGTGTTGGTGTAATGAAAATTATTGAACAGCTTTACTGATTTCATGCCTTTTAGGACTTTGCGAATGCTGAATGAGACCTGACTAATACAGTCATTGGAATTTGCATCATCATGATTTGGATTTACTTGAAGAGATTTTGTCAGCTTTACTTGATTTTTTTTGTTCAAACAACTAAATTGTTACTTGTACAACTTACTCAATATATTTGCCTGGAACCACTTGACAGTCTTTTTTAAGTAAGTCCAACAAATCTTTTTTTTGAGTGTATTTTTTCTTTCTTTCTTTCTTTCTTTCTTTCTTTCTTTCTTTCTTTCTTTCTTTCATCTTTCTTTCTTTCTTTCTTTCTTTCTTTTTCATTAACAAATCTTAAAGAAAATTCTCTAAAATATTTGACGTGATAGCATTAATACAGTGGCAGTGATTATTTTAAAACTAATGTGTAATGAAATATAGTAAAACATGTAGTTTCTAAATGTAGAAGAGCTTTAAATCAAAAGGTTGCAATATGACTGCTATATAAGTCACTTATGTTTAGTGCTGCCAATGCAACAAACAAAATGTATGTAACAGTATATAAATTAGTTCTTAATACTGAATGAAACCAGCTGTATAAGTCATATTAGGTGATTTAATTTACACTAACCTTCATGTCCTGATTCCATTATGTCTCAGTTTGCTTTTGTTATCCACAGTCTCTCGTCTTTATCTGACTGAATGATCTGAAGAAGAGAAATTAGAAGCATCTAGATTGAACCTTGAACAGTGATCATGAGTCTGATGCCATGCATTAACCATATATCAGATACAAAGCAGAAGAATATGATTGGCTGTATTGCACCTGAGCAATGGCAGTCTCTTATCCTAATCAGAGTTGAGCTTGGTTAATATTTGAATGAAGTACCTCCTAAAACAATATGTGCTACTGTATTTAGTATAAGCTCCAATAAAGGGACAAGACAATTGGCTATTCAGCAAAACCTCACCCTTTACATTAGAGGAACAAATTTCATACCCTGTAAAAAAATAAAAAATAAAAAAATAAAAAAATAAAAATAAAATAAAATAAAATAAAATAAAATAAAATAAAAAAGAGCAGCCATAAAGCCTGGAAATCCCAATCTGTCCTGCAACATATACAATGCAGGCTGTATGCAGAATATGCTGACAAAAATGTGAACACAACAGATTTTGAACACGTTACAAAACTTTACAATAACAAAACACTGAGGCTTTGGATCTTTTCCCAGTACAGTCTGGGAAGTCTCAACGCTTCACTTTGTTTCACTTCTACATTGAATCCCAAACAGTCCTAATACAACTGTCAGGATCCTGTCGTTTTGCTCTTGCACCCATGTTACATGTTTGTTCCTGCATGGTGTCTGGGTGAGCACACTGTTCCAAAAGTCAGTATCACTCATTAGACACATTTTGATTAAAGATGCACAGTCTGGAAAGAAAATAACCTTTTAGAAAGGATTAAAGATTAATTAAAATTGAAATGTATTTTCTTGTGCAACACATTCAGCACATGTTCCCAGGAACTCCCATAATGCATTCAAAATCTCTATACAGGTTACACACGATGAAACTGCTTCCTCCATGTCAGCTTTGTTTTTGTAAACTGCCGAGTTTGCATCCTCAACATAACTGGTGTTTTTGTGACACGATGAATCTGCATCCTCAAAGTAACCTGTGTTATCATAACATGGCGCATCGTCATCCTCAGTGTAACTGTTGTTTTCGTGACATGATGAATCTGCATCCTCAGTGTAACTGGTGTTTTCATAAGACGGTGAATCTGCATCCTCAGTGTAGTTCGCTTTTTCGTGATACGACCAAGCCTCTTCCTCAAATTCACTGGTGGTTTCATGACAATTCCAACTGCATTTCTCACTGCTAGTCTCCATGCACTCACATCCTTCTTTGCTGTTCTCACAACCCATGACTTGTCTAGCAAGTATAACTCAACAGTTTGAGTTGATTTGAAAATATTGGTGTCTGAATCAGAATGTGATTTGCGTGAAACCTCCTTCAGTAGGGCAATGAGCATGAACCACAAGGACATCCAACCAGCTCACTGTCTGCCCTACTATATGTGTATGCAGTTGAATCGTCTCAGTGGTGGCAAAAGCCCAGTTAATGCAGATGCTGACTCAACAGTGACCGTAAAGTCTCAGCTTCCATATTGATATTTTAGGTTTCAATATAAACGGACGTCAGTATTACCTTATCTTGGCTTCTTTTAAAATCACATTTTATGGACTGTAATTGGCAGTCATTGTATTACATTTTATTACATCTGAGATTTCAGGGAATAAAGGTGCTTATATGCCAGTAAGTGTAGAAAGCAGATCGGCAGATGAAAGTCTATTATGGAATAAAATGTTCATGAAACAAGACTACTTGTAAAATTTACATTCAAAATGTTTTAAAGTGTAGTAGTGTACATGCATGTGATATTCCTACTGCATTAAATGCATGACTAACATAAAGATGTTTTATGGACTTGGATTATATAACTGAAGTTTATAATGACAGGAAAATGTTGAGAGATTCTACTTACAGAATCTGCAAGGTGTATGTAAAACCTTCCCACAGTGACAGTATAATTTTGAGATCCATCTATTTACACTCAGGACAGCTGGTGGACTCACACAAATATTAACTAAGTTGCAAACATTCACTGATGCTCAAGACTGAAACACAGAAAATGTACACCTAGGGGTTGTAAACCTTTTAACATGATTTTCAATTTGTATATTGTACTTATTTCCAGTGCAATATTCTGTGGAGGCAGAATATCAAAACTTTGTCAAAATATATATATATATATATATATATTTTTTTTTTTTGATTTTTGATTTTTGCATGCAACAGTACACAAAAACGTTCAATGCTAATTTGAGCTAATTGCTACATTTATCTATAACTCTTGAACAGAATGAGATATCGTCACCAAACTTTGTGCACGTGTTTAAGTTAAATCTTTGGTCAAAAAAAAAAAAAAAAAAAACTGTTGGTCTACACAACCGTTGGTCCGATCAACTTGAAAATCGGTATGCAGTGTCTTTGTCCAAAGTTTATGAGGACATTCGCTTATCTCAAAAAACATAGCTTCCAGTGGCCAAACAATTTTAAGCAAGGTTAACAGAGGTTGATCAGAACAATACTCACTGGGCATGTTTGACTCATGGCCCTAAATTAATTCATTAATTAAAAAAAAAAAAAAAAAAAACAGTTTTGTCTTTTGGTCAGCTATAACAAGGTCATTTGGAAAAGGGTCGTGGCCATATACCCAAAAGCCTATAAACCCTAAATGGAAACTCAAAACTTTATAAAACTTGGTGAAAACATGTGTCAGATGACTCTTAAACACACAAAGTTTCAGTAAGCATGCAAAGCGCTATAACAGTTAAAAAAGCTTTAAATACTATATATATATATATATATATATATATATATATATATATATATATATATATAGTTACACAAACACTAGGTCTTCATATCATATGATATATCTCCTCATTATGAACAACTTTACCTTTAGGACCACTGCTATCAATCTTGAACTTCTTCTTAATTAATATACTGTAGGTCAGCCTTTTCTAAGTCTGCGTGTGTCTCATCATATTCTCCATCATGGATGCCTTCTGGTGTCAGCCATACATTTCACGATGAGACCCTGATGAAAGTGCTTGAAGTGGTTGTAATTGCTGCTTGTAGCTATTATTTTATTTTATTTTATTTTATTTTATTTTATTTTATTTTATTATTTTATTTCATTTTATTTTATTTTGTTTTATTTATTTATTTTTTATTTTATTTTTTGTAATCTGAATTAGATTAAACATACTTTCGTATATAATTAGAGTTTTTGACCATACACCACTTCAGGCGTGTGTGCATAGAAACCCACCTTTTCAGACAGAAGTTCTCTTCTAAGTTCTGTCTTTAGCCAGTCTTAACCACTGACAGCTGCATGGATATATTTACACACAGTGATATTAATGATATATAAAAATCTTTAATAATTGAATATATATATATATAGCACCTGGTCCTATAAGATAAATGACATTTCTGACGTTCTCTACAAAGAAAAATCTGAGATTACAATCATTTCTCACCAAAGTTTCATGAGAGTGTGATATTGTTTCCATTGTATCCATTGTTTGGATTTCTTTCTTTCAAGTCTATTCTAAGTTAACACACACACACACACAAAAAAAAAAAAATAAAATAAAATAAAATAATAACAATAAAAAATACAAAACATTGCGCAAAACAGAAACCAGTCCAGTACACAATGATTCTCACACAGGTTATGGTGATTGTGTTCTAGACCGATGGGTAAATTATTCTACAGCTGTACAATCACCCTTTCATTTCTCATCTATCCCAATGGATGTCTGAACACAGATTTTGTGTATGCTGGTCTTTCA
Organism: Cirrhinus mrigala; assembly: GCA_036247105.1. Taxonomy (NCBI): domain Eukaryota; kingdom Metazoa; phylum Chordata; class Actinopteri; order Cypriniformes; family Cyprinidae; genus Cirrhinus; species Cirrhinus mrigala. Next base: position 3,799,839 of record CM070007.1, read on the forward strand.
TCTAACACTACTGTAGATCACTGTAGAGTCCTCTTCCACAGCTTTTACATTTGATCGCCTGAAAAAAAAAAAAAAAAGAAACACAAAGATGTTACAGCATCAGGATGATGATTGTCATAATGAAATTTGTTCTCTTCTGGACCCTTCATGTTTGTTTTTGTAATGTTGGACAGCTGCGTACTGGATTTTCTCAGTATATCTGGATTCAGTATTTTTTTCTTCTCTGAATCTGCTCAGTTGCACACTGGCATACAGAACATCACTGGCTGTGTCAGGTTCAGAAAATCTCTGTGACACATTAGAATAGAGATCATTCTGAAAAAAAAAGAAAATACATAAGACAAATGAATCAGTTTTGAATGAAGAAAATTGAATCAGAGCTGAGGTGTAGTATTCCAACGTGTTGGGAAGAATAAGACAGAGTGAGCATTTGAAGTAACTCATTCATCTCTCACACTGCTGGTGTAAATGTGCCAATGATTTTGCAGTGAAAATGTCTGAATATAACAGACATCAGATTTGAGTTAAACAACAGAAAACAGAAAAAAAAAATATCTTCATAAAGACTTTAAGGTTGGTTTCCCATCAGTCTTTCAGTAACGTTGTCTGGTTGATTTACCTGTGTCATTTTGAGATCTTCAGATATAAAATCTCTTCTTCTGCTCCTGTTATAATGACAGACAATAACGGCACGCTTTCTTGCTATAGTAAACCAAAACTGATCTACATTTATATAACCACTGTAGTTTTTTTGGTTAAACTCACATTATAAACAGGATGATGATGATGATGATGAAGATAACAAATCCTCCTCCAGCTGCTGCTGTGATCGCAATCACATTCTTACCAGCACCATGATCAACTGAAAGAGGAAAATCATCATAATTAACAAACTGATGAATGATGTGAAGATACAGGAGTGTTAATAAAAACTTCACCTGTGACAGTAACAGCGTCTGATCTCTGAGATCCATGTTGATTGTGAGCCTCACAGTAGAAACGTCCACTCTGTAGTGCACTGAAACTCTGTCCAGATCCAACAGCTGAGGATTCATCCTCCTTAAACCAGCTGTAGTTCAGAGCAGGTGGGTTTGAATCACTGCTGCAGATCAGAGTCACTGAATCACCTTCCACTATTTCAGCAGATCCATTTATGAACACTGAGACATTCGTCGGAGGATCTAAAAAAAAAAAAAAGAAAATCATTAATATGAACAAAGAATGATCAAAACAGAAACATCTAGAATAATTCTGCAGGTGGCTCTGAATCACTGTTGCAGCTCAGAGTCATTGAATCTCCCTCCACTGTCTCACCTAATGGCCTACAAAAATCTACTTTGGTGCATCTAGATATGGAAATAAGCTTAATGAAAATATTATTTTATTTTCAGTTTTGACTTCAAACCTTTTACACAATCTTAATTCTCTATTGTGCAACTTGTAATGTTTGAATACATTTGCATTTCCAAAATACAAAAGTATTTTTTTGGTGATCAAAAACACTTCTGAATCTGCACTCACACGTGACATTGAGATGAACAGCAGGAGAGATGTAATCGTGTCCATGTAGAGCACAGCTATATCTGCCTGCATCCTCTCTTCTGACTGACTGCAGCAGGAGTTCATTGTTTCTGTCTCTTCTCTCAGTTAATGGCTGTGAGTTTCTGTACCAGATGAATGTTGCTCTGTTAGTCAGAGTGCAGCTGCTTTTACATGACAGAGTGACATTACTTCCTTCTGTCACTCTCTCAGGAGACTCCACCTGAAGATCTGAACACAACACACACATTATATCTAGTGCTGCTGTCATACACTCATTATTATTCAACATAATGCACAGAAGAAGAGGGAAACCTCATGAAAGTCACCTGTGACATTAAGACTCACTCCTGGATGACCAACCCATTTTCCATCAGATTTATTAGTGATGAATCTGAAATAGTACATGTGTGAATCTTTCTGTGTCACATGATTCAGTCTGATGGTGCAGTTCTGCTGTTTATCTCCCAGATACTGAAGCCTCTGACTGTATTCAGGATCCTCAGACAGATCTGGAGGCTCTTTACCCTTTGCAGGGTTTTTGGTCCAGAACGCTTTCTTGATCTTATATCCAGTAGGGTATTTATAAGTGCAGCTCATTATCACTGATGAGTCCTTTAGTGCACAGATGTGTGAATGACTGTAGTTCACACCCCAATCAGCACCAGAAACCCCTGAAACACAGAATTCATAAAAATGTTAGTCAGCATAATACTGATATTAGTGTGACCTTTTTTATGAGCTTTAGAAGGTGTTAAATAAAGCAATGCACAATGCAGAGACAAACTGTAAAAAGAGAACAAAGAAATCAGCCACAACTACACATAATCACACATGCTAAACTCATTTTTGTACAATCAAATGCACTGAAGAACGAGAATGTCCCTTCCCATAAACCACCTGCCAACAACTAGCAAGTAGCAAACTAGCAAATCATCCCATACAGCAAAAATGTATATATTTTCAAATATATTTTTAAATATATTTAAAAATATACAAAAATGGCCAAAAAATATATTTTCTAAAATATATTTACGTAAATATATTTTCTACCAATATATTTTGGGCCATATATAAATATATATTTTTAAAAGCATGTATATTTCAGTCCAAGAAAATACATTTTCTTGCCACAGAAATGCATTTAGAAATATATTGTGGTATATGATGGTGGAAACTAAATATATTTACTATTTTAAAAATATATTTAATTGACCTCCACTGTTTGCAACATATATTTAGCATATATTTCAAATATATTTTGGCCACTAAAAATATATTTTTGCCATATGGCATGTGTAATGAATGAATGAATGAATGAATGAATGAATGAATAAACAAATAAATCAGTTGCTTTAATTTCCTAAACTTCCCGTCTTGATGAGATATGTGGACACAGAGGACTGAGCTTATCAATTATTCATTACAGGGTATTTAGAAATAAAATTAGATAAAATTACACACACAAAACGAGTACTTCTAATATGAATGTAACAGCAACTCACTGTGAATCATAATCAGGAAGACCAATCTGACTGATATCTGCATAAAATACATGCACAATACATCATTCATAATTTCATAATTCATAACAAACCTTATAATCAGCTTATATATTCAAACACAGTATATGTGCATGCATGCATGGGCAACATTTGTCGTTTGAGTCAAAGTGTGTGTGTGTATGCCGGGGGGGGGGGGGGTCGGGTTATTCATGTAATAACTTAATTTTATGATGAGTGTGAGGGCCACTTAGTATGATAATACCAGGCTGCTGAAGCCATGCACTAAATTTCATTTATCAAGCTCACTTCAAAATAAATAAATAAATCATCACCACCAACAACAACAATAATAATAGTAATAATAATAATAATAATAAATGTTTGCTGTAATTATTCCCAATTATTAGTGTTCATAACTCATACCTTAAAAGGGCATTTGTTTGTTTTTTAGCTTAGCAGAAGTAGGCAGAAGTCACTGCGGTTACTGAGTGGCAGAAAGCGTTAGTGTTCAGCTTGAATGCAGCAAAAACACATACACGGAAACAAATAACAGAAACTGAAATGAGGAACAACGTGATTATTTATTAGTTTAATATTTTTAGCAACTTACGTTTTTTTAGGATTTGTTTTAAAAAATCTAGTGTTCTACAAAGATTCAAGAGACAGTTTTCTTTAGAGATACACAAGTGCAGGGGTGTCAAACTCAGTTCCTGGAGGGCCGCAGCCCTGCAGAGTTTTGTTCCAACCTTGCTCCAACACACATACTATGCAGTTTTCAATTAAGCCTGAAGGATTTGTTTAGTTGGATCATGTGTGTTTAATTAGGGTCGCATCTAAACTCTGCAGGGCTGCGGCCCTCCAGGACCAGAGTTTGACACCCCTGCGCTAGTGTATTTACACAGGTCGAAACTTAATCTAAATTAAATGCAACTCTTTCTCTCTGTCTATTGTTCATATACTAAATGTGGCACATATGGGATACACTGTTGACCGCTGATCTAATAATCATAAGTTTTAAGTGTGTTTAACTTACCATGTTCAGCACATCAGATCTCCAGCAAGCAAATTACTATGTTAACACATGCACAAGTACCGAGGCTTTGTGTGGTTAACCATGCCCAGTGGCGGAAATGTTTGTCACTCCCTCCTCTGATCAAGAGAACAACATCACTGACCTGTAACTGAACAGAAAAATAATACAAAAAATGGAATAATTAAATAATTTTCTTCAAGTTAATTTGAATATACTTCCACAAGATGTTTAGAGCACAGGATTGTCTAACCAGATTTTGTCGTATGTTAGCTAATTATGGTTTTGACACAAATACAGTATGTAAGTGTGTTTTTCTGCTGTATATTTCACCCTCATTATGAAAGCAGTTGATGATTTTCAACAGACTGAAGAGAAAATCAAACAGGAAATGCTTCTGACATCCTGAGATCTCATACTTACACCTTCTGACACCTTAAGCTCAATCACAGACAAACACTTGTGGTTTATGGGGACTTTCCATAGATGTTAACACCCACCCACCCCATAAAAACCTTACATCAGGTTAATCATTTTAGAGAATCTCAGTGAACATAAAACAAATATGTGACTGTTCCGGAATGAGCATTTTATCACATTATTTGACTCAGATCAACTGTCTGTCGCCATCTGCTGGACATCTTTAGTCATCACGTGATTCATTCACAGCATTGATGTGTTTGTTAGGGGTGTTTGATTCCAAGGGTGCGTCTCAGTTACTAACTTAAAGTCAGGCTATTAGATTATATCTTATTCTACCTTGTCATAATTTTAAAAAATTCATTTATTTTTCACACTTCTGACATGACTAGATCAGAAACTTAAACATGAATATACAAGGTCCAAGAACCAAACCAAACGCTTATCACCATTATGTTGACTTCAAAACATTTACAGCAAACAACTAAATTTATCACAGTGGCACAGTTTAAGGAGAAGTCCACTTCCAGAACAAGAATTCACAAATAACTTACCCCTTGTCATCCAAGATGTTCATGTCTTGAACAACATAATGATGCTAACATCACAGTAATCTACTGCTCTTGTTTTACTGTAAATTCACTTTATAAAGTTGTCTTTAAAGGAAAAGTCCACTTCCAGAACAACAATTTACAAATAATTTACTCACCCCCTTATCATCCAAGATGTTCATGTCTTTTTGTCTTCAGTCGTAAAGAAATTATGGCTTTTAAGGAAAGCATTTCAGGATTTTTCTTCATATAATGGACTTTAATTGTGCCCCCAATTTTGAACTTTCGAAAAGTAGTTTAAATGCAGCTTTAAAGGACTCTAAACGATCCCAGCCGAGGAAAAAGGGTCTTATCTAGCGAAACGATCGGTCATTTTTTTTCGAAAAATAAAAATGTTCATGTCTTGAAAGTGAAAAGTCCCACCATGAAAGTCCCACCTCTGTTTATTTGTGCTATCGCTTATTGTTTATTTGTTCTTATTGCACAGCGCCATCTAGAGATGCATGCTTTTAAGTTTCTGTATATTTCTAATAATACAAAGAATTGTTAGAAGAGTCACCTATTTTCCTTCTCATTTTTCCGAATCGAAATTATTGTTCTGATGTATGGAATTTCACCTCTTTCCCTTTATTTGTTTAACTTTATCTGTAACACAAGGCCCTCTGGCTAGGGCTGCTCCTCCTGCCATTAAAGCTACAGGCAGAGTCACTCCTCCAGTGGCAGCAACTAGTACTGCACCTCCAGCTACTGCTGCTCCTGCTCCTGCCACACTCACTCCCACTATCTATGTATTAAAATAATGTATGTATTTACCAGTACCCCCCCGGGCCCACCTCAAATATCACTTGACCCACCCTTCATCTCATTTCTGGAGCCGGGCCTGTCTGTAGGCCCTTGTAGTGATGTTGAAATATAGTTGCCTCAAGCACCTCTTGAAATATAGTTACAGCTGAAATGTTGTACCCAAAGCATCAATATGTTTCATTAGAATAACAACCATACATCAATTAAGACCTTTCATTATTTACAATAAAACTTGATAAAACAATTAGAATTTTCTTATTTATTTTTTTTCAATTCATTTTAATAGTACATAAATTGTATTTATATTCTAATCAGCCATTTTACATGTATATTGAGTATAATGGAAACTGAATTAATACATATAGATACATACAGTGTGTGTGCCCGTGCGTGTGTGTGTGTGTGTGTGTGTGTGTGTGTGTGTGTGTGTGTGTGTGTGTGTGTGTGTGTGTGTGTGTGTGTGTGTGTGTGTGTGTGTGTGTGTGTGTGTGTGTGTGTGTGTGTGTGTGTGGTGTGTGTGTGTGTGTGTGTGTGTGTGTGTGTGTGTGTGTGTGTGTGTGTGTGTGTGTGTGTGTGTGTGTGTGTGTGTGTGTGTGTGTGTGTGTGTGTGTGTGTGTGAGAGAACGTGGTGGGCCGGTGTGGATGATATCCAGGGCTGTTTTTATGTCCCAGTCCAACCCTGCTGTACATTATTGATGTGTTTTTGTACAAGAGAGATCTGCTAATTTAATTTAGTTTTGTGGGTCACCATTGTGCTGGAGAGTAGAGCTTGTGCTTCAGGTTTGATGTTTTGCTGCTTTATTTAAGGACAGTAATTGTGGAGTTACTGATATAGTGATAGTCTTTTTACTAAACACTTTAATACATACATTAGTGTTAGTTAATGACAATCTACAAAGATTTGAACAAAAGTTGATTGCTTCTTTATTATACTTTGTTTTCAGCAACCATTTTGTGTTCTGTTCTGAGAGAAAACTTGACAATGGGAAATTTACTGAATGAAATTAAGGTATGTACACATTGTATTCCTATCAAATTATTACTGTATACATATAAAAACATCTGTAGACTCACATATTCCCTTTTAATTAATTAATTTATTTATTTATTGACTGATTACATATACACCCCTGATAATGTCTGCTTGGAACTCTAGCCTTCCAAAAACACAGCATTCACCAGATCTACACTCATCGCAAACAATGCGCCAGTGCCATTATGGAAGTTTCACCTCCCGCCAAACGAATGTGCAACCAGGGGCCGAAACACACCACGACTCAGCTGTTACATGTAACAAACCTTCAGTGTGTTCCACTGACTACAATAGGAGCACTACTGATAGTGCGCCATTGTTGCAGCTGTAGTCACGCTATGCGTTTGATGAGTTGAAACTTAAATGTTGGACAGACAAGGTGGTACAAGATAAAGCTGTATCTGATGTAACTTTTCAAACATGAAAATAAGATAAGTAAAGAATATAAGTAATTTAATGAACCAGAACAGTCTACTGACACCAGTTTTCTTCCCACAGATTTCCATTGGCTGCTCTTGCTGCTCCTGTCACATCCTAATATTAGCACTGAATATTGTAAAAGACTGACTTGACATTGAATAAAACAACATTGCATATGAACTCTTCTTGTCCTATATAAACATATTTTAGAATGCAAACAATCAAACTGCAGTTGGGTTATTTTGATTAAGTAAAAAAAAAAAAAAAAAAAAGCTCACTAACAAAATAAAACACTACAAAATCATGACAACATTATACAAAAAAAAAAACAACAGATTTTTGAAAAATTAAGAAAAAAAAAAAATCTGTTTTTGCAAATAAACTCTTCATATATTACATTCAAATTCAAATATTAACCAGGCCCAGCTCTGATTAAGGTAAGAGATTGCCATTGCACTGGCTGTTACAGTAAAACACATTCTTCTGCATGGTTTATTATACAGGCACTGGGCGGTGTTAGACTGATATTCATTGGCCAAGGTTCAGTATAGACACTTCTAGTTTCTCTTCTTCAGATTATTCAGTCAGACAAAGAGACTCTGAATGACAAAAAAACAAACCACAAGAGACATAATGGCATCAGCATATGAAGGTCAGTCTAAATTAACCAAATATGATACTCACAGCTTGTTTAATACAATACTGATAAATTAATTATATATTGTTGTTTGTGGTACTTACAAAACTAAAAAATATGACTGGTAGTGAAAAGTGAATGCAGTTCAGTAGTCATTTTACAAAGCTTCTGCTTTTAGAAGCTGTTATATGTTCACTCTGTCACTTAGAATATGTTACATCATCATACATAAACAGACCATGTCACTATATATATATATATATATATATATATATATATATATATATATATATATATATATATATATATATATATATATATATATATATGACAGTGACACGCAGCAGCCTTTTGATTATATACCATTATGTATCAGATGTTTGATATGCTGCTCCTGGTGGGTCACGCTCCTGATGTTAGTCTCAACCCTGGTTAAAACACAATGTCTGTATGCCTGTGATTCCAGGTAATAATAATAATAATAATAATAAATTGACTAGATGGTTTAGGTATTCAAGAATTGGATCCAAGAATTACTTTATTGTGTGTCATTCAAGCAATCCATTTTGTTTAAGTTAAAAATTAACAGAGTTAACTGCCTGTCACATGTAGCCATGGAAAGCACACAATGCAGGACCAGAAATAAACAAGAAAGACATTTAATAATAAATCCACAGGCAGGAAAAACACAGCAGACAGACGTAGACCAACATCATCATCATCAATACCGGAACTAAGGAGCTACACTCTTAAAAATATAGGTGCTTGACGATCCCACAGACAAACCTTTTTTGTCTAAATGGTTCCATAAAGAACATTTAACATCTGAAGAACTTTTCTGTTTCACAAAAGGTTCTTTGTGGCAAAAGAAGGTTCTTCAGGTTATAAAAGGTAAGAAAGAGATGGGTCTTTAAAGAACCTTTGACTGAATGGTTCTTTGTGGAACAAAAAATGGTTCTTGAAATGGAACCAAAACAGAACAAGAGCATGATACTGCACCGTAAAAAAAACAACCTACGTTGTTTTGCATCACCGTTATGGTGGTCAGTGTTAGCATTAGTTGGGCTCTTGACCCCTAACTTTTTAGTATTAGTGTTTGTTTAGCTGCTGGAATTGAGTTAAAACTGGTTTTGATAATTCCTTTTTAAAATAAAAACAATTTGAGCCACTGAAATCATTCAGAGTCTAGTCTTTGAGTTACATTTTATTTATTGATTACAACTGTGTTGTGGTTTAAAAGCCTGTATTTTTTATAAATTCTGGAAGGATTTCTTACAAGCTCTGCCAATCACAAAAAAACTTTCAAAAGTCATCTTTCCAGGCACACACAGACATCAGGAATCAGCATATGAATCTCAACAATAGTGACAAACAGCATATTGAGAAACAGATCAACTGTAAACATCACTGAAAAAGTGACTAAAACGTCACATAAAAACAGTAAAAATAAAGGAAAATAGAATGAAAAAAATTACAAAGACAAATCAGCTCATAATTTATCCATGCCACATTGCATGATGGGAATCTAAATTTTACTCAATTATTCAGATCACTACATTATGATTAGGCATATTCAACACCACATAGTCAACTTTCTTCTGGTTTGTTTGATTGTTATAATTCAATTACAACACGTTAACAAATTTTAACATTAAAAAGCTAAGGGTCAAGAGCCCAACTAATACAAACACTTACCACTATAATGGTGACTTACAAAATTTGATTTTCTCCTTTTGGTGATTCTGCTTATTAACATCAGGTGTCTTCAATAATGGTCAATCATCACTGAATGAATCACTTAATTACCTCATTAACTTTAACTCTGCTTCAGTGTTCATTTTAACACTGTTGAGTATGGACTTAAACTCCTGGGAGAGTTCATTTAACACTGGGCTTTTGCTGTGTAGACATTTTTAGGCCACATTTACACATAGCCGGGTATTTAGAGAAACGAATATTTCCTCCCCTCCGTTTTCAATAATAACATTGTGCACACAACATCGTTTTCAAAAAACTTGTCATTTATATCAACCCGCATAAATACGCCGTCGAGCGCCATAATAACTATGCCAAACCTATGGGCGGCAGTATAGGGAAAAGAATAAAGCCATGCAAGCCAATCAAAATCCTCAGAATCGACGTTGATCCGTAGCCAAACAAACTGTAAATGGGGCGCTCACATGACGTTAACTACTTTCTGGCGCATAATGTGACGTTTGAGAACCTAAAACCCCGTTTCTCCCAGTTGACACGGCAACACATAACCGGCGTTATCAGAAATCTCCACTTTGGCCGGAGTTTTTAGAAATAATCGTTTTCTGTGATAAAAACGGGGTTTTCGTGTAAATGAGAGGCCAAACCGCAGGGAAATATCTGCGTCTTCCCTTCGTGTAAACGGGGCCTTAGTCTACTTTTTTTTTTTTTAGTTTGTCATAGCTGTTAAATTTAGGTATTTTTGACTCAAATATATAGGATCGAATCTACCCAAACAAACTGAGTGCAAATTGTTACCTCAAGTTTTATTAAGTAGATTATATAGGTTGTTTTTTACAGTGTGTCATTATGTTGTTAGGTTAACAAGCAGCTGGTTCACATCAACTTAATTTGTGCTTTAACATTCAAATCTCTAAAAATTCATAATTAAGATAATGCATTAAAATAGTATGGTAAGACACACCAGTTTGCAATATCAAGCAGCAAAACGAGCTTTTTGTGCAGCTAAAAATAGCTGGAAGTAGATGAGACCAAAAGCCAAACACAAAAAAAAAAATTACAAATGGCTGCACCCACTCTTATGGGAAAAATAAGGTGGATAAAGCTGAGGTGGAAAGCCAGGAAGCTGAGAGTGTCTTCTCTCCTGCCCCAGCATGTGGTTGTTGAGTCAGTGTGTTTGTAGACTGTTGTGAGCCTAAATCTTTGACTTTGTGTTACTAAGTGCTTCTTTTGTTACCCAATTTGATCTTGATATAAATTAACTGGGTTGAACTCTACTGTTCAGAAATCTTTTGTTGCTACCTGCATTTAATTGTGGAAGCTGTAGAGAGCTGGATGCCATTTTCTTTTGCTAATCATGTTTTCTCCTGTTTTTGAATAGGTAGGGAGTGAGGTAAAAGTTATGTTATTTATTTATTTATTTTGTTGTTGTTGTTTTTTATTCAGGTAAGTCAGTTTGATTCTCCTAACAGTTAGATTCCCTTTTGTTTGTTGTTTTGGCCTGGTCCCCTCTTGAAGTTGTTCCTTCCTTTCCTAAAGAGTCAATAAAAAGGACAAATGTTTTTTTTTTTTTTTTTTTTTTTTTAATCTAATTTGTGTGTTGATTGCTGGCTGGGACGGGAGTGATGACCTCCCAAAAATCTCTTTTGTTGCACCTTTTCTCCAACCCCTAGACGGGGAAAGTATGTAACAATACACTGAAATGTTATTAACTGGCCTACAATAATGCCAATACATTTCTCTTGAAAATAAAATAATTTACGGATTTATTTATTTATTGCTGTTTCGTATTTATCACATACAAATCAATAACTCAACTTAATGACATGCACTGTTTGAATGCAGGTGATTCACAGGATCTGAGGATTGTGTTATTGGGAGTCTCAGGTGCTGGAAAGAGTGCGATAGGAAATGCAATACTGGGACGAGATGCATTTAAAGCGAGAAGAACCAGACAGACTGAGATACAGACAGGAATAATAGAAGACAGAAACATCTCCATCATCGACACTCCAGGATTCTTCAACACTCATCTGACTGATGAAGAGCTGCAGACTGAAATGATGAAGAGTCTTTATCTCTCTGATCCTGGTCCTCACGTGTTCCTTCTCATCATCAACCTGGAAAATTTCAAGAAAGAGGAAGAGAAGAACCTTGTGGAGCAAATTCTGGAGAACTTTGAACCTCAAGCATTTAAGTTCACAGTGGTGTTGTTTATTGGAAGAGAAAAAATGTCAAACCAAAAATGGGGAGCCTTTATACACAGTGAAGAATTCAGGGACCTAGTTGCTCCCTGCAGAGATAAATATCATGCAATCAACAGTAAAACTAAGATTAATCAAACTGACATCACAGAGCTTCTGGAGAAGATTGATGAAATTATCAAACATAATGATGGTCAGCATTACAGTAATAAGATTTACTCAGTGTCTCGAACAAAGAGCATAAGAATAAAGAAAAAACGGGAGGAAGAAAATACATACAAAAGGAACGAACTACAAATTAAACAGAAGCAAGAAAAATCAGCATGTGAGACTTTTACAACCTACAGTGTTATAGAAGAGAAAACAACACGTACTGTGATTGAACGAGAAGAGGAAAGAAAAAGTCAAGAGGAAGAAAATTTCTACAGGGGCAAAAAGCAAGAGAAAGAGGCAAGACAAGAACGAACAAAAATTAAGTCAGTGACCTTTGAAATGGAAAGTGCAACAGAAGAGAGATTAACACATAGCCTGACTGAAGAAAAAGAAGGGAGTTTATTTTCTCCTTTAACACAAAAAATGGGAACAACTCACATATATGAAAAACCGGATACCGTTTCATTAGACAGATTTGAATACTTCTCTAATGAAGGAGTGGGAGGAAAAAGCAGGGGAATGAGCAATAAGAATGCATATCACATATCCAGAAAAGGTGAGAACTTACCTATTATATTATATAATAAAGTATTTACAAATTATGTGCACACTATTCGTTTATAATACATAGTTTATGAACTGTAGTTATAATACTCATTTTGCATTACCTACACTCTAAAAATGGGTTTAAAAAGATGTAAAGTCCAGGGTCAGGGAAAGTAAAAGTCCTGCCATATGTTTATTCCACTCATAAGCTGATTTCACTGGAGGTGGAACCAAATAATTCCTTTCAAGTCACAAGCAAGTCTCAAATGAAATCCCAAGTCCTCAAAGAGTTCAAGTAAATGAGATAATTCAAGTCATGACTGGATACTTGGGATTTGACTTGAGACTTGCTTGTGACTTGAAAGGAACAACTTGGTTCCACCTCTGGTGAAATCAGTTCATGGGTGGAATAAACATATGGCAGGACTTCTACTTTCTGACCCCTGGACTTTACACCTCTGCCAACCGCTGGGTCAAAACAACCCAATAGCTGGATTCATCGTTTTTAAATCCAATTAAGTGCACTTTATGTTAGGATATTTTACTTGAATTTTACAGTTTTTGTTAGACAGTTGTTGCAAATCATGTGATCTTTATTGTGTCGTTGTTGTTAAAGGGGTCATCGGATGCTAAGTTCACTTTTACATGTTGTTTGAACATTAATGTGTGTTGGCAGTGTATGTACAAATCTACCCTATAATGATAAAAATCCATGCAGTGGTTTTTAATTAATCTGTAAAAATAATATCCCCGTTTTCAAATCGAGCCGTTCTCAGATGCCTGTCGGTGTGGCGTCACACCCACAGAGGCCGCTCCCACCATAGTTGATTGACATGAGCGTTTTACCTCAGACCAGCTGTCACAGTCCAGTAACTTTCCTTGTTTCGATGCTGGAGCAGGGATGTAAGTTAGACAAGAATATCTCTGTTTGAGCGATTGAGGTGTTGTGTTGCTGGATGTAATAATGAACATAGTGGTCGTCATTTACTCCCGACATCTGAGGTGCTGAAGATGCAGTAGATTACATTTGTTTGTGAAGGGAATGGCCTCCCGATTTACATATATCCGTCTATGTTTGCGAATCATTCGTAATCCAGCTTCACTTACAGCGGAAGTGTGTATAAGCGTTTTTTATGAATCTTTGCGATCGCCTTTTCTTATAACGTGGTAGTTAGGAAGTTTAGCGGCTAAAGCAAACAAGCTCGTCATTCCACAGAGAGAAGAGAGGGGCGGGGCGAGCAGAGCTCATTTGCATTTAAAGGAACAACCCCCTAGAATCAGATGGTTTTTGCAGAGCTGATTTTGGCAAGGGAAAAAGGGTGTTGTTTTACAAAACTATTGAGAATTTTTAATCAAAGTATATTAGAGACTTTTCATTAAGACCCTAAAGAATCATATCAACTTGTGGAAAATGGGCATCCGATGACCCCTTTAATAGTGTGAGAAATAGTCCCATTTGCACCATCTGGTGGTGATTTCATATATTTTTATCACCTTTATTTTTGTAATTTTACATACATTTCTATTAAATTTAAGAAGAAGAAGAAGAAAAATACTATATAAATAATACTGTGTTTCTCTTCTGTATTTTTCTGTATAAAAATGAGAATTATAATGATATAATACTTAAAATAACAGCTAAATTGTTACAGATTTTAGTAATTGTACAGTTTTGCATAAAATTTAAAATGACTGGGGAAATGACTGTTTATTTTGAAAATATATTAATATATTTAAATTATGTATTTTTAAAAATATATTTATACATTCAAAATATATTGTAAAAATGATATATATATATATATATATATATATATATATATATATATATATATATATACAAAAATGGTCAATAAATAAATTTGCTAAAATATATTTCAAAATATATTTACATAAATATATTTTCTACTGATGTATTTTTGTATATTTTTGAAAATGTATTTCTACATTTAAAATATATTTAAAAAATATAAAAAAAAAAAAATGGCCAAAAAATATATTTGCTAAAATATAAAGTATTTAAAAATAGATATTTTGACCTCTGTATGATTCAGTCCACAAAATTCATTTTCTTGCCACAGAAATATATTTTAGTATACAATGGTTGATGCAAAATATATTTACTATTTCAAAAATATATTTCATTGAGCTTTACTGTTTGCAACATATATTTAGCATATATTTCAAATATATTTTGGCCACAAAAAAATATTTTTTTGCAATATGGGAATGCTGGGTTATGTTTAACCCAGCCTTTTTTTTAGAGTGTATAAACTAATACTATAGTTTGCAGATGTTTTGCAAGTACTTCATTACACTATACATATTATAGTGCTACCAAAGCTTGTTCCTTTTAGTTCCTTTTAGTAAAAACATGTTTTCTGTCAGCAAATTGATTTAATTATTTATAGATCATTAGATAAAACTTCTTGTAAATATGGGCCCTTGTATATATTGTAATTTAAATTTGCCTCTTGTAGTACATCTTTACATCTGTCCTTTTTTTTTTAATCTTGTCAGATCTCAGAATTGTGATGGTGGGTAAAACTGGCGTTGGAAAGAGCGCAACAGGAAACACCATCCTGGGAGATACGGTGTTTAAAGAAGAATTATCTCTTGAATCTGTGACTACGACATGCCAGAAACATCAGAGGATAGTGGACTGTCAAAACATCTCAGTAATAGACACTCCAGGACTGTTTGATACAAAAATCAGTAAGGAAAAATTGAAGGAAGAAATAGTGAAATGTGTCGAGATGTCTGTTCCTGGTCCTCATGTATTCTTAATGGTCATCAGATTGGATGTGAGATTCACAGATGAGGAGAAAAACACTGTGACGTGGATTCAGAACAACTTTGGAAAAGATGCTAAACGTTACACCATCATCCTGTTCACTAGAGGAGATCTGTTTAAAAAAGCATCTATAAAGGACATGGTGACCAAAAACAAGCAGATTGCGGAGCTAGTTAGTCAGTGTGGAGGCAGGTATCATATTTTTAGTAATACTGATGAAAATCCAGCACAGGTTACAAAACTGTTAAAGAAGATAGACAAGATGCTGATGAAGAACGGTGGACAGCATTACACAAATGAGATGTATGAGAAGGCCCAGAGAAAGATCATGATGAAGAAGGCTCAAGAAGCAGCTTTAGTGGGAGTGAGTGTGGCAGGTGCAGGAGCAGCAGTAGCTGGAGGTGCAGTACTAATTGGTGCTACTGGAGGACTGGCTCTGCCTGTAGCTTTAATGGCAGGAGGAGCAGCTCTAGCTGGAGGACCTGGTGTTAAAGTTATCACAGATAAAGTTATCAAGAGGAGAAATTTGAATAATCAGGGGGAAAATAGGTAAACAGGAATATAGGTGGGGGTGTGTTGATTTGTGTTTATACTGTTGGGAAGATACTTAAAGAAATTTGATAGCACAAATAAAAGCAATCGAATAAAGATTAGGGCATCAGTCACAAACAAAATTAGGGTGTCGGGTAAGGAATAGGGGTTAGGATTTGTTGTAGCATTGTAAATGCAGTGTGGTCGATAGATCAAATCTACAGAATTGCCTATGCATTTAGGGCTGAACTGAATTTGCCAATTTAGTATCAGATGTTCAGTACATAAAATGGTTCAGTGCTTAGTTCAGTTTTTCATGGTGAATGAAATCTCGATAATTTTCAAAAGTAATTCAAATATATGATAATATATTTATTGATTTCATGTTAGCGTATTAATAACATATTTCTGTACAAAGACAAAAAAGATGATTTTACTTTGTTCATGACAGAGTTCATGACAGCATTTGCATGTCTTGTGAACTACCACTTATGACTCATGCTACAGTAATATTCAAAGCTGTAACAGATGTAAGTTTGTATATTTTGCACATGCTTTTAGCGATAAACTGGAATTAGGCTATATTGTAATTTTAATTATATTTGGATAAATAGTTTATAATAAAGATTTTGTTTAAATGCTTATATATAATTCGCAGTTTGCAGGATAACTGCGAAAACAATGCATGCTGGGTCATTTTCTTACAGATGACAAATGAATGCAGAATCAGCAGAATGATGCTAACATCACAATAATTTACTGCTCTTGTTTTCCTGTGAATTCACATTATAAAGTTGAGTTTATAATGCAACTGAGTTTATAAAGCAACTAACACCCCAAAAGGGCTCAGTTGCCAGGACGACTATCTGATAAGAGGTTTTATTGCCCAGAGGAATGCACATTTGCCCATGCTACATTTGTCCATTGGAAAGACACAATGCCTATAGAAATAGACTCTTTCCTATTCATTCACAGACAAACCTTTCTTTGACCTTCCTATCACACATAGCCCAGGTCATCGTGTACAGTATTACTGCATTGTATTTTGATTTTGTCTGTTGTATTGTATTTGTCTTTCGACTGTTTTATGCATGTGTTATGATAGATGACTAGTCGTATAACCCACCTATGCCATGTTTGGCCTCTTTGTATTCGTATTTTGATGATCTAAAAGATGGTGTAAATTAGATGTTGATACCTATGTAACATATTAGTGTTTTAAGATACCTTAGTAGTTTTGCATCAACACCCAATCAAATTACATATGCAAAATACCATGCTCAGAGACAAAGAGTCGTAAACTTTCCCCCCAAAGGAGAAAGTTACCATTGGTTCGTGGACCTCCTGGAGGTGCAGCCTCCAGAGAGCTTAAAGGCACCAAACCATTGATCTCTTCCTTCTCTTCACTCTTTTTCGCTCTCTTCACGATTGCTGCCCGTGTGGAGGAACCCATGGGGAGCCTGAGCCGGCACAGGGCGTGCCCGGCGGGCCCGACAGGCCCCAACATATAGAGCTGTGGCTCTCGACCACAAAGAGCCAGACGCTTTCACTCAACCGTGGAATCCATCCTCATGAAATGACCTCGAACAGACATTTCTCTCTTCTGCGTTTTTTTAGCTTTCTTCACTTGTCTCACATGAGTTCTTTCAGAACCTAAGAGGATGAGGAGGATGAGCTAGAACTCGCCGGGACTTTAAGCAGCGCCAGGCCTTGCGGCCTTGTCTTTCCATTCCCCAAAGACCACAGGACTTCAGCTGGGTCCCTCTCAGCTCTTGGTTCTTCTTCACTTTCCACATGGGAAGAAACTCCCAGTCACCATCGAGTCAGAACATCTTTGGAGTTCATCACTCTTCGGACCTGGAAGAACGTGATCGCGATTCCAAAACCACCACACATCACATCACAATGTGACATCACAAACCAGCATATGAATCTCAATGGTGACAATCAACAAAATGCTGCGATGCATGCTGGGTAACAACATGCACTGCAGTATGAATAATTATTGTCACCAATGTTAACTTTTTAAAATTAGATTTTGTTTGGATGCTGTAATTGAGTTAAAACAACCAGACAAAGAAAAGGTGATTATGTGGTGTTGACTATGCTATGACATAATCATTATGTAGTGACCTGAATAACTGAGTTAGGTTTTCTTTATTGATTGTGTCGGAATAATCAGGCAGATGTCATTTAAACTTATTTTGACCGAGAGAAGAAATGTAGTTTCGACATACAGACATCAAAAATCAGCATGATAATCACAACAACGGTGACCATCAAAAACGTATGTTGTAGCCAATCAAAATTCATCCATGACTCTTATCGTTATGTTTATTTAAAAACAGAACTATCATCACCAAATGATTTTTGTTATTTGGCTTGTCTGGCTGTTTTAACCCAGTTCCAACAGCTAAACAAAAACTAATGCTTTCAATTAAAAAAAAAAAAAAAAAAAAAAAAAAAAGGTTCAAGATCCTAACTAATGCTAACACTGACCAATATAATGGTGACGTAAAAATTTAGATTTAGGTTACATAAATGTGTCCATTCTGTAACTTATTTATTTTATTTATAATTTTCTAGATTTTCATTTATGAAGTGAGCTAAATGCATTAAAATTTAGCTCACGGCTTCAGCAGGCAGATATCATCGTACCAGAGCACCCAGACCCCACATAACTTTGCACATCAATAATAACAGACTCATATGTGCTTACTGTATGATTTGTCTTTACCTTCAATGCATGTTCATCCATCATAACTTTGCTAGCGGAGATGTACAATCCAGGTTCCATGAATAAAAGTCCTCCCCAGTATTTTGTTCCAAATACCTGTATTTGCTAATTAACAAACTATTTTTTTCAACCAACAGGTCAGAGTTGGGACCAAGTCATTCCTTACTAAAGCACACACTGATCTCCATGATGGTGGCAT
Source organism: Cirrhinus mrigala (assembly GCA_036247105.1). NCBI lineage: Eukaryota > Metazoa > Chordata > Actinopteri > Cypriniformes > Cyprinidae > Cirrhinus > Cirrhinus mrigala. Next base: position 3,818,655 of record CM070007.1, read on the forward strand.
CATTTTAACCACTAAAACATCAACATCTGATCCTCTGTAATTCTCAGTAACAACAGGTGTTCGGCACTAATGCATAATCATCATCTAATTAGTCACTTAATTATCTCATTAACTTTAACTCTTTGAGGACTTGGGATTTGATATATATAAGGTTTTGTTTTATGTAAGGTTTTATATAACCAACCCTGTGAAACTACTCCATGCATAGGAAGTGTTGCACTAATAATTATAGTGAATGAATTTTAAATCTATGTAATGCAACAGAACTCTATTTGCATTTAGACACACATATATTTGCACTCATAAAGTGTATATGTATTCATGCAGTTTTATAAAATCTAAATGGTAAATATAGATTATAAACAAAGTTAAATGATAAAATCTGAAGGCTATTTAATATTTATATTCAATAAAACCATTCAAATGTAAGTTATATCATAATTTTAATAAAATATAAAAATAAGGCAAAATCTATATATGGGCCCATAGGCAGAATGATACCCGTTGGTGCATAACATCCATTGTAAGGTGTGTAACGTCTCCAAAAAAATGGAGAGGAAAAATAATGTTAAAATGTGGATGAAAGTATTTCTGACATCCTATTTGGCTGATTTTTTTTTTTTTTTTTAATTATTATTATTATTATTATTATATATCTCAAAACAAACAAACAAAAAAAGATACAAATATAACAATTAAACAGAATTGTAGACAGCACTTTGGGAGTTCACCAGTTTGTGTTTGAGACATGATGCTATTTCTTAAATGGTTCAAAATGGACTCCAAATAGCTGTCCACTGTAGTGACCACAATACATCTGAGCATTAAAGCTTTATAATGAGACTTCTTTCGCAGTTCAGTAATAACAGAAGACCACAAAAGTCCATAAACCAAAAAGAAACCACTTCATAATTATTACATTTATAGGCAGAAAATGTGAACTCATCTACTGTTTCAAAATATACATATGTTGGCTGCTTCTATCTGCAATATCAGCAATGCAAAAGTGGTTGCTGTGAAAGAACACCGCAATTGTTCAGCAAAAATAAATCACTTTGATTTAAGAAAAGGGTCAGGAGTGCAACTAAAGCAAACACTGAACTCCATGATGGTGGCGTAATTTTAATCAATAAAACATTAACATCTGATCCTCTGTAATTCTCAATAACAGCAGGTGTTCATCATTAATGCACAATCATCATTTAATTAGACACCTAATTATCTTATTAATTTATCTCTTTGAAAGTCCCACCTCTGCTCAATTGATTAAAAACTAGGACTCGACACTGGACTTGAACACACTAGTGATTAAAGTTTTGTTATTATTGTAACAAATTATGAATGCTGTATTGTACATGCATTTTATACAGATGTCAGTCAGATTGACTCTCCCTCTGGTTTTCCTGGTCATGATGCACGGTGAGCCACTGTTACAATCATATTAGGTACTCTTGTTTTGAGTGTGCAAATTTATTAATTTTTTTTTTTTTTTTTTTTTTTTAAACACCCTTGTAATGGGTGATTGATAAGCTCGGTCCTCTGTCCTGTGCCCACATATCTCATCAAGATAGGAAGTTTAGGAAAGCAATTCTCCCCTTATTTATTTGTTTATTTATTTATTTTCATACCACACCCATGATTATGATTTACTAATTTGTTACTTGCTAGCTGTTGGCAGGTGGTTTATGGGAAGGGACATTCTCATTCTTCAGAGCATTTGATTGTACAAAAATGAGATTAGCATTTGTGATTGAGTAGTTGTGGCTGATTTTTTGTTCTCTTTTCACAGTTGTCTCTGCATGTTTATTTATGTAACATAATATTTAAGTTTTCATGTCACAGCATTTTTATTAATTAATTAATTAATTTCAATGAATTATGTGTTTCAGGGGTTTCTAGTGCTGATTGGGGTGTGAGTTACAGTCATTCACACATCTGTGCACTAAAGAACTCATCAGTGATAATGAGATGCACTTATTATTGTTCTGGACCAAAAACCCTGTAAAGAATGAAGAGTTTCCAGATCTGTCTGAGGACCCTGAATACAGAGGATTCAGTATCTGGGAGATAAACAGCAAAACTGCACCATCAGAATGAGTCAAGTGACACAGAAAGATGAACACGAGTACTGTTTCATGTTCACATAAACCTGATGGAAAATGGATTGGCACTCCAGGAGTGAGTCTTACTGTGACAAGTGAGTTTCATGAGGTTTCACTCTTCTTCTGTGCATTATGTTGAATAATAATGAGTGTGTGACAGCAACACTAGATACCCCGCTAGAAATTTTACATCCCCATAACATTCTGAGACGGTCATGATGTGGAGTTCTTTAAAGGTTTGGGGGACGTTATTTGGAGGACCTTCACAGAACATTCAGAATGTTCTTGGGACGTTTAGAGGACCATATTTTATTTGGAAATGTGACGTTCCCAAAACATTTCTAGAATGTCCACGCTGGTGTCAAGGACGTCACCTATTAACGTTCCCAGGACTTTCCGAGACGGTCATGATGTGGAGTTCTTTAAAGGGTTAGGGGATGTTATTTGGAGGACATTCACAGAACATTCAGGACGTTACTGGTTCGGATCTATATTTTATAACTTGAGCCAATGAAAAATAGATAATTTGCTCTAAACAATATTTCTATGAAAACTGTTTTATTAAACCTGGCATGAAAGTATATTTTTCTTGTTGAAGAAAGTCAATTAATTTAAATTCTAGTTTTGATCTAAATAAAAAGATATAGATTTAAACAAAACAAAATAATTTTCATAGAAATTTTGTTTAGTACAATTTATTTATTCTTCATTGGCTCAAGTTATAAAATATAGATTTAAACCATTAACCTTTTTTTTTAATTGGATAAATGAAAACATATCGTTTAGTGCAAATTATTTATTTTTCATTGGCTCAAGTTATAAAATATAGATGTGAACCATTACCCTAATCTTTTTTTTTTTTTAAGTGGATGAATGAAAACATTTTTTCAATCATTTTTTTTTTTTTAATTGGATGAATGAAAACATCTTTTTCAATCTAATTTTTTTTCATTGGATAAATGAAAACATTTTTTCAGTGTGTTAACGTCCTAAATGTCCTCTTTGTAACATTGTTATGTGACCACAGAATAACCAATATAGAATGTCTTCGTAAAGTCCTATTATGAACGTTATTATATGACTAAAAGAGGACCATGTGAGAACGTTCTGCTAATGTCCCAAATGTCATCTTTGTAACGTTCTTATGTGACCAAAAAATAATCAAAATGGAACGTCCCCCTAAAGTCGTATAACGAACACTGAGTACCAGCACTTTCGTAACCAAAAGAGGACGTTTTAGGAACGTCTCCAATGTTCTGTAAAGGTTAGGGACATTTGTCACCTTTAGAGAACTTTTAGGGAACGTTGCGCAAGGTTGCGAGAACGTTTCCTCCTACGCGGGATGAAGGTTCCCTGCTGGGAGTTCAAGATCAGGAAGCTCCAGCACTTTACTGTCATTAATGAAGAAACCCAGAATCCAGGAGACAACCAAGAACCACCCACATAGCAATTTGCATCTGGCCCAGTTCTGGGCCAAGCAAGCAGTTACACTTGGCCCAAGTGCTGCAAAGAATTACGGCCCTTGTGTGGCCCGGATCTGGACTACAGACATGAGCCACACATGAGCCATAACTGGCCCGAATCTCAGCCAAATAGTAACTTATAACCAGCCCTGAACTGGGCCAGAACAAGTTTTATTAGTGCTACCCAATCTCAGCCTTCAGTAAACCACATAGAGACCAGTCTTTAACCAGAAACCCTAAAACTGAGCCATGTCTAAAGGTGTAACTGTGTGTTCTACTGCCTATTGATGGAGCCATGGCTTTTTTTTTTTTTTTTTTTACTTTTTTTATGGCTCAGTTTTGGGGTTTCTGGTTGAAGACTGGACTCTATGTGGTTTACTTAAGGCTGAGATTGGGTCCCAGATAGCAAGAAAGCAGGTGAAAACCACTGAATCAATGTTATAAATAGTTGATTTGCCAATGTTAATGGCATTAAATCAATTAATGTTTAAAAAAAAAAAAAAAAAAACAAATCTATAACAACAACAAGAAAGATTTAGACATCAACACTCAAAATACAAACCTCAACAATGGTGACAATCATCAGACTAATTCAGATAAACAGATCAACTGCAATGCATGCTGGGAATCATAAATGAGTTTTTACTATGTTGATACCCAGCATGCATTTCTGCACAAAATTTTCTTTTGCTGATTGTCACCATTGTTGAGTTTCATACACTGATTCAGATGTTCAGAGATTTTTTTTTTATTCTCTCTTAACTCATAAAAATATGATAGCTATATGTTTACTTTAACATCACACTGCAGTATCACATGTCTTCAGCAATTATTTATATAACCTCACAATGATTATAATCATTATCATCTGATCTTAGCTTTCATTGACTTAAACAACATGTTTTCACACAGTGTTATAAAAGACAAAGAAAATCTCGCATTGAAGTACACAGAGTCAAGAGCCCAGCTAAAGCAATCACTGATCACAGCAATGGTGGTTTGTTGAAATGTCAACATTTTTTAACATTAATAGAAGGAGCAAAAGTTATATTAATTCAGTGTCATTAACACTGACAAATCAACTACTTTTAACATTGATTCAGTGGTTGCTTGGGGGTAGCACTAATAAAACTTGTTCTGGCCCAGTTCAGGGCTCGTTAAAAAGTTACTATTTGGCTGAGATTTGGGCCAGTTATGGCTCATGTCTGTAGTCCAGATCCAGGCCACTCAAGGGCCGTAATTCTTTGCTGCACTTGGGCCGAGTGTAACTGCTTACTTGGCCCAGAACTGGGCCAGATGTCAATTGCTATGTGGGCACAAACTGAGCCTGTGTTTTAAACACTATAATCCTGCAGAAAAACATAGTAAAGGCACATTAACTCTTTATTTCTGACTATGTGGTTTTCTATAGAGCGATTAAATAATAATGTCACTTGGTTTGTTTCATCTGTGAAACTTCAGCACTGAGATTTTTGAGAGCTGAGTTTAGACTGATGACGATCATGATGAAGATAATCATTTTTGACTGCAAAGTAGGAGAGTAATTAATCACCTTGTTTTACTTTTAATATAAATAGAAGTCATATAAAAAATGAGAAATGTGTTTACAGCTAGTATGATGCAAACAGTACCCAGAAAACTCCAGATGAAACCTTTATCCATTTGAATCCAGCACCTGTTTAGAGAAAAATCAATATAATAACTTAATAAATTTGTTAGAAATACTATTTCAGGTGTTGGCTGGTGATATATTACAGATTGTAATCTTGTGCATGATCTTGATACAACCTCAGATAACAGAAATGTCACAAAATCCCAGAGATGCTTTATTTTCTTCTAACCAAATTAACAGAAACAACAACATACCGTTTGCTGTTAGAACCAGACCGACCGATAAGCCCACCACAACCTGAGCAACCACATATCCAATCACACACAGGAATCCACTGCTAAGCACCGTCCTATTTCTGGAGCTGATCTGTGATAGGTTCTTCACACAGATGAAGAGCAGCACAGCTTCAATGAACATCCACACAAAGCCGGAGAGAAAGAGGAAGTGCAGAAGGCCTGAGATCACGGCACACAACACCTGGAGACCACGAGAGACGGTTATGATGATTCTCAGTGAGGCTGTGCTGAGCTGTAGGGCTCCTTCATCATTCTCACCTGCTGAAGCCGTATGACGCTCAGGAACTGCTGTGTGAGCAGGAACAGAAGGTGAGCCAACAGAAGACTGATGCAGATGTTGATTCGAGCCACATTATTCACTCCAGGACTCCACTGACAAAGGGTAAAGCTCAACAGGGCCAAACTGAAGAACACCAGCCCCACGATCACACACACCAAATTCAACAGATCCAGCAGTGAGTCGCTCTGAGAAAACATGACAGAGTACATGAGTGTCAAATCTGTGCTGTTCTTCAGTGTTCACTAGAAATGTTCTCGTACCTCTGCTGGGCGGTAGGTTTGCATGATGAGAACGAATGTCGACAGATGAACACAGGAACACACAGTGTGGCTGCTGTTGGTCTTTAAAACAAAACAACCATCTACAATCCACTCACTGATTTTCCAGTACACAAAGGACAGAGAACCGCTGAGATCAAACTCCTGAAAACGGAAGAGTAATCATACTGAAAATATCAGAACACTGAATATTAGATGTTTTCAGATGTTCATCAGTGTTCATTTTGGACAAATCGCATTTCAGTCTCTCACTCTGATGTGTTTGAGGGTGAAGTTGACTGGTTTGGTGAGGTCAGTGTTGGTGGTTTTTGGAAGAGTAGCTGAGATCACAGTGAACATCATGGTTTCAACTGTGTCATTTGATGTGTTGAAGAAGTCTGGCTTCAGTAGATTCTCCATCGTGTTGTAGATCATGAAAGGCAAAGAAGCTGATCCTGTGTGACAGAAACAGAAGGTGTCATGCAATACTAAAAATTGCTGTAAAAAAACGGCCAAATTTTGACAGTAACATGCTGTTTTCCATTAAAACAATGCATTCTGGGTATTATTTGTCATTTTCGAAAAAGTAGCCTGCTGCTATGTATCGTGAATTAACAGCGTTCAAAATCGACACTCAGAGACTGTGTTTCAAATCAAACTCTACACCCTCATTCACTATTCCCTACATGAGTTTGCTAATATAGTCCACCTTACAGAGAGAACGAAAACTAATGAGTGACTTCAGACACTGACGAACAGCTGCTGTTAATGAGCAGAATCACTGATTGAAAGAGAAACAAGACAAACACAAGAACTATATAACTGACTTCAGCCACAGCCTTAGATGAAATCAACTGAAAATTTAAACAACACACAGTTTTACCAACTTCACGCATTTCTAACCAGACTGATTTTATTTCTGTCAGATGTCTATAGAAGATCTTATTGAGAATGAACAGATGTTTAGATGATGATGTTTTATTGTTTTGTTTGACGATACCATTGTGGAGATCAATGTTTGCTTTAATTGGGCTCCTGACTCTTGACATTAAAACATAGATATATTTGCTGTATCTGGGTTTTCATGATGTATTATTTGCAGCAATGCTGGTCAGTTGATGTCAGCTGTGTCTAGTTGGGCATAAATGTCATCTGCTGAACTGGTTCTGAGTTTTGCAAGACTCATTAAGACTCTATTTTTGAGTGTGTATTTATTTGTTGTTACTTTTTTTTTTTTTTTCACCAAGTGTGTTAGAGCATGAGATCGTTTGATAATGGGGTAACCAGAAAAGAAGGATTTAATAGTTAAAATTTAAAACAACTGTAGCATTTATACTCAAATAGAGACATGAAGAATCAGCATATGAATCTCAACAATGGTGACAATTGAAAGCTTCATGCTGCAATGCATGCTGCGTATCAGCACACTACAAAACCTCACCTATGACTTGTTCTCACCATTGTTGAAATTCATACGATGATTCTAGATGTGTGTATCTAAAATGTACAGATGTTTTCTTTTTTTATTTCACATCAATATTCAATAAAAGAAAACATACTGGATTAAACCCGTGTTATTACCAAACCATAAACAAAGACTTCTTTGTAGTCATTAATATATATATATATTTTGTCATAACAAGCATGTTGTAAACACACACAATTACAACAACTAAACTAAAATTAACCTTAAAATCTCAAGGTTCAACAGCCCAACTAAAGTAAACACTGATCTCCACCGTGGTAGTAAAAAAAAAAAAAAAAAAAAAACCTAAACCTCTGCAACTCTCTTCTGTAGACGTCTGACAGAAATAAAGTCAGTGTGGTAATAATTGAAGCTGGTAATGCTGTTTTAGGAGTTTAATCAGATCTTGAGAGATTTAATGTCTTCTTTTATTTCAGTTGATGTCATCTAAGGCTGTGGCTGAAGTCAGTTGTTCTTGTCTTATTCTTTCATTCAGTGATTTTGTTTGTTAACAGCTGGTGTTCATCACTAATGCTCAATCAGAACGTGATCAATCATATAATTATCTCATTAACTTCAGCACTAATTCAGTAGTACTCAAACACTCTGTAGTGTTGACACATTATAAGTGTTCATTTAAAACTGAGGATTTTGCTGTGGGTTTTAAAGGGTTAAAGATGTACGCTGGAAAAAAAAAAAACAGCATCAAATGTAATTTAACAGTAATAAACTGTAATTAATTTACGGCAACACACTGTAGAAAAACAGTAACATGCTGGCAACCAGAGCTGCCAGTAAATTACTGTTAATTCCAGAAAAAAACAGTAATATACTGTAAAACATAACAGTCAGATTTACCAAGCAAATCAAGTTATTTTCACTAAAATATTAGTGAATGTTCATAGAAACACAATGATGCAAAGTCATTAACTGGTAAGGAGAGTAAATATTTAATTGTGCCTAACTGATGTGTTTTTGTACAAGAGAGATCTGTTAGTTTAATTTAGTTTTGTGGGTCACCATTGTGCTGGAGAGTAGAGCTTGTGCTTCAGGCAATGATGAGCCACAAGCACTGATGTTTTGCTGCTTTATTTAAAGACAGTAATTGTGGAATTGCTGATATAGTGACAATCTCTTTACTAAACACTTTATTATACAAATTTGTGCTGTTGTTAGTTAATGACAATCTATAAAGATTTGAGTAAAAGTCGATTGCTTCTTTATTACACTTTAAGTGTTTGTGGGGTTATGTTAAGAAATATTTCTTCTTAGTGGACTCAAATTAAATAAGTTCACTGTACTAGCAACATATAAACAATAGTTTTTTTAAAACTCAAATGGTTTGAAGCAATCGGTTTCCAAAATAAAATGAGTTACCGCATGGTATAATAACGGTAACATACTGTAAAAATGAAGAGCTGTAAATTAACGGTAGAGATCTATAAAATAACAGTATAATGCTGGCAACCACAGCTGCCAGTAAATTACTGTTATTTTACAGTGCAATTTTTTACAGTGTGGGATGCTGGTTTTAGCTGGTCCTGGACCAGCACATGACCAGCATAAACCAGCAAAGGACCAGCATAAACCAGCTAAAACCAGCATCCCAGCATCAAAACCTACCTGACCCACTGCTGCTCTCTAACATAAATAAAGTCTCTGACATCATATATAATCTTAGTCATCAATAATAATTGTGTCTCCATTTACCTGCAGCAGCAAGAGTAAAACTGACACTGTCACTTGTGTCTGTCGGCTTCACTGATGTAGAAATTAGTTTCTCATTGGCTTTTAACACACGGTTTCCACAGGAGGCTAGTTGACTTGGATTTGCTGATGATGACTCTAAAATCTTCTCTGAAGCGTTGAAGGCCACAGTCAAAATGTTTGCCACAGTCTAAGTTATTGATCAGATAAAAACAGTAACTCTAAATGTCAACAGAGGCAATAACAGCACTGCCACGTCACTATGTAATCGACACAGATTTTATTAGTTTATCATGTTTATCTTCAAGACTTACGTCTAAAGGAAGAGCTGTAATGTTCTCTATCCGCTCAAGAAGATTTTGAAAACGTCCTCCAGAGGTCTGACTCTGAAATTACAATTGAGCTTTATATAAATAAAACACACTCTGTGATTTTAATAATATTTTGCAATGTTATTATAAAGTTAGCTTGTTTACAAATCAGCTAGAAACAGAAAAAAACACATTTATATATCAAATATCCACCAATGCACATCTTATTGTACTGCTCTTTGATAGAAGCTGTGAGTCCAACACTAAAACTTACATCACATCCTTCCTGCAGTGTTATATTTATACCTGCAATGACAGAAAACAACATGAACACAATTATAAAACAGAAAAATGTGAAATATTATTAAAAACAAGGGTCAAAAATAAATGATTAATGCATCCGTGAGTGTGAGGAACAAACACAAACTATATGGGAAATTTAATGTGAAAATTCTAAAGGTGACTACTATGTCACCCAATCTCCTCAAAGCTTACCATACGGAAACTAAGCAACCATAATTAGTCTTGAAATCTATAAACTTATAATTTGTGCACTGAATCAACTACTTTTAACATTGGTTGCTTGGGGGTAGCACTAATAAAACTTGTTCTGGCCCAGTTCAGGGCTGGTTATAAGTTACTGTTTGGCTGAGATTTGGCCCAGTTATGGCTCATGTGTGGTTCATGTGGTTCATAGTCCAGATCTGGGCCACTCAAGGGCCATAATTCTTTGCTGCATTTGGGCCAAGTGTGACTGCTTGCTTGGCCCAGAACTGGTAGATTCTCCCAGAACTGCTATGTGGTATGTTGTTCAGTGGAACCTTGCCTTTCTAACAGCAGTGCATGCGTTTGTGACTCGTTATTACGTAATTTTTTTAATGCATGTTTTAATGTTACACAATGCTTACACAAATTTAGCAAATACATTCCTTATCAGCTTTCCAATTGAAAAACAGTGATTTATCGTCGGTGCTTGAGGCTTAGACCTTTAGAATTAAATATAGTTTGTCAAGATTAATTATGTCCCTTTCATTTAATCTCTTCGTAAACATTGACACTGAGGAAAAATGAGAACTAATTCTACTTTTGGCACTGAAATAATGCTGAAGTGCATGCATTTTTCTGCTGTGTATTTCACCCTCATTATGAAGGCAGTTGACATTTTTGCACAGACTGAAGTGAAAGCCAAAAAGGACATTTATCTCATGTCCTGAGATCACATACCTACACATTCTGCACTGTAAAAAATTGCACTGTAAAATAACAGTAATTTACTGGCAGCTGTGGTTGCCAGCATTATACTGTTATTTTATAGATCTCTACCGTTAATTTACAGCTCTTTATTTTTACAGTATGTTACCATTATTATTCCATGTGGTAACTCATTTTATTTTGGAAACCGATTGCTTCAAACCATTTGAGTTTTAAAAAAACTACTGTTTATATGTTGTTAGTACAGTGAACTTATTTAATTTGAGTCCACTAAGAAGAAATATTTCTTAATATAACCCCACAAACACTTAAAACACAAATTTGTATAATAAAGTGTTTAGTAAAGAGATTGTCACTATATCAGCAATTCCACAATTACTGTCTTTAAATAAAGCAGCAAAACATCAGTGCTTGTGGCTCATCATTGCCTGAAGCACAAGCTCTACTCTCCAGCACAATGGTGACCCACAAAACTAAATTAAACTAACAGATCTCTCTTGTACAAAAACACATCAGTTAGGCACAATTAAATATTTACTCTCCTTACCAGTTAATGACTTTGCATCATTGTGTTTCTATGAACATTCACTAATATTTTAGTGAAAATAACTTGATTTGCTTGGTAAATCTGACTGTTATGTTTTACAGTATATTACTGTTTTTTCTGGAATTAACAGTAATTTACTGGCAGCTCTGGTTGCCAGCATGTTACTGTTTTTCTACAGTGTGTTGCCGTAAATTAATTACAGTTTATTACTGTTAAATTACATTTGATGCTGTTTTTTCTTCCATCGTACATCTTTAACCCTTTAAAACCCACAGCAAAATCCTCAGTTTTAAATGAACACTTCTAATGTGTCAAAACTACAGAGTGTTTGAGTACTACTGAATTAGTGCTGAAGTTAATGAGATAATTATATGATTGATCACGTTCTGATTGAGCATTAGTGATGAACACCAGCTGTTAACAAACAAAATCACTGAATGAAAGAATAAGACAAGAACAACTGACTTCAGCCACAGCCTGAGGTGACATCAACTGAAATAAAATAAGACATTAAATCTCTCAAGATCTGATTAAACTCCTAAAACAGCATTACCAGCTTCAATTATTACCACACTGACTTTATTTCTGTCAGACGTCTACAGAAGAGAGTTGCAGAGGTTTAGATTTTTTTTTCTTTCACTACCACGGTGGAGATCAGTGTTTACTTTAGTTGGGCTGTTGAACCATGAAGTTTTAAAGTTATTTTTACTTTAGTTGTTGTAATTATGTGTGTTTACAACATGCTTGTTATGATGACAAAAAAGAACTAGAATTGTTTATGGTTTGGTAATAACACATGTTTTATGTGGTGTCTTTTCTTTCATTGAACATTGATGCTAGGTTTAAAAAAACACCACTCATTTAAAAAAAAAGCTTTAGTATAATTTAGATACATCAAGAATCATCGTATGAATCTCAACAATGGTGAGAACAAGTCATGGGTGAGGTTTTGTAGTGTGCTGATACCCAGCATGGATTGCAGCACAAAGCTTTCGATTGTCACCATTGTTGAAATTCATATGCGGATTCTTCATGTCTCTATTCGAGCATAAATGCTACAGTAGTTTTAAATTTTAACTATTAGGTTATTATTTTTTTGGTTGTCACATTACCAAAAAAACTTCATACTGTAGCATTGCTGTAACTAATGCATCATAAAAACCCAATTACAGCAAATATATCTATGTTTTAAGGTCAAGAGATAGAAGCCCAATTAAAGCAAACACTGATCTCCACAATGGTATCGTCAAACGAAACAGTAAAACATCATCTAAACATCTCTTCATTCTCAATAAGATCTTCTATAGACATCTGACAGAAATAAAATCAGTCTGGTTAGAAATGCGTGAAGTTGGTAAAGCTGTGTGTTGAGTTGTTTAAATTTTCAGTTGATTTCATCTATGGCTGTGGCTGAAGTCAGTTATATAGTTCTTGTGTTTGTCTTGTTTCTCTTTCAATCAGTGATTCTGCTTATTAACAGCAGCTGTTCGTCAGTGTCTGAAGTCATTCATTAGTTTTCGTTCTCTCTGTAAGGTGGACTATATTAGTAAACTCATGTAGGGAATAGTGAATGAGGGTGTAGAGTTTGATTTGAAACACAGTCTCTGAGTGTCGATTTTGAACGCTGTTAATTCACGATACATAGCAGCAGGCTACTTTTTCGAAAATGACAAATAATACCCAGAATGCACTGTTTTAATGGAAAACAGCATGTTACTGTCAAAATTTGGCCGTTTTTTTACAGCAATTTTTAACAGTGTGACCTCTTAAGCTGAATCACAGACACACACTTATATTTTTCAAAATATGTTTATTAATGTATAGTTTAATTGTAAGACAAAATAGTTAAAGGTACTTCTGTGAAATTAAACTGATACACATCTAATCAAAGTTAAATAGTCATATATTTAAATTACTATTAAAGACATGCTGTCTAGGCTTCACTAACCGTAGGTAAACCTGGAACTATAATAAAACCTCTATGCACTTTATTTACTGAGAATCTGATATTCCCTACTTGTGTCTAGGCTTGAATTGAGTGCTTTTTCATGGTTCATTGCACATAAACTTTCAGATACACTCAAAATGCCTGTCTTGTAAACACATTCATTTATGAATTCAGTGAACATAAACACTTAACAAACAAAAGGCACAGCATATTAGCCGTGCATGACGTCTTAAAGCCTAAATAAACCCATTGTTGTCTGTCATTAAATGTTAATCAAGTAGCAAAAGACAATGAAATCGCTCACTGCTCTTGACTGAACTGCTCTTAATGTTTATAATTTTAATTAATTGTAAGCATTTATTTACATATACAGTGAAGATTAGAATTATTTTAGTTTGATTACTTAGTTCAGTTCAAATGAGTTTTTCTCCAAACCAGTTCAACTCCGCCCTGTAACCAATTCTAAAGATTTGATTGGTCATATTGCAGTTCTGATTATCTACACAATGCTATAAACAATCATAACCCCTAACCCTAATCCTAACCTTAACCAATGAAATTGGCTACATGGTGGGATTTATGCTAAAGTGTTTTTTTTGTTTGTTTGTTTGTTTTGTTTTTGTTGTTGTTGTTGTTGTTGTTAAATTAAGCTTTCTCATATTGTAAGCTATTGCACAATAAAATTAGCCCACAATTACATCGAGAGTTGTGTGCTTTCAAAGCATCTACCTAACAATACAAATAACTGTCACCTGTTTTTCTATTTCCCCCTGATTTCCCAAATTAATAATAATAATAATAATAATAAATTCTTGTCCTGATTTATGGAATTTTATTCCTTATGTTTAACTTTTATCTTTTGGCAGTCATTTATTCATCATGGGTGGAAGTTGCGCTCTTTCCCTTGATATGTTTAACTTTATCTGCGATAACTTTAACACCAGGTCCTCCGGCAAGAGCTGCTCCTCCTGCCATTAAAGCTACAGGCAGAGCCACTCCTCCAGTAGCAGCAACTAGTACTGCACCTCCAGCTGCTGCAGCTCCTGCTCCTGCCACACCTGCTCCCAATAAAGCTGCATCTTGAGCCTTCTTCATCATGATCTTTTTCTGAACCTTCTTATACATCTCATCTGTGTAATGGTTTCGATTGTTCTTCATCAGCATGCTGTCTATCTTCTTAAACAGTTCAGTGACCTGTGCTGGATTTTTATCATTGTTATTAAAAACATGATAACCACCTTTACACTGACTGGCAAGTAGCTCATCAAACTGCTTGTTTCCCATCAGAAACTCTTCTACAGGTATATCTATCTGATCTCCTCTAGTGAACAAAATGATGGTGTAACGTTCATTATCTTTTCCAAAGTTCTTCTGAATCCATTCCGCTGTGTTTTTCTCCTCATCTGTGAATCTCATATCTAGTCTGATGACCAGCAGAAACACATGAGGACCAGGAGCAGACATCTCAACACACCTTTCTATTTCAGCTTTCAGTTGCTTTTTATTGAATGATATATCAAAGAGTCCTGGAGTGTCGATCACTGAAGTATTTTGATAGTCTACTGTTTCCAGGTGTTGTTGACATGTTTTAGTCACAGAAACAGTAGAATATTTTTCTTCAAACACTTTTTTTTCCCAGTATGGTATTTTCTGTCGCACTCTTCCCAGCTCCAGTTTTGCCCAACATCACAATCCTGATTTCGGATTCTGGTATAATAAATAAATAAATAAATAAATAAACACAAACTCAAGTACAAATAAACATTTCTGAATTGTGGAGTCTAGACCAAGGGTTCTCAACTCTGCTCCTTGAGGTCCACTTTCCTGCAGAGATTAGTGCCAACATTCATCAAACTCATTTGCCAGTATCTTTCTAGTGAAGACCTTGAATAGCTTGTTCAGGTGTGTTTGACTAGGTTTGGAGCTAAACTCTTCAGGAAAGTGAACCCTGAAGTGACCCAGTATCCAGGTTTTTATATAAGATGTGAGATC
The DNA here is from genome assembly GCA_036247105.1 of Cirrhinus mrigala. Taxonomy (NCBI): domain Eukaryota; kingdom Metazoa; phylum Chordata; class Actinopteri; order Cypriniformes; family Cyprinidae; genus Cirrhinus; species Cirrhinus mrigala. The sequence goes on from CM070007.1 coordinate 3,833,847, forward strand.
TTTGCATTATTTGTGTTCTCTTTTCCGTTGTACTTTCAAAAGTCTCTGGCTTTATTGTTTGTTCTTGTCTTTTCTCTTCCTCTTGATGTTTTCCCTTGTATGTATTTTCTTCCTCTTTTTTCTTTACTCTTATGCTTTCATTTTCTTGTTCAGTCACAGTGTCAGTTGTTCTCTCTTCCATTGTGTTGTTGGTAGTAAAAGTCTCCCATGCTGATTTTGATCGTTTTATTTCTTTTCTTTTGTATCTATTTTCTTCCTCTTGATTTTTCTTTATTCTTATGCTCTTCGTTCGAGACATTAAGTAAATCTCATTAATGTAATGCTGGTAATTATTTTGTCTGACAGTTTCATCAATCTTTTCCAGAAGCTCTGTGATGTGAGTTTGATTAATCATATTTTTACTGTTGATTGCATGATAATTATCTCTGCATTGACCGACCAACTCTCTAAATTTTTCCTCGAGTATAAAGAGCATCCATTCTTTCCTTGACATTTTCTCTCTTCCAGTGACCAGAACCATTGTGAACTTAAATGCTTGAGCTCCAAAGATCTCCTGAATCTTTTCTACAATGTTCCTCTCGTCCTCCTCAAAGGTCTCCAGGTTGATGACGAGCAGGAACACGTGAGGACCAGGATGAGCGAGAGTGAGACTCTTCATCATCTGCTCTTGCAGCTCTTCATCAGTCAGATGAGTGCTGAAGAATCCTGGAGTGTCGATGATGGAGATGTATTTGTCCTCTACTCTTCCTGTCCGTATTTCACTCTTTGTAGTTCTCCTCTCTTTAAATGTCTCTCCACCCAGTATTGCATTTCCTATTGTGCTCTTTCCAGCTCCAGAGACTCCCAGCAGCACAATCCTCAGATCACGTGAATCACCTGCATTCAAACAGTTCATGTCATTAGCCGGAGCTCTAGATGATTTATAAATGTTTCTGTGATTTATGTTTCACCCCCAATAATTAACAATAACCCTGTTTCCTGCCACTGTGCATCATGCTCAATTTCATGCTATCATTTGGCATGCTGTTTTTACACCAGAGCATTGGTGGATTAAACAATTGAGCAACTAAAGAGGCACTTTTTTTTCCGGTGAAACAAGCAATCAAGAACACCTTCCTGTCCAAGGTCAAGCAAAATTTATCAGAGTAGACTATACATTACAAAAAGTGGCAGCTTGGTCTAACCCTTAAAAATATGCTTTGTTGGCATAACCTTGTTATCAGGTTAGTTTATTAATACTGATATATAATAAAAATAATAAAGAGATCAATTTAAATGTACCATAGTAATCAAATAATGAAGGAATTCCTTATTGCTTGACCAAAAAAAAACCAAACAAACAAAAAAAAAAACTATATATATATATATATATATATATATATATATATATATATATATATATATATATATAGCAGCACCTGAAAGAGCTACCAAGAAAACAGTGACATAATTATAATTTTTAGGGTAAAACCGAAAAGGTTTTTCAGATTACATTAGTCTAAATAACATGTGGTCTTTTCTAATCTTACAAATATACTGTAAACTAGTTTGTAGATCACACAGTAGAAACTGCAGGTATAAGAATTATTATTATTATTATTATTATTATTTTCTTTTTTTTTTTTAATAAAAATATAGTAACTTTACTGTGGATTATTTACTGTAATACTTCTCTTTCTAGAGTTATGATATTAAATACATTTTAGTGTTTTGGTGAAAGGAATGATGCCTTAATGTGATCTTTGTTGAATCTTGAGAAATTCATTGTCAAATTAAACATCACCGATTTTCCCATATGTTACTGTATCACCTACAGGACAGACAGCCCTGATCAACCAGTTAACTTTGGACCTACTTAGATAGTCAGCAAGCTATCTGTTAACTTTGAACTTAGACATAAAATTGACTGTTTTATAATGACAGACAATAAAGCAATTCTTAGATCAGGGAAGTCAAGCCGTTTTCCTGACAAGGAAACAAAAGTGAGTTGGATCAGGGTTGAAACTAAAATCTGTCAGATCAGAACCAAACTACTCTTTCTTTCTTTCTTTCTTTCTTGAGCACATCTTAAAGAAAATTCTCTAAAATATTTGATGTGATAGCATTAGTACAGTGGCAGTGATTCTCTTAAAACTAATGTATAATGAAATATGGTAAAACATGTAGTTTCTAAATGTAGTAGAAGAGCTTTAAATCAAAAGGTTGCAATATGACCGCTATAGAAGTCACTTATGTTTAGTGCTGCCCATGCAACAACAAAATGTATGTAACAGTACATACATTAGTTTTCAGTACTGGATGAAACCAGCTGTATAAGTATCATATTAGGTGATTTAATCTCCATTAACCTTTATGTCTTGAACCCATTATGTTTGCTTTTGTTATCCACAGGCTCCCGTCTTTATCTGACTGAATGATATGAAGAAGAGAAAGTAGAAGCATCTAAATTGAACCTTGAACACTGATTATGAGTCTAATGCCATGCATTAACCATATGGCAATGGCATACAGCAATGGCAGTCTCTTATCCTATATGGAGTTGGTCCTTTTAATATCACTTAATGCATTTCTTATTGCGCGTTCAAATCTGCTGTATACTGAACTTGGTCTTTATCATCTTAGTCCATTAGTACATTAAATTAATAAACTATATATCAAATTTGATTTTTAATGGCACTCATTGTATCTTAATACATTAAGCCATATTAAGTGTTTATGGTTTTCTACGGGAGGAAAACACTTTACGAGAGACTTACAGTTCCATTCGTATGTTTGGGGTCATTGTGGTTTTAAGAAATTAAATACTTTAATTCAAGGATCCATTAAATTGATCAGAAAAGAGGTTATCATGCTTATCTGCCATGTTTGTGGCAAAGCAATAGTAGCTAATACAAATTCATACTAACCCAGCAGGTACTGGATGTCAATATAATGTCAGGTTGACGCTGGACCCCATCATCGGACAGATGTTGCATTTTGGTTGAGAATGCAAATCAGGTTGGTGTCAGTATCGGACATCAAATTAACGTTGACATCAGACGCTGAATTGACATTGAATTTTGGTCATCTGAAGTCACAACCAAAATTTAACCCAATAACAACATCTTATGACATTCTGTGCCTCCTGGGAGGTCCAATAAAGCATTTTTACAGACTTCAGGAAGCACAGGATCCTTAATCTGACCGTTTTTAGCTCGGTTTGTATTTGAACAGAATTACTCTTGAAACGTATCATGTAAAACTTTATACATTTATTTTTTTTCACATTTATTTATATCTGTGCAAACTGTGAAACTCTGCTGCCATTTTAAAGTGTGTTCCATCTTATTCCATCTTATTAGTCTATTCTGCACACAGTCTGTGTTGTATATTTAGAGGTTGAGCAACAGAGGGAAATGCATGACAACATAAAGGTCTGATGATGATGATGATTATGATTATGATTATTATTATTAGATAACAGAGCATGTATTGTTCAAGGAGGTACTTCATTCAAATATTAACTAAGTCCAACTCTGATTAGGATAAGAGTCTGGCATTCCTCAGGGTGCTACAACCAAACACATTCCTCTGCACTGTGTCTAATATGCGGTTAATGCACTGTAAAAAACAAACTAGAATCTACTCAATAAAATTAGGTAACAGTTAGGTAACAATTGCACTCAGTTTGTTTGGGTAGATTCTATCCTATATATTTGAGTAAAGAATACCTAAACTTAACAGCTATGAGAAACTTAAAAAAAAAAAAAAAAAAAAAAAATAGGTAGTCTACACAGCAAAAAAAAAAAAAAAAACAGTGTTAAATGAACTCTCCCGGGAGTTTATTTGAGTCCATACTCAAGAATGTTAAAATAAACACTGAAGCAGAGTTAAAGTTAATGAGGTAATTAAGTGATTCATTCAGTGATGATTGACCATTATTGAAGACACCTGATGTTAATAAGCAGAATCACCAAAAGAAGAAAATCAAATTCTGTAAGTCACCATTATAGTGGTCAGTGTTAGCATTAGTTGGGCTCTTTATGTTTATTTTTTAATTAAGTGTATTAAGAGTAATGACAATCTATAAAGATTTGAGTAAAAGTCGATTGCTTCTTTATTACACTTTAAGTGTTTGTGGGGTTATGTTAAGAAATATTTCTTCTTAGTGGACTCAAGTTAAATAAGTTCACTGTACTAGCAACATATAAACAATAGTTTTTTTAAAACTCAAATGGTTTGAAGCAATCGGTTTCCAAAATAAAATGAGTTACCGCATGGTATAATAACGGTAACATACTGTAAAAATGAAGAGCTGTAAATTAACGGTAGAGATCTATAAAATAACAGTATAATGCTGGCAACCACAGCTGCCAGTAAATTACTGTTATTTTACAGTGCAATTTTTTACAGTGTGGGATGCTGGTTTTAGCTGGTCCTGGACCAGCACATGACCAGCATAAACCAGCAAAGGACCAGCATAAACCAGCTAAAACCAGCATCCCAGCATCAAAACCTACCTGACCCACTGCTGCTCTCTAACATAAATAAAGTCTCTGACATCATATATAATCTTAGTCATCAATAATAATTGTGTCTCCATTTACCTGCAGCAGCAAGAGTAAAACTGACACTGTCACTTGTGTCTGTCGGCTTCACTGATGTAGAAATTAGTTTCTCATTGGCTTTTAACACACGGTTTCCACAGGAGGCTAGTTGACTTGGATTTGCTGATGATGACTCTAAAATCTTCTCTGAAGCGTTGAAGGCCACAGTCAAAATGTTTGCCACAGTCTAAGTTATTGATCAGATAAAAACAGTAACTCTAAATGTCAACAGAGGCAATAACAGCACTGCCACGTCACTATGTAATCGACACAGATTTTATTAGTTTATCATGTTTATCTTCAAGACTTACGTCTAAAGGAAGAGCTGTAATGTTCTCTATCCGCTCAAGAAGATTTTGAAAACGTCCTCCAGAGGTCTGACTCTGAAATTACAATTGAGCTTTATATAAATAAAACACACTCTGTGATTTTAATAATATTTTGCAATGTTATTATAAAGTTAGCTTGTTTACAAATCAGCTAGAAACAGAAAAAACACATTTATATATCAAATATCCACCAATGCACATCTTATTGTACTGCTCTTTGATAGAAGCTGTGAGTCCAACACTAAAACTTACATCACATCCTTCCTGCAGTGTTATATTTATACCTGCAATGACAGAAAACAACATGAACACAATTATAAAACAGAAAAATGTGAAATATTATTAAAAACAAGGGTCAAAAATAAATGATTAATGCATCCGTGAGTGTGAGGAACAAACACAAACTATATGGGAAATTTAATGTGAAAATTCTAAAGGTGACTACTATGTCACCCAATCTCCTCAAAGCTTACCATACGGAAACTAAGCAACCATAATTAGTCTTGAAATCTATAAACTTATAATTTGTGCACTGAATCAACTACTTTTAACATTGGTTGCTTGGGGGTAGCACTAATAAAACTTGTTCCGGCCCAGTTCAGGGCTGGTTATAAGTTACTGTTTGGCTGAGATTTGGCCCAGTTATGGCTCATGTGTGGTTCATGTGGTTCATAGTCCAGATCTGGGCCACTCAAGGGCCATAATTCTTTGCTGCATTTGGGCCAAGTGTGACTGCTTGCTTGGCCCAGAACTGGTAGATTCTCCCAGAACTGCTATGTGGTATGTTGTTCAGTGGAACCTTGCCTTTCTAACAGCAGTGCATGCGTTTGTGACTCGTTATTACGTAATTTTTTTAATGCATGTTTTAATGTTACACAATGCTTACACAAATTTAGCAAATACATTCCTTATCAGCTTTCCAATTGAAAAACAGTGATTTATCGTCGGTGCTTGAGGCTTAGACCTTTAGAATTAAATATAGTTTGTCAAGATTAATTATGTCCCTTTCATTTAATCTCTTCGTAAACATTGACACTGAGGAAAAATGAGAACTAATTCTACTTTTGGCACTGAAATAATGCTGAAGTGCATGCATTTTTCTGCTGTGTATTTCACCCTCATTATGAAGGCAGTTGACATTTTTGCACAGACTGAAGTGAAAGCCAAAAAGGACATTTATCTCATGTCCTGAGATCACATACCTACACATTCTGCACTGTAAAAAATTGCACTGTAAAATAACAGTAATTTACTGGCAGCTGTGGTTGCCAGCATTATACTGTTATTTTATAGATCTCTACCGTTAATTTACAGCTCTTTATTTTTACAGTATGTTACCGTTATCATTCCATGTGGTAACTCATTTTATTTTGGAAACCGATTGCTTCAAACCATTTGAGTTTTAAAAAAACTACTGTTTATATGTTGTTAGTACAGTGAACTTATTTAATTTGAGTCCACTAAGAAGAAATATTTCTTAATATAACCCCACAAACACTTAAAACACAAATTTGTATAATAAAGTGTTTAGTAAAGAGATTGTCACTATATCAGCAATTCCACAATTACTGTCTTTAAATAAAGCAGCAAAACATCAGTGCTTGTGGCTCATCATTGCCTGAAGCACAAGCTCTACTCTCCAGCACAATGGTGACCCACAAAACTAAATTAAACTAACAGATCTCTCTTGTACAAAAACACATCAGTTAGGCACAATTAAATATTTACTCTCCTTACCAGTTAATGACTTTGCATCATTGTGTTTCTATGAACATTCACTAATATTTTAGTGAAAATAACTTGATTTGCTTGGTAAATCTGACTGTTATGTTTTACAGTATATTACTGTTTTTTCTGGAATTAACAGTAATTTACTGGCAGCTCTGGTTGCCAGCATGTTACTGTTTTTCTACAGTGTGTTGCCGTAAATTAATTACAGTTTATTACTGTTAAATTACATTTGATGCTGGGTTTTTTTTCCATCGTACATCTTTAACCCTTTAAAACCCACAGCAAAATCCTCAGTTTTAAATGAACACTTCTAATGTGTCAAAACTACAGAGTGTTTGAGTACTACTGAATTAGTGCTGAAGTTAATGAGATAATTATATGATTGATCACGTTCTGATTGAGCATTAGTGATGAACACCAGCTGTTAACAAACAAAATCACTGAATGAAAGAATAAGACAAGAACAACTGACTTCAGCCACAGCCTGAGGTGACATCAACTGAAATAAAATAAGACATTAAATCTCTCAAGATCTGATTAAACTCCTAAAACAGCATTACCAGCTTCAATTATTACCACACTGACTTTATTTCTGTCAGACGTCTACAGAAGAGAGTTGCAGAGGTTTAGATTTTTTTTTCTTTCACTACCACGGTGGAGATCAGTGTTTACTTTAGTTGGGCTGTTGAACCATGAAGTTTTAAAGTTATTTTTACTTTAGTTGTTGTAATTATGTGTGTTTACAACATGCTTGTTATGATGAAAAAAAAAGAACTAGAATTGGTTATGGTTTGGTAATAACACATGTTTTATGTGGTGTCTTTTCTTTCATTGAACATTGATGCTAGGTTTAAAAAAACACCACTCATTTAAAAAAAAAAAAAAAAAAAGCTTTAGTATAATTTAGATACATCAAGAATCATCGTATGAATCTCAACAATGGTGAGAACAAGTCATGGGTGAGGTTTTGTAGTGTGCTGATACCCAGCATGCATTGCAGCATAAAGCTTTCGATTGTCACCATTGTTGAAATTCATATGCGGATTCTTCATGTCTCTATTTGAGCATAAATGCTACAGTAGTTTTAAATTTTAACTATTAGGTCATTATTTTTTTGCTTGCCACATTACCAAAAAAATTTCATACTGTAGTATTGTTGTAACTAATGCATCATAAAAACCCAGTTACAGCAAATATATCTATATTTTAATGTCAAGAGATAGAAGCCCAATTAAAGCAAACACTGATCTCCACAATGGTATCGTCAAACGAAACAGTAAAACATCATCTAAACATCTCTTCATTCTCAATAAGATCTTCTATAGACATCTGACAGAAATAAAATCAGTCTGGTTAGAAATGCGTGAAGTTGGTAAAGCTGTGTGTTGAGTTGTTTAAATTTTCAGTTGATTTCATCTAAGGCTGTGGCTGAAGTCAGTTATATAGTTCTTGTGTTTGTCTTGTTTCTCTTTCAGTCAGTCATTCTGCTCATTAACAGCAGCTGTTAAGTCTGAAGTCACTAGTTTTCATTATCTCTGTAAGGTGGACTATATTAGTAAACTCATGTAGGGAATAGTGAATGAGGGTGTAGAGTTTGATTTGAAACACAGTCTCTGAGTGTCGATTTTGAACGCTGTTAATTCACGATACATAGCAGCAGGCTACTTTTTCGAAAATGACAAATAATACCCAGAATGCACTATTTTAATGGAAAACAGCATGTTACTGTCAAAATTTGGCCGTTTTTTTACAGCAATTTTTAACAGTGCAGTGTGTACCTGCTTTCATCTGTGAAGAGCACAAGCCGCCAGTGGCGAATTCGCCAATCTTGGTGTTCTCTGGCAAATGCCAAACGTCCTGCATGGTGTTGGGTTGTAAGCACAACCACCACCTGTGGACGTCGGGCCCTCATACCACCCTCATGGAGTCTGTTTCTGACCATTTGAGCAGACACATGCACATTTGTGGCCTGCTGGAGGTCATTTTGCAGGGCTCTGGCAGTGCTCCTCCTGTTCCTCCTTGCACAAAGGCGGAGGTAGCGGTCCTGCTGCTGGGCTGTTGCCCTTCTACTGCCTCCTCCACGTCTCCTGATGTACTGGCCTGTCTCCTGGTAGCACCTCCATGCTCTGGACACTATGCTGACAGACACAGCAAACCTTCTTGCCACAGCTCGCATTGATGTGCCATTCTGGATGAGCTGCACTACCTGAGCCACTTGTGTGGGTTGTAGACTCCGTCTCATGCTAACACTAGGCAAGGCAAGGCAAGGCAAGTTTATTTATATAGCACATTTCATACACAAAGGTAATTCAAAGTGCTTTACAAAAAAGGAAGTAGAATAATCATAAAAACAATAATAAAAACAATAGTTTACAAAGAGGCAGTAGAATAATCATAAAAATAATAATCACAACAATAAAACAAACAAAAAAAATTACAACTTTTAAAATGATTTAAAAATTGATTTAAAATAAAATTTAAGACAGTTAAAAAGGAAAAGGATTATACATAGTGCAAGTAGTTCGGACGTAGCACAGTGCTCATTCATTAAATGCACAGCTAAACAGATGAGTTTTGAGTCTAGATTTAAATGTAGATAATGTTTTAGCACATTTGATCTCTTCTGGAAGCTGATTCCAACTGCGAGCAGCATAATAGCTAAAAGCGGATTCCCCTTGTTTTGTGTGAACCCTTGGTATTTCTAACTGACTCGATCCTAATGATCTGAGTGGTCTGTTAGGTTTATATTCAGTGAGCATGTCTGCAATGTATTTAGGTCCTAGGGCATTGAGTGATTTATAAACGAGTAAAAGTACTTTAAAATCAATTCTAAATATAACTGGAAGCCAGTGTAGGGACCTGAGGACTGGTGTGATATGCTCAGATTTTCTGGTTCTGGTCAGAATCCTGGCAGCAGCGTTCTGGATGAGCTGCAGCTGTCTAATGGTCTTCTTGGGAAGGCCAGTGAGGAGACCATTACAATAATCCACGTTGCTTGTGATAAAGGCATGAACAAGTTTCTCCAAGTCTTGACTGGAAACAAAACATCTAATTCTTGCAATGTTTTTGAGATGATAGTATGCTGATTTAGTTACTGCTCTGACATGACTATTGAAACTAAGGTCTGACTCCAGAATCACACCAAGATTCCTGACTTGATTTTTAGTTGTTTGACCCCTAGAGTCAAGGTATGCATTCACCTTAAGAACTTCCTCTTTTTGTATTCAAATGCAATGACTTCAGTTTTCTCCTAGTTTAACTGAAGGAAGTTCTGGCACATCCAACTGTTAATTTCATCAATGCATTGGCAGAGGGAATCAGTGGGGCTGTAGTCATTTGGCGATACGGCTAGGTAAATCTGGGTATCATCAGCATAGCTGTGATAGGCAATTTGGTTCTTTCTCATTATTTGACTTAGTGAAAGCACCGCCGGCATTCAAAAGTGACCAAAACATCAGCCAGAAAGCATAGGAACTGAGAAGTGGTCTGTGGTCACCACCTGCAGAACCACTCCTTTATTGGGGGCGTCTTGCTAATTGCCTATAATTTCCACCTGTTGTCTATTCCATTTGCACAACAGCATGTGAAATTGATTGTCAATCAGTGTTGCTTCCTAAGTGGGCAGTTTGATTTCACAGAAGTGTGATTGACTTGGAGTTACACTGTGTTGTTTAAGTGTTCCCTTTATTTTTTTGAGCAGTGTATATATCATCTCTTTCTTAACAACATCAGCACTTATATCCCAGATACGTGTGTTGAAGTCTATAGGTTTTTGCTAGAACAGACCTTTTCTTTCTTTTGATTCCGGCTTCCGGCTTTGCTACTGTTCGGACGCTTTTGCTTACTGCTCTGCGCTTTGCTCCCTGTTTATATACTTTTCTCAGACTTTTCTAAGATTTTAACCTCAGCAGATCAGCACAGTGCTCAAACAACACTAAATTAAAAACTTTTCGTAACTGGAATAATACTACGAAAAAGGAGACTCTTTGCCTCCCACTGCCAGCAGTTTACATTCGGGAGACGGGAAAACACAGCTGCCTACTTTCAACAGATGAGAAAGAAAATGCCTCTTCAGCCTCTTCAGCCTCTTCTGGAATCTACTTGCTGCACAAACTGCCACAGACCTCTACAAAGGATTGTGGTTCTTGAAACAAAGTTACTTGCCAAAACAGGCGGAACACTCAGCAGACTGTCGTCACGGACCCCCTCAGCATACAGCTGGTGAGACCTGTGAACCCAGTGAATCTCAACAGTTTATAAGTGTAGACGAACAAGCCAAAACTGATCGACACACTAATCGATGGTACAAACAGGGAACGAAACCCAAAGGCACTCAAGACATCAGATTGTCACGAGTGTCCCGTATTGCCGCGGTAGCATCCTCTACCCCTAATATGGCTATGACAAGGCTTGCAAAAACTGGTATTTTACCACCTCCTATACAGCTTGAGAATAGATTTGAAGCACTAATGAATGTGGGTGAAGAATCCTCAAATGTGATTGAACATGGATCGTATGAGCTCAGAGCACAGCCGAGCCCAGGACTCTGATAGTGGGTGACTCCATTATCAGAAATATCAGTAGCAGTACTACAACTACATGCTGCTTTCCTCAAGCAACCGTCTCTGATGTGAACAGGGAACTTCGGAACATCCTAATGAAGCACAAGACTGCAAATTAAATCATCATCCATGTAGGGAAGAATGATATTCGGAAAGAGCAGTCAGAGCTCCTAAAGAAGGACTTCAGTGAACTCATCGAAACACTTTGAAGACTTAAAGTTCAGTCGTTCATCAGTGGACCACTCCCAGCAAGGGGAACTAACATGTTTTCACGATTGTTCGGGCTGAATACATAGCTACAAAGAACCTGCAGTCTAAAAGGAGTCAACTTCATTGACAACTTCAATCTTTTCTGGGGCCATAGACAACTGTTTAAACTGGATGGTATCCACCCAAACAAACTTGGTGCAAGAGTGCTAAAGGACAACATCTATTTTTCACTCTGTCATCCTTCAGTAGAGTGTGCCAGTCCACCCAATGGCACACACACACCTGGACAAAGTATGAGTGACCACAGGACTTCACATCAGCTTCAGAGTCGTCATGTGGTCGACACATCCCACAAGGACACTGACAATGCCACACAGCCACAACAAGCACTGCTCATGCACTGTAAAAAAAAAAAATGTTGCCAATACTGAAAAAATCAAGGCAACACATTGCATTCAGATTTTTATGTTTTCCCAACGATTGGTGTCAAATCCAGGTGCCATGAGTAAAAGTCCTCCCCAGTATTTTGTTCCAATCACCTGGATTTGCTAATTAGCACAGTTTTTCAGCCAGGAGGTCCGAGATTGGACCAAGTCGTTCCTTTTAAGTCTCAAGCAAGTCTCAAGTAAAATCCCAAGCCCCTAAAGAGTTAAAGTTGATGAGATAACTGAATGATGATTGTGTTAGTGATGAACATCTGCTGTTAACAAGCAGCATCGTTGAAGAAAAGAGAAACACAAGAACTACAACTGACTCATCTCTGACTTTCATCTCTCAAATCTGATTAAACATCTCCACAAACAGCATCACCAGCTTCACTCATTACTAACCAGAATGACTTTATTTCATGTCTGTAGAATCTCTTATTGAGAATTCTAAGAGGTTTAGATGTTGATGTTTTATTGGCCAAGAAAAGAAGAGAAAGAAAAAAAACACAGTGCCACCATCATTGCGGTCAAGTGTGGTTTTTAGTTTGTCTCTTGACTCTTGGAGTAATCTCTGCTGTTTTACAGCGAGCATTTGTGCATTGCTGAGTCACAAGCTTGCAGCAGCAGATTAGCTCACGCTTGCACCATATACAACTAATTTAGATCAGCAACATGAAATACTCTCTTGCTGAATGACATCTAGCGATTGTAGAACTGCAACAAAAAATCCTATTAAACGAATGTCACTGTAACGCTTCAATATTGGAAGAAAAAACTACGTCAGCTCAGGCTTTCAGACATGAACACTTATCATACGCTCCTCAACAGTGGTGACAATAATTCTTCATACTGCAGTGCATTACTATGCTGTTACCCAGCATGCATTGCAGCATGAAGCGTTTTGTTGATTGTCACCATTGTTGAGATTCATATGCTGGTTCTTGATGTCTGTGCGTCTAAATGCTATAGATGTTTATATGCATTATACAGGTTTTAAATGAATTCACTGTGACTTATTGAAAATCACTATGCTGTAGTTTTGCAGATTTGATAATGCAAAACCTTACCTTACAAAAGAAAATTATTTTGGGGGTGTTCAGGTATGCTTACGATGATCACCTAGCACCACTTAACTGCTCACCATACAGCTCTGATCTCACTGCTTTACAAGACCATACGCATTATAACAGAGATAGATCTAACCCATGAGTCAATGGTGAAGAGCTCAACTAAAGCAAATACTGATCTCCACAATGGTGGCATCATTTTAACCAATAAAACATCAACATCTGATCCTCTGTAATAACAGCAGATGTTCAACACTAACACAATCATCATTCAGTTATCTCATCAACTTTAACTCTTTAGGGGCTTGGGATTTTACTTGAGACTTGCTTGAGACTTAAAAGGAATGACTTGATCCAATCTCGGACCTCCTGGCTGAAAAACTGTGCTAATTAGCAAATCCAGGTGATTGGAACAAAATACTGGGGAGGACTTTTACTCATGGCACCTGGATTTGACACCAATCGTTGGGAAAACATAAAAATCTGAATGCAATGTGTTGCCTTGATTTTTTCAGTATTGGCAACATTTTTTTTTTTACAGTGTGGACACCATCCCGGCTGAGCCCTGCCCACAGAGCGTATTACAACAGCTCCAAGACTCAGCACCGAAGGACAGCTCTCTGGTAAACAGCCAGGAAAGCCAGGACAACATATTTCAGCCACCGGAAACGCCAGGACCAGAGCCCAGCTCACCAGACACCTTATCCCTCTCTCCAGCATCTCCACTTCTAAGCTTCTCACAGAAAATGGAGGAACTGGTATATGCTGGAACCAGACTCTCCCACTCTTTTGCTGCAAGCCCCCAGATATCAACTAAAAAACGGCGGGTACCACAACCACCAAAGCCTGTGGGCCCAGCTCACCCTCCTCCTCCTTCAAGAGCTCTCCGGCCGCTGCCACAACGCCAGGGCCCAAACCCTCCTCCATCTGCTGTAGGTGAACCAAAAACAACTAATAACAACTCTCAGTGATATGTGTCGGGTCCCCGCTACGATAGCAGCAACACTCAGGAATGTTTACATAACAAGCGGGAACCCAGTGTGCCTGTAGTTTTCTCTATCTCTGTTTTATCACGTGATAGAAAGTCTAAGGCCTTCTCAAGCCGTACGGCTGACCCATCTAATCTGTGGCCTATTAGGTATCAAAATAAGACTGCTCTAGAGACAAAAAGCATCAAGTTAGCATTTTTAAACATTTGCTCACTAAAAAATAAATCATTTCTGATCAATGACTTAATAACCACAAACAACCTGGACTTTATGTTTCTAAATGAAACATGGCTTGAAGACAGCTGCAGTGCAACAGTCCTCAATGAAACAGCCCCCCCTAACTTTACTTTCATGAGTGTCTGCAGAGCTGTTAGGAGAGGTGGAGGTGTAGCTGCTTTATTTAAAGATGTCTATCAGTGTAAGCAAGTGTCATTTGGTCAGTACTTGTCTTTTGAATATCTAGGGATTGTGCTGAAAGGTGCTCCACGAATTCTATTTATCATTATTTACAGGCCTCCAAAATACTCTCCAGCTTTTGTTGAAGAGTTCACAGAACTGTTATCAATGATTTCCTCAGAGTTTGACTGTTTTGCTATTGCAGGGGATTTTAATTTTCACATAGAAAATGCAGAAATCAAAACTACAAAAGAAATTATAACCGTTTTAAACACTTTTGACCTGATTCAGCATGTGCATGGACCCACACACAATCGTGGACACACTCTTGATTTACTCATCAGTAAGGGTCTACACATTTCATCCATTGTCATTAAGGACGTAGCACTATCTGATCACTTCTGTATTTTCTTTGATATATTGATCTCTGCTACCACTGAATCTAGATCCGTCTCTGTCAGAAAGAGATGCATTAACGAAAATACTAGTGTGCTGTTTATGAAGGCTATATCTTCAATGCCAAGCATTTCCGCAGACTCTGTTGATCTTCTCCTGGAGTCCTTTAACTCAAACGTTAAGAATGTCATTGATGACATTGCACCAGTGAAAGTCAGTATGACGACTGGCAGACAAAAATCATGTTGGAGAAGATCAACAGCAGTACAGAGTATGAAGACAATGCAGAAAAGCTGAGCGAATGTGGCGGAAGACGAAACTTAAAATTCACTATAGCATCTATAAAAACAGCCTTCATGCTTTCCATGGTGAACTAGCCACAGCAAGACAGAAGTTCTTCTCAAACCTTATAAACAGTAACCTAAACAACATTCGCACTCTTTTTGCTACTGTTGAGAGACTAAGGCCCCGTTTACACGAAGGGAAGACGCAGATATTTCCCTGCGGTTTGGCCTCTCATTTACACGAAAACCCCGTTTTTATCACAGAAAACGATTATTTCTAAAAACTCCGGCCAAAGTGGAGATTTCTGATAACGGCGGTTATGTGTTGCCGTGTCAACTGGGAGAAACAGGGTTTTAGGTTCTCAAACGTCACATTATGCACCAGAAAATGCTTAACGTCATGTGAGCGCCGTGTTTGCTGTTTTGAAAGGAACAGGAAGTCGCTCGTGTTATTCGTTGGTGTCGATTCTGAGGATTTTGATTGGCTTGCATGGCTTTATTCTTTTTCCTATACTGCCGCCCATAGGTTTGGCATAGTTATTATGGCGCTCAACGGCGTATTTATGCGGGTTGATATAAATGACAAGTTTTTTGAAAACGATGTTGTGTGCACAATGTTATTATTGAAAACGGAGGGGAGGAAATATTCGTTTCTCTAAATACCCGGCTATGTGTAAATGTGGCCTAACAAACCCCCCAAGTCAGATTCCCAGTGAAATGCTCTCTGACAGCAAATGCAATGACTTTGCCTCCTTCTTTTCCAAAAAGATCATTAATATCAGAAAGGTGATTAGCACATCCTCAAGTTATGCAGAGGTTAGACAGATGCGACCGCAATTTCAAAAAGAAGTCACTTTGTCTGTTTTTGAAGCAATTGATAGCAAAACTTTGGAAGAAATAGTACAGCACCTTAAATCCTCAACCTGCAACCTTGACACACTTCCCACATCTTTTTTCAAAAGTGTGTTTAACTGTTTAGAAGCAGATCTCTTAGAAGTGGTGAACACCTCACTTCTTTCTGGGACTTTTCCAAACTCCCTGAAAACTGCAGTTGTTAAGCCCCTTCTGAAAAAGAGCAATCTTGATAACACCATTTTGAGCAACTATAGACCAATATCTAATCTTCCTTTTATAGGCAAGATTATTGAAAAGGTAGTTTTCAATCAGTTGAACAACTACTTAAACTCAGATGGATACCTGGACAATTTTCAATCTGGTTTCTGACCGCATCACAGTACAGAGACAGCGCTCGTTAAGATAATAAATGATATTCGCTTAAATTCTGATTCTGGCAAAATATCAGTGCTGGTACTACTAGATCTTAGTGCTGCGTTTGACACTGTCAACCATAACATTCTTCTAGAGAGACTGGAAAACTGGGTTGGGCATTCTGGGATGGCTCTCAGTTGGTTCAGGTCATACTTAGAAGGGAGAGGTTATTATGTGAGTATAGGAGAGCATCAGTCTAAGTGGACATCCATGACATGCGGAGTCCCTCAAGGCTCAATTCTTGCGCCGCTCTTGTTTAGCCTGTATATGCTCCCACTAAGTCAAATAATGAGAAATAACCAAATTGCCTATCACAGCTATGCTGATGATACCCAGATTTACCTATCCTTATCACCAAATGACTACAGCCCCATTGATTCCCTCTGCCAATGCATTGATGAAATTAACAGTTGGATGTGCCAGAACTTCCTTCAGTTAAACAAAGAGAAAACTGAAGTCATTGCATTTGGAAGCAAAGAGGAAGTTCTTAAGGTGAATGCATACCTTGACTCTAGGGGTCAAACAACAAAAAAACAAGTCAGGAATCTTGGTGTGATTCTGGAGTCAGACCTTAGTTTCAGTAGTCATGTCAAAGCAGTAACTAAATCAGCATACTATCATCTCAAAAACATTGCAAGAATTAGATGTTTTGTTTCCAGTCAAGACTTGGAGAAACTTGTTCATGCCTTTATCACAAGCAACGTGGATTATTGTAATGGTCTCCTCACTGGCCTTCCCAAGAAGACCATTAGACAGCTGCAGCTCATCCAGAACGCTGCTGCCAGGATTCTGACCAGAACCAGAAAATCTGAGCATATCACACCAGTCCTCAGGTCTCTACACTGGCTTCTAGTTATATTTAGAATTGATTTTAAAGTACTTTTACTCATTTATAAATCACTCAATGGCCTAGGACCTAAATACATTGCAGACATGCTCACTGAATATAAACAGACCACTCAGATCATTAGGATCGAGTCAGTTAGAAATACCAAGGGTTCACACAAAACAAGGGGAATCTGCTTTTAGCTATTATGCTGTCTGCAGTTGGAACCAGCTTCCAGAAGAGATCAAATGTGCTAAAACATTAGCTACATTTAAATCTAGACTCAAAACTCATCTGTTTAGCTGTGCATTTACTGAATGAGCACTGTGCTTCGTCCGAACTGATTGCATTATGTATAATCATTTTGTTTTTAACTGTCTTAAATTATTTTAAATCAATTTTTAAATCATTTTAAATCATTATATCAATCAGTTTTTACATTTTACATTTTTTGTTTTATTGTTGTGATCATTGTTTTTATGATTGTTCTACTTCCTTTTTTTGTGCTTATTGTTTTTATTATTGTTTTTATGATTATTCTATTTCCTTTTATGTAAAGCACTTTGAATTACCTCTGTGTATGAAATGTGCTATATAAATAAACTTGCCTCGCCTTGCCTATAGCTGTGGCACTAATATCCCACACCCAAACGTTCAGATGTTAGCAGCATTAATGGCAGTGAATGGCAAATTTCTTCAAGTTTAAAGAAAAGTTGTAAAAATATCACTTGATCTACAGAGCAGACATTATTTTATGAGGTTCAGAGCGCAAATCATAAGTTTATAGATTTCAAGACTAACTATGGTTGCTTAGTTTCCGTATGGTTGTCTTTGAGAAGATGACATATTAGTCATCTTTAGAATTTAGTTTCATCGTTTTTTTACAATGAATTTCCCATATAGTTTGTGTTTGTTCCCCACACTCACGGATACATTCGTCATTTATTTTTTACCCTTGTTTTTAATAATATTTCACTTTTTTTCTGTTTTATAATTGTGTTTATGTTGTTTTCTGTCATTGCAGGTATAAATATAACACTGCAGGAAGGATGTGACGTAAGTTTTAGTGTTGGACTCACAGCTTCTATCAATAATAGTACAAAGAGAAGTACAATAAGATGTGCATTGGCGGATATTTGTGTTTCGTAAGTCTTGAAGATAAACGTAAGTCTTGAAGATAAACATGATAAACTAATAAAATCTGTGTCGATTACATAGTGACGTGGCAGTGTTATGTTATTGCCTCTGTTGACATTTAGAGTTACTGTTTTTATCTGATCAATAACTTACCCAGATAGCAACATATTGTCAGCCCAGATCCGGCCCACATCTAGCACATGTGGCATGATGATCTGGCCCACATGCAGCGTGGAATGATGGCACTTGGGCGGACCGCTCCTGTTTGCCAGATCTGGGCCAAAAGCAGGCCATAGCAATGCCACATGTCAGCCAAGAGCAGAGAAATAAACCACACTGGACCTTATCTGAGCCACAAAATCTGTGTATATTTAATATGGAGTCATCTCAGCGTTAATAAGCACATTAACAAGCAGAATCACTGAAGGAAAGAAGAGAACAGAAAACAAGAGACAAACAGAAACACAACTACTGACTACAGCCACAGCCTTAGATGAAATCAGCTGAAGATAAAAGACATTAAATCTCTGAAGATCTCAGCAGAGGAGGATTAAACAACTCCACAAACAGCATTACCAGCTTCACTTATTACTGACCAGATTTACTTTGTTTCTGTTAGAGGTCTACAGAAGTTCTTTATTGAGAATTAGCAGGGGCTTAAATATTCCACTTGAAGTCACCATGATAGTGATTAGCGTTTCCATTAATTAATTGGGCTCTTAACTCTTTGTTTAAGCGTTTGTCTTATTTGACTGTTGTGAAAATGTGGTTAACAAACACGTTTGTAGTACATGATCATTTTTTCATTGTTGGCTTCACAATTATCATATAACCGACTGCTTTGCTGAATACATTTGATTGTAGTAGTTGTGTAGTTTAATGTTTTCACATTGTAAAACTGCATTATTGCAACATCAGTTTGAAAAATTTATTTAAAAAAGGACAAAAGTTTGAACAAGGCTATCACACACAGATATCAGCATATGAATCTCAACAATGTTGACAGATAATCAGATCAGTTCTGGACATCACAAAAGGCTGCATTATTCATTCATGCTGTGATGCAAGTTTTGCACACTTTCTATTGTCACCATTGTTGAGGTTCATATGTTGATTTATGATGGCTTTGTGTGTTCATAAAATTTAACTTTTTGTGATTTTTTTTTTTTAACTGACTACAGACAGTTTCATACTATGAATGTATTTTTCCACAACATAACTGTAAAAGCTATATGACATTGAATCAGGCTCATTTGTTCAATATTACAACCATCAATAGCTTCTCATTGATTTCATTTTGTCTTTATTTGTTATTGCTTAGAGTTTTCACAAACACAACTTCACAGCAATTGACAAAGATAAACTCTTATTAAAAAGTGTTACGAGTCCAATTATTGGAAACACTAATCACTATTATGGTGGCTTCAAAAAAAAAAATTGATTTAAACCTGTTGTTTTTCAATAAAGAACTTCTGTAGGCCTCTAACAGAAATAAAGCAGATCTTATCAGCTGGTAATGCTGTTTGTGGAGTTGTTTAAACCTCCTCCTCTGAGATTTTCAGAGATTTAATGTCTTTTATCTTCAACTTCAAGGCTGTGGTTGCAGTCAGTTGTTGTGTTTCTGTCTTTTTTCAGTTCTCTTCTTTCCTTCAGTGATTCTGCTTGTTAATGTGCTTAACGCTGAGATGACTCCATATTAAATATACACAGATTTTGTGGCTCAGATAAGGTCCAGTGTGGTTTATTTCTCTGCTCTTGGCTGACATGTGGCATTGCTTTTGCTAGATCTGCTTTTGGCCCAGATCTAGCAAACAGGAACGGTCCGCCCAAGTGCCATCATTCCACGCTGCATGTGGGCCAGATCATCATGCCACATGTGCTAGATGTGGGCCGGATCTGGGCTGACAATATGTTGCTATCTGGGATAGACTGTGGCAAACATTTTGACTGTGGCCTTCAGCGCTTCAGAGAAGATTTTAGAGTGGTCATCAGCAAACCCAACTGAACTAGCCTCCAAGCCAACGAGAAACTCATTTCTACATTAGTGAAGCCGAAAGACACAAGTGACAGTGTCAGTTTTACTCTTGCTGCTGTAGGTAAGTAGAGACAATTATTATTGATGACTAAGATTATATATGATGTCAGTGACTGAGAGCAGCAGTGGGTCAGGTAGGTTTTGATGCTGGGATGCTGGTTTTAGCTGGTTTATGCTGGTCATGTGCTGGTCCAGGACCAGCTTAAACCAGCTAAGGACCAGCAAAGAACCAGCATAAACCAGCAAAGGACCAGCTAAAACCACCATCCCAGTATCAAAACCTACCTAACCAGCATATGCTGTTTTTTTCAACATTTGATCCTGGAGTGCCGATGTCCTACAGAGTTTAGCTCCAACCCTGACCTGCCTGTAGCTTTAGTAATCCTGATCAGCTTGGTCAGGTGTGTTTGATTAGGGTTAAAATTTGCAGGACAGCGTCCGTTTCACAAAAGGAAGGCTGCACCCTCCAGAGGTTGCAACTGAATGAATGAACTAGACTTTACAAAAAAAAAAAAAAAAAAAAAGATTAATATAAATTACTGAGGAACATAACTGCCTGTTTGTGTTTAATCAGAGGGTCAAGTCTTCATAGTTGGACCACAGGTCACCTTAAAGGAAATCCCAAGAACAACAATGAAAATAAGTCAAATGTTTCTGTGTCATTAAAAAATCATAGAGACGTCATACCATCACCACTGAACCAAAATTACTTTTTTGTGTGTTGTTGTTTTTACATAGTATTGCATGACACCTTCTGTTTCTGTCACACAGGATCAGCTGCTTTGGCTTTCATGAGGTACAGCATGATGGAGAATCTACTGAAACCAGACTTCTTCAACACATCAAATGACACAGTTAAAACCATGATATTCACTGTGATCTCAGCTACTCTTCCCAAAACCAACAACACTGAACTCACCAAACCAGTCAACTTCACCCTCAAACACATCAGAGTGAGAGACTGAAATGCAATTTGTCCAAAATGAAAACTGATGAACATCTGAAAACATCTAATATTCAGTGTTCTGATATTTTCAGTATGATTACTCTTCCGTTTTCAGGAGTTCTCAGCGGTTCTCTGTCCTTTGTGTACTGGAATATCAGCGAGTGGATTGTAGATGGTTGTTTTGTTTTAAAGACCAACAGCAGCCACACTGTGTGTTCCTGCACTCAAAAAAATGATTTGTTGGACTTACTTTAAAAAGACTGTCAAGTGGTTCCACGCAACTATATTGAGTAAGTTGTATAAGTAACAATTTAGTTGTTTGAACAAAAAAAAAATCAAGTAAAGCTGACAAAATTTCTTCAAGTAAATCCAAATCACGATGATGCAAATTCCAATGACTGTATTAGTCAGGTCTCATTCAGCATTCACAAAGTCCTAAAAGGCATGAAATCAGTAAAGCTGTTCAATAATTTTCATTACACCAACACATGCAGGTTGCAAATGTAACATCACTTAGCAATACATCCAGTAAAAGCATAGATTCTGAGAATTATGTATCCACAGATCTTAGTCGGGTCATATTAATTTCAGACAGGAATAAATTAGGCTATAAGTAATAGGTTACAGTGCATTCAGTGAATTGTACTGTTGTTTAACAACATACATTTTCAAGCTGAAAAAAAAAAAAAAAAAAAACTTTCAGTGGACACAAACTCCATGCATTTAGATTACATAGTTTCAATTTAAACTTAATGTGATTCAAAAGCATCAGTCATACGTGAATGAAACAGGTAAAGTTTATGTAATATTTCCCAGTGTTAAACAAACCCTGCTCAGTGTTCATGTGTTTCCACACTACGGAGTGTTCAAGTAGCACTGACACAGTGTTGGAGTTAAGGAGATAATTATGTCATGATTGACCAATAATGTTGTTTACAAGCAGAATCACCGAAGGAAAGAGAAACACAAGAATCAGCCAAAGCCAAAGATAAAATGAACTTAAAAAAATGAGGACATTAAATCTCTGATTAAACAACTCATCAAACAACATTACAGTTTGATTTGATTTCTGTCATATATCTACAAAATGTTTTTGAGAACATCTAAACAGAGGTTCAGATGTTGTATTAAAAAGAAAAGTTTCATTTGACCTCACCATCATGGCGATCAGGGTTTACTTTAGTTGGACTCTTGACCTTTGACTTTTTTTTTTATGTTAGTGTTTTTTTTTTTGTTGTAATTGTGTGTGTGTGAAACACATTTGTTACAGCAAAAAAGCCAAGAAAGGTAATCTGATTAAGTGTTCTTTGTAATAACTTACATTGGTTAGTTATTACTTCTGGTGTAATCATTATCTGGTAGTCTGGTTCACTGATCTCACCCAGTAGCTAACCTATTAGTTATATGATTTTTATAATAGCTGTAGGGATGTTCATCTTATGCACTAAACCTTCAAATCTATGGCATCACTTTGACGCACAAAGACATCAAGAATCAGGATATGAATCTCAAAAACGGTGACATTCAACAGCTGCATGCTGGGTAGCAGCAGAGTACAAAACTCACCCATGACTCCCAGCATGCAGCTGTTGAATATCACCATTGTTGAGATTCATATGCTGATTCTTGATGTCTGTGTGTCACTAAATAATATTGCAAATTAAAAAGTAGTTATAGTGACAGATCACACAGCTGTTGTAAATATGAATTTAATAGACCAATCACTGAAGAACATCAGTAATAAATAACAAAAAACATTTAAACAAGCTTTTTTTTTTTTTTTTTTTAACTATAACAAATGTGCTCCACAAACACAAGTACTGCAATAGAGAAAAAACTATCAAGGGTCAGGAGCCCAACTAAAGTAAACCCTGATCGCCATGATGGTAAGGTCAAATTAAACTTTTTTTTTTTTTCTTTTTTTTTTTAATAAAACGTCTAAACCTCTCCCTTTACTTGAAGAAACGTTGTCAGCTTTACTTGAATTTTTTTTGTTCAAACAACTAAATAGTTACTTGTACAAATTACTCAATATAGTTGCGTGGAACCACTTGACAGTCTTTTTTTAAGTAAGTCCAACAAATCATTTTTTTGAGTGTGTGTTCATCTGTCGACATTCACTCTCATCATGCAAACCTACCGCCCAGCAGAGGTACGAGAGCATTTCTAGTGAACACTGAAGAACAGCACAGACTTGACACTCATGTACTCTGACATTTTTCCTCAGAGCGACTCACTGCTGGATCTGTTGAATTTGGTGTGTGTGATCGTGGGGCTGGTGTTCTTCAGTTTGGCCCTGTTGAGCTTTACCCTTTGTCAGTGGAGTCCTGGAGTGAATAATGTGGCTCGAATCAACATCTGCATCAGTCTTCTGTTGGCTCACCTTCTGTTCCTGCTCACACAGCAGTTCCTGAGCGTCATACGGCTTCAGCAGGTGAGAATGATGAAGGAGCCCTACAGCTCAGCACAGCCTCACTGAGAATCATCATAACCGTCTCTCATGGTCTCCAGGTGTTGTGTGCCGTGATCTCAGGCCTTCTGCACTTCCTCTTTCTCTCCGGCTTTGTGTGGATGTTCATTGAAGCTGTGCTGCTCTTCATCTGTGTGAAGAACCTATCACAGATCAGCTCCAGAAATAGGACGGTGCTTAGCAGTGGATTCCTGTGTGTGATTGGATATGTGGTTGCTCAGGTTGTGGTGGGCTTATCTGTCGGTCTGGTTCTAACAGCAAACGGTATGTTGTTGTTTCTGTTAATTTGGTTAGAAGAAAATAAAGCATCTCTGGGATTTTGTGACATTTCTGTTATCTGAGGTTGTATCAAGATCATGCACAAGATTACAATCTGTAAAATATCACCAGTCAACACCTGAAATAGTATTTCTAACAAATTTATTCAGTTATTATATTGATTTTTCTCTAAACAGGTGCTGGATTCAAATGGATAAAGGTTTCATCTGGAGTTTTCTGGGTACTGTTTGCATCATGCTAGCTGTAAACACATTTCTCATTTTTTATATGACTTCTATTTATATTAAAAGTAAAACAAGGTGATTAATTACTCTCCTACTTTGCAGTCAAAAATGATTCTCTTCATCAAGATCGTCATCAGTCTAAACTCAGCTCTCAAAAATCTCAATGCTGAAGTTTCACATATGAAACAAACCAAGTGACATTATTATTTAATCGCTCTATAGAAAACCACATAGTCAATAATGGCACATTAACTCTTTATTTCTCTGTTTTTCTGCAGGATTATAGTGTTTAAAGGACTGGCTCAGTTTGTGGTTCTTGGTTGCTCCTGGATTCTGGGTTTCTTCATTAATGACAGTAAGGTGCTGGAGATCCTCTTCCTGATCTTGAACTTACAATTTTTGAATTTACAATTTTATCTTTATTTGTTGAGCTCAGAAATCTCCAACTTAATTACCTTTTTTTTTTTTCGTCTTTTTTTTTTCCTCTCTAAAGACCAATTTAAGAGAATTGATTACTTTAAATATTGTATTGTACATTAAATATTCATATGCCTCGGTGCACCCTCTTCGGATGTTATCACTCGATTGAATGGGCGTTATCAGTGGTTATCAGCTCATTGATATGGGCCAGAAGTTAGCAGAACTATAGTAACTGTCGCTCGAACACATCATGTGTATTCAGTATAACCACAAAACATACCATGCTTTTACCACCGTGACCGTAGTTTTACTGTGGTGTTTATAGTTAAAGCACAGTAACCTCAATGTTTACTATGGGTTTACCTCAGTAACTGTAGTTTTACTGTGGTAATTGTAGTAAAAGCACAATAACCTTGATTCTTACTATGTTTTTACTACAGTGACTGTACTTTACTGTGTTATTTGTAGTTAAAGCACAGTAACCTCAATGTTTACTATGAGTTTACCTCAGTAGCCATGGTTTTACTGTGGTATTTGTAGTAAAAGCACAATAACCTTGATTCTTACTATGTTTTTACTACAGTGACTGTACTTTACTGTGGTATTTGTAGTTAAAGCACATTAACCTCAATGCTTACTTTGGGTTTACCGCAGTGACTGTAGTTTTACTGTGGTAATTGTAGTAAAAGCACAATAACCTTGATTTTTACTATGTTTTTACTACAGTGACTGTACTTTACTGTGGTATTTGTAGTTAAAGCACACTAACCTCAACGCTTACTATGAGTTTACCTCAGTACCCATAGTTTTACTGTGGTATTTGTAGTAAAAGCACAATAACCTTGATTCTTACTATGTTTTACTACAGTGACTGTACTTTACTGTGTTATTTGTAGTTAAAGCACAGTAACCTCAATGTTTACTATACGGTTTTGTGAAGTAATTGTAATTCAATATTTTGTTTCTGTCTTGCAGTTACGTCGGATCAAACACTCCAGCAGCTCTTTTAAGAAGTCATCTCTTGTAAAGGTTCTCTCTTTCTCTCTCTCTCTCTCTCTCACTCTCTCTCTCAACTTTTTCTTTCCTGTTTTTCCAAACGAATCTGTAATTCATTTACACATAGTAGCCTCTTTTTCTGTGGCTCAGAATCAAATTTTGATCAATTCTTTCAGAAAGCTGGTAGAATTAACAGGAAACTTGAACTTCACAGGTAATTAACACACTCAACATGTATATATTTGTCTTTGTTTCAGCTGAAAGGGAAGACCAAAGGAAGTCCTGTCGTGGGATTTGAAATAGGCCATATTGTGCGTTTACGGAGAAGACCAAAAGCTGCAAAGGCAAACATTTCCAATGGTATGTCTGTGTTTGTCTGAGCATCTTGACTGAAGTGTACTACAGTTATATTTGCACATCATGTGATATTTCTGAAATTTTGGTTTACATACCCCACAGCCCCATCAAGAAGAACAAAGTATCATGTTGAAGTAGTAATAATTTATGCAGTTTACCAAGTCAACAAATTCATATGATACTGGACAAGTGTACTTATACAAAATTCTACGACTTTCACTCTTACTGCTGTCATTGGCCATAGCTTCAACTCTCATGTAGTTTGTGCCCACTTGTGCTCCAGTGTTTATATCGTCAAGTTTATATTAAGTCCATTGAATTTTTTAATAACCTTTACAAATTGGTGCCGTCTCTTCCTGTTCTAACAATACATGATATCTGTCCACACCTCAGAGTCGGCCTTTCTTTCAATGTTGGTTTTTATTGAACACATCTAAGAAACAGGAGTCTGGAAATCTGGAAAGTTTAGACAAATCAGATCTTCAGTTAATTTGGAAAATCAGATCACTTAAAGCTGTTCACACCAAGAACAAGAAATATATAAAATGGTAAATATTTTAGCATCCACACCAACAGATGATAACGGTGTATAGTTATAGTTACAGTTATAGTATGTTGTTGTCTGCTGCAGTGTGGACTCATCCTTGGTGTAAAGAGGCCTTTAAATTGCTTACAACAATACTGTCAGCATGTAATCATATTTAAAATTGTTCATATTAATATAGCTTGCTATTGGACAATAGCTTTTTCTAATGCTGCTTGCTTCTCACTCTGTTAAACTTGCACACAAAATGTTGCCTTTCTCTGCCTTTTTCGCTTCCTCTTATTCCTTTACTACTTCACTTACACATTCTTTTGTGCTGTGTTGTAAGTTTTTGCATGATGGTCTTTTCTCAGACTCTGAATCTGATGTGTACAGATAAACTCAGGAGCCTGTTAAAGTTGCCAGGGAATGTGAGCTTGAACTTTATTATTACAACTGCTTAATTTATGTTTAAAAAATATATAATAATTAAACATGGGGTCAATAGATATTTTCTTGTTTTACAGCTGGAGACCAAAAACGCAAAGAAAATCAGTCACAGCTAGCAAGTCAAACCAGTCCTGATGAATGAGGAATGAACATGACCCCAAACTGAAAAAGACAGAGAGCTGGAAAGTTGCACATTTCCATTGGTATGTATGTACTCAAGCAATACAGTTGTGTGTGGTACCTCAAAAGACAGCAGTTACAGTTACTTCAAGTTTTTCACACACGCATATTTTTATAGCTCCTAGAGTGAGCAAATCAACTGTGCCATTATCTTTGGAATTTGGGCAGGAACTGACCGAATACGGTAAGTACTGACACCTGCATTCACCAACAGTATTTCTCTGGAGTTATTGTTGACTTATTATTTTGTGGGTTTGTTTGCAGGAGGATGAAGCCACTTGATGAAGAGATCAATTCAGTGGCCACCAAGTTCAGCACTGCAGCCTGAATCCGTCAGGTATCTGCTGTGAGGACTGCATTCATAAACAGCTCTACTGTGACAGCTCAGATGTTACGGCCCATTAAAGTAAACTTCACAACTGATCAACTGTAAGATAGTTATGGAGGGATTCTTTTGGCCCATACCTCCAACAACCTCCAACAGGAGTCAATGGTAAATCCAATGCAACAATTTTAAATAAAAATACTTTATATTGTTTATTAATTCACCACATTATAAATACTTATTTTGTCCCTCCAGGACATCTACACCAGGTGGTGTGTGAGGAGGACCGTCAGAGACTCCAGCCACCCAAGCCATGGACTGCTCTTACCATTACCATCAGGCAGATGTTATCGCAGAACCTTCACCAGCAGACTGCAAGACAAGTTCTTCCCACAGGCAATCAGACTGAACTGAACTTGTACCAGTAACACCACACACAGCACATCAACGTCATATGCACTGCACTCTATCACTTACAGTGACTGGACTCTGACTCACTATTATTCTGTATCCTGATATTCTGTTTGCACTAATTCATACTGTAGTGCACTGCAATGGTATATGTGTACTGTAATTATTGTGCTTATTACTGTTTTCATTTCATGCTCTCTGTATAGTATAATATTTACCGTATGTTGTTTTTTAGCTGTATTGAGTCCTTTATATATGTGTGTTGCATATATATATACTGTCATGGTGCAGTTTGCACAAAAGACTTTCACCACCTGTACACTTACGTTCATAATATTGTTGTAAATAAAGTGATTTGATTTGAATTGGTCACGTCTTTTGTTCATCAGTTGTACTGTAGGGTGCTGCATAACAACTGCAAATTAAGTCATGGAGGAAGAAGATTATAATAGGGACATGGACAAGCAAGCAAGAGGAAGAAAACCAGGAGATCTCTGATAATGAGCAGGAAACTGAATGTAATTCTATGATGCTCAGGACATTTTACCATGCATACATTTGGATGGTTTCATCCGATTAAAATAATATGGTTTTAAATAACTCATTTTATTTCTCTTGAATATGGTTTGACTTTATATGCTACTGTCTTTATGTTGTATTCTCCAGTACATATTAGGGATGGTGTTTGGTAAATACACCGTTTAATTTTGTAAACAATACATATAATTACTGTTATTGTTTTAATAAAGACATGAACATTTGGTCGTATTAATGGCGTTACATGAAAGGCTGCAAGGACTATATTGCTACAGACAATTCATGCACAACTAAGGGTAATGCAGCAGGGAAAGATCAACATGAATCCTGTACTGTATTATAAGCAAGATGAGCATGCACATTACTGATGTTTAGCACCTGAAGAGGACAGAGATGAAAATTTTCGACACAGAGATACAAATTAGGTCTTTTATATTATCATTTTGCATTGCATTAATTGTATGCACCATAAACCACACTGTCTGTACCTTGTCTTACTGAATGACACATTGACATTGTGATGCAATGAAGTGTCACAGTATGTATTGGTTGTTTAAATTGGTGTCTTTGTTTACTGTCAACACTGTAATTTTGCTCCTAATCTATTGAAATAAATGGAGCCCATTCTAAATAGGCACTGGTGTAGATTTTTTGGGTCTGTTCTTATTCTAAGATAACTATGACTTGCAACTTACATATTGGGAAGTTGTTGAAAAGACCATCTAATCAGCACAGTTTGTTGTCCATGATGAGAATAGATCTGTGCATGTTTTACTGCTCTTCTACCCCCAGGGACCCAGTAAAGTCCCCTGGAAGAGCAAAGAAAATTAACATTTCAAATGGCTATAAATCAAAGTCTGATCATATCTTTAAAGAGAAATTTGGAAAGACAACTACTTATGCAACGCTAATTGAATAATGTTAGACAGAGTTTTCAAACAAATATGGAAAGGTGGTATAAAGGTGTTTTAGAAAGTGCTCTTAGTAAAATACCACATTTCAGCCTGCCTCTTAAATATGTCATAGATGTTTGCACAACGAACATGTTTAGATATACCTTTGTTCAAAAAAGATTATTTCCCCATTGTATTATTTAACATTTTAAACTACATTACCCATAAGCCTCTGCTATTTAATCGATAGGATGAGAAAAACATGGCGCTGTTATTTGTAGTTTAATTAGGTTATGCTCGGGGTTAGGGTTATGATCTCGGTAAAGTGCTAATTTCTCACGAAATAGCAACACTGAACTGTTAACTGAATGTACTAATTATGTAATAATACCAGCAAAACATACTTTGCAACATTAAGCGTTTTTTTTTTTTTTAAATTTGGGTTAAAAGATTCAATTACAGGGATGTCTGCAAGTGCCAGGAAACTTCAAAGCCAGTGGAAACCCAGTTGAGCAGAGTTTACTTGTCCATATATGGTCACGGAAATAACCTATATAAACATATATGTTTTAATATAGGTTTTGATATAGGTTTTTAATATATGTGACATATATAAAATTGGCCGTTTTCCTATATTATATGTACATATATGTACACATGTGCATATATGTACATATAATATAGGAAAACAGCCAATTTTATATATGTCACATATATTAAAAACCTATATCAAAACCTATATTAAAACATATATGTTTATATAGGTTATTTCCGTGTGGGACATTTCCTTCTTTTCCACTATTTTCATACAAGAAAGAATTGACCTTGTAAATATTTCAGGAAAACGTATAGACATCATACACTGTAAAAAAAAAAATCCTGTAAAAAAAAAAAAAAAAAAAAAAAAAAAAACGGTAAAAAGACTGGCAGCAGGGATTCCAGAGATATTCCGTTAAATTACAGAAATATCACCATTTCTCAAAATTACAAGCAAAAACTGTAAAAATACAGAATAAACTTTATGGTCAAAACTCATTAAATTACAGTATATTATCGTTGATAATATACAAAAGTTATGTTAAATTAGATAGAAAAACAATCAACTTTCAGGTTAATTGTCATAAATTTAAGGTTTTAATTAGTTATTTTATAAAACTGATCTGTCCATCTACAGTAATTTACTTTTAAACTACAGTTTTTCCATGTACAATAACTAAGAAATAATTTATAAAAACGCAGTAAACACATTTTTTAAAGGATTAATCCTTCTTTTTACAGAAAAATTAAAAGGTATTTAGAAGTTATTTTATGTCTACCTTGAATCATTTTGTTAAAATACAGATATTATTAACTATAATAATCAAGAAATGTTGCATAAAAATGTAGTAAATTCGTAATACAAAGACAATGTCTGTAGATATACATTTTAATCATTCATTTTCCAGAAATATTACAGTTTAAAATGTTTGGACAGTAAAGAAATATGCAAAGTACTTAGAAATACATAAAAACAACAGCAACATTTTCAGCCAATTTCTGTAAAATTAACAACATATTCTACAGTCACAGTATTAGTCACAGGAAACACGTTTAGTACATAATTTAGAACATGCAAAAATACCTACATACAAGAGACAACTGCTGTATATCTGTATATATTTAAAATTACATTTTATCCAAAGCAACATGCAAAGTCCCAGTCCCAGACATAGCTGTTTTTTTTTAATAAACAGAAAGTGTTAGTATTAAAGGGATAGTTTCTGTGTATATGACTTTCTTCTTTCAGACAAACACAATCAGAGTTATATCAATAAACATCCTGGCTCTTCCAGGCTTTATAATGACAGTAAATGGCTGCCATGAGTTTGAAGCTCAAAAGTGCATCCATCCTTCATAAACGTACTCTACATAGTTCCAGGGGGTTAATAAAGCCCTTCTGAAGCGAACCATATTTTACACTTTTTAAAGTAAAAAAAAATAAATAAAAAACTTGCTTCCAGCAAAATGCAAGTTATGTTTAAGTTGACTCTGTATGGCTGTTTGACCTGAACATTAGTTATTTTATTTTATAAGGCGTAAAATATGCTTTGCTTCAGAATCCACCGGAGCCATGTTGAGTATGTTTATGATGGATGGATGCACTTTGAGCTTCAAACTCATAGCAGACATTCACTGCCAATTTAAAGCCTAAAAGAGCCAGGATTTTTATTGATATAACTCCGATTGTGTTTGTCTGAAAGAAGAAAGTCATGTACACATACAATGGATTGAGGGTGAGTAAATCATAGGCTTGTTTCGATTTTTGGGTGAACTACCCCTTTAATTAATCAAGCGTTCATGAAAAACAAAAAAAAAAAAATTTTTTGCCATTTCTTGAAAATGGGCAGAGTTAGGCAGTTTATTACAACAGCGGCAAACAGTCAAAGTAAAGGTCTGTGAAAGTGAATTTGTACCTCTTTGCGATGTGATGTGAATGGAGAGAAAATAAGAGCTTGGACAAGCAGTTCTGTTGCATGCCCCATAAGGGCAAATCTGCGCAATGTGGTCAGTGAAGTTCATATGTGTCCACTGTAACACCAAGGTTGGGATGGCTGAAAACATGAGCAGTTCTGTCTTGGCAAGGTTGAGCTGATGGTCATTCAACATCCAGCAAGGCATTTCTGTTAAGGAGGCAGAGATGCGAGCAGTAACCGTCAGAAAATCCAGCTGGAATGAAAGGGAGAGATGTGTGTCACTACAATAGCAGTAATATGAAAAGCCATGTTTCTGAATGACAGACCCAATTATTTTAAACTCTAGGCCCAAATGACATGTTTTAATGGTCCTAGTTAATCCAAAAATTAATGTAAACATGATGTGCAAAAATGTTCAATATCAATAACGATACTTTGATTTCAATACTGGTTCCTGAATTTTAAAGCCCTTGATGCCTCACCACAGCCAGTGACCAGCACTTGATTTGGGCACAAAGCATTCTGACATTTAATACTTCAAACAACGAGACATTTTTTGATACTCAATAGTTTTAAGGCAATTTGGTGAGTGCCTAAAAAGTATCAAAAAACGATACCCAGCCCTACCCAAAGTTGAAAATTATGCTGTTTTACTCACCCCCATGCATTCCAAGATGTCTTCTGCAAATCACTTTTGGAGTCCAAGATCTGTTGAGGCACAAAATGCATCTAAGTGGGTATACCAACATTCTGATTATTCAAAAATGTAATGTAGAAAGCATAAAGGTAACCCATATGGATCCAGATAATGAAACAAAGCACTAGGGTTTAACTATAAACTTTTGCTTCTGCATAAAATGACAATGATTGTCAAACAATAAAATTCACAGACACCTTTTCATACAGCCGTTTTACACTGATTTTAATTACACTGATGGTTAATTTATTCACCCCTTACCACATAGAAACTGAAACAACGTTCCACACCTTAATTGCCATGCTTATCTGCTATAGATCTGCAGTCTTTCCACACGACCTGAAACAAAAAATAATAATAATTTAATACTTTGTATTTCATTCAGACATTACAGCCTATACTCCAATGATGTGGAAGCTGAACAGGAAAAGTTAACAGTGATGTTTTGGTCCACCATGTGACTGTAGCTCAATTTATAGAAAGTAAACTTATATTACTTACTTTGACTTAGCTGCATCATATTACTGCCTACAGTAGCAGTGTAACTGTCCAGGATGATGCAGTTTTCATAATCAACGATCCCATATGTAATGACAGTTTACTCCGCCTCAGGCCTCAAGATGTGCGTTTCATTCCTAATCAGAACACAAAGATTATAACAATTATTATTACTTATAAGACAAAGATATGCACTTACACGTGCATAATATAGATGTACACGAACAAATGCGCCCAATGCAACGCTTTTTAATTGCAAGTTAGATTGAGCGTTTTCCCATAGAAAACCATTGCAAAACGCTCAACACATTAGTGACAATGGAGGACCAAATTCTGAATACTTTATAAATATATGTATGTACAGGAGAATATGAAAGGGGGAAAGCGCGCCTACCTTGCGATTTAACGTTATCATGCTGCGTTCATATTCATAATCAATAAAGTGCACAGCCTACTGAATTCGCTCTAAAATAGTTTTTGATATAACTTAACGTTAGCGTTAGCCACGTTCAGCGTTTCAAAATGTCCCGCATTTTAAGAGTTTGAAAAAATGCCGGGTACTTCCGGATAAGCAAAGCCTTTAACGTTACATACACTCGAACGGATTTTGATACGAAAAACTTGTTTAGAAATGCTAATGTTCGCTTCAAAACTAAATAACACAAATGCGCAGCTACACTATAAAAATATCGTTTACTGTTGTATGAAAGACTCACCTCAGTGGTTGTGATGATGTCTGCTGTAGTATTGTCCGAATTTGTTGTAGTTGGTGAAACAGGTTCACTGAAGAAAGAGCGCGTTATTTTCTCACACATTACCGAATGGATGACCTGAAATAAATTCAAATCATTCCCGCGCCCCGTTCCATCCTTGTTGTCCAATACAGAAACAACTCAGCCAACCGACGTGGGCGGAGCTAAACTAGCGGCAAATTTGAATCTGCGTTCATGAGCGGATTGTGCGCGGGCGCGCGCGCGCGTACACACGCTTTTTAAACCTACTGTTTACTAACAGTAAATGTAGGCTACTGTATGTACAAATACTATTATTTGACCTTAAAACCTCACATTATCCTTCACATAATTAACGACCTTTAATGGTAATAAAAAATACTTTGAGTAAATGATATGTGGTTAAATTTTTTCTTATTTTTACGGAAATAATCTGTAATTATTACATGACATTTTATGTTAAATTACACATTACTCTGTAAAAATACAGAAAATTACCTTTTAAAAAACAGAAAATGTATGTAATATCAAAATACAAACAATTATCTGTAAATTTAATGGTGGAAATTTAAAATACAGAAAATATCTGTAAAACAACAGGTATTTCATCGTATAATGAAAAAAAGGTCAAATACTGTAAAAAAATACAGAAATTTACACAGTGTAGCTTTCCATCTTCTCTCACTTATTTGCCATAGTTAAATTCCATAACATGCCAATTACATGTGATACCAATTTCACGTGTTCGCACATAAGTTTTTTGCATTTTTTTTTTTTTTAGTTAGTTCTTAGTTATTGCCTTGATAATAGAAAATATGAGCTAGGCATCATGTATGACAGTTGCCAAAGTGAGATATGAGCTAAAATGACCAGATCCTGCCATGAGCTATATAGGAGACATATCTTGTATGTACATATAGGGCTTTTTTGTGGATATAAAGAAGCAATACAGGAGACCTATATGGCCTGTATATGCACATATATGCACCTCAATTTTGCCTATATGTGGCGTATATACGCATATATGCAGCATATATATTATCATATATGTGCATATATACTGCATATAGGTTTCATATATGCACATATATCCTCATATAGGTTCTTTCCATGTGGGATCTTCCAGGTTCTTGTGGTGAATAGACAGATAATCAGTTAAAGATTTATTTGTCCCCATTTAATATAAAAAACTCCAACAACAGATTTCATTGTGTGGTTAACATGATGCAGTAATATATTTGTTGATTACAGTGTTGTTGTTGTTGTTGTTTTTCTCCAAACAAGGGTGTAATGGCTCCCATGGTATACATTGTTTACACTAATATTAATTAATGTAGAGTATTTAAATTCAAAAGTGTGCATATACTGTGTGAAAAATAAGTAATGAATCATTTGCTCACAAAAAAAAAAACCTCTGATAATTTTTCAAACATGTCAAACATGCAGCATACTATTCAATTTTGCTTTCATACCATTTACAGTGTATTTATAGTGTATTAAATGTATACAATTTATCACTTTTATGTTTCCTGAAAATGAACCCTACAAACTTGCCATTCCTAGCTCTGCTAGTTGAAGAACAGGAATATATAAAAACCACACACACACATTACAAATTTTCCAATGTTTATTGATATTTCAAACTTTTCCAAGACAATCACTGTGCCCAGAACAGCACTCTCTCTGTCATACTTGGGGGTTCCTGTAGGCATTTATGCGCATGCGCACTATTCAGTAATGGCACCTACAGCGGAAGCTTTAAAATACATTGATTAAAATGCATTTATATGGGATCGAAAGTAAGATATAGATTGTACTGCATGTTAGTTTGCTTATTGTGCCCAAGAGCATAATTTAAGGAGCTCATATGTCTTACTAACAAGGAAAGCATGCTATGCTTCTAACCACAGGGCGAGAGCTGTACAGTAGTCAACATTTGAAGTGGAACAAAAAAGGTTTAGCAAAGTTGTCCTAAGACGAGAACATATGTTCTTTTTGGTTTTAGGACAAATTTAATGAAAGGTTTTGATCCACTTCAAATGTTGACTACTATAGTTCCAACCATGTAAGTTTGTGAAGCTGTTTGTGAATGTTCATTTGAACTATGGTGTCAGGAAACAGCAAATCGCTGAACTATGGTGGTATTGACAGAACTTGTGACCATAGTTTGCTAACGATGCTTTTGGGAAACGCACCCCTGGAACGAAAGGCTGACTATGAGGTGTGGACAGATATCATGTATTGTTAGAACAGGAAGAGACGGCACCAATTTGTAAAGGTTAATTCAATGGACTTTAGACAGCAATAGGAGTGAAAGTCGTAGAATTTTGTATAAGTACACTTGTCCAATATCATATTAATTTGTTGACTTGATAAATTGCATGAATTATTACTACTTCAACATAGGGCTGCACGATTAATCGCACAATATTGTGAGGCGCGCTTAGTCAATGAAGCCGGTACTTTGATTAGTAGTAAAGCTCCATCACGTGCGTTCAGCTGGAGTGGCAATTAATACACAGAGCCGTACATCACTGACAAGCTACGCCAAATCGCGCTCATAATCGAATGCATAATCGCTCCAGCTGAATGCACGTGATGGAGCTTTACTACTAATCAAAGTACCGGCTTCATTGACTAAGTGCGCCTCACAATATCGTGCGATTAATCGTGCAGCCCTACTTCAACATGATACTTTGTTCTTCCTGATAGGGCCGTGGGGTATGTAAACCAAAGTTAAAGAAACATCAAATGCTGTGCAAATGTAACAGTACAGTACAGATCAGTCAAGGTGCTCAGACCAACACAGACATACCATTGGAAATGTTTGCCTTTGCAGTTTTTGGGTCTTCTCTGTAAACGCACAATACGGCCAAATTCATATCCCCTGACAGGCATTCCTTTGGTCTTCCCTTTCAGCTGAAACAAAGACAAATATACATGATGAGACAGTGTACTAAAAATGATTTGTGACCAAAATATTTGAGAGGAAAGACTGTAAGGAATGTTATTATTAACACATAACATTAGGATGTGTACATTAAATCAAACTTGTGAAGGGTTGAACCTTTGAATGACTTGTTCAGCCTCCTTGACAGCTTCTTCAAGACCAGCATTGGGAGATTCATTCTTCAAGACCAGCATTGGGGGGGGTCAAGTCCAAGTTCCCTGTTAATTCTAGCAGCTTTCTGAAAGAATTGGTCAAAATTTGATTCTGAGTTTTAAAAATATGCCATGATGAACCACAGAAAGAGAGGCTATGTGTAAATGAATTATGGATTAGTTCAGAAAAACAGGAAAGGAAAAGTTGAGAGAGAGAGCGAGCGAGAGAGAGAGAGAGAGAGAGAGAGAGAGAAAGAGAGAACCTTTACAAGAGATGACTTCTTAAAAGAGCTGCTGGAGTGTTTGATCCGACGTAACTGCAAGACAGAAACAAAATATTGAATTACAATTACTTCACAAAACCGTATAGTAAACATTGAGGTTACTGTGCTTTAACTACAAATAACACAGTAAAGTACAGTCACTGTAGTAAAACATAGTAAGAATCAAGGTTATTGTGCTTTTACTACAATTACCACAGTAAAACTACAGTCAATGTAGTAAAAACATAGTAAGAATCAAGGTTATTGTGCTTTTACTACAATTACCACAGTAAAATTACAGTTACTGAGGTAAACCCATAGTAAACATTGAGGTTACTGTGCTTTAACTATAAACACCACAGTAAAACTACGGTCACGGTGGTAAAAGCATGGTATGTTTTGTGGTTATACTGAATACACATGATGTGTTCGAGCGACAGTTACTATAGCAAAAATACGGTAAACGTGTGGACTTGTTACATGAACGCTTTCCCACCATAGGCAAATTTTAAATTAATAATTTAATTCATAAACACGGAACGATCGACTATTTTACGAGACGGTACCTGTATGTGTCTTGATGTCATCTAAAATCCATCTTTTAATGCACTAAATCGCTAGTCATTGGTCCGCGTGGAGTTGATGGCATTGGGGAAACGATCGCCCCTTCTGGTACGCCAGTGGTAATTTCACCGTCCTACATGCGTGCGGTGATTAACCATTTGGATGGATGATAACAGCCTTCTGAGCCTACCAGTAGGCCAGCAGGTCCCTTCTGGCCCATATCAATGAGCTGATAACCACTGATAACGCCCATTCAATCATAGAAAATATATAAATATGAAAAAGTATTTGCAGGAATGAACTGACAGAAACCTGATAGAGAATGACCTATTACCTTGTTTTAAAACATTTGATAAAAATAAATAAATAAATAAATAAATGAATGAATGAATGAATGAAAATGCAATTTCATAATTCTTTGCAAAGATAAAGGACAAAACATGTTTGCAGTTACATATTAATAAGTCATAGTCAGGTATATTTAATAAAAACAACAGTAATACCAAAAATCTAGCTTGTTTCGTCATGTTTCTTTTGACTCACTTGTGTGTTACTTTCATTCCAATGGACGACGTTGAAAGTAACAATGTGCAACTTACGTTCAAAATGAAATTATACTGAAGTTGTTCTATATTTGTACAAAATACCACCTGGTATTGATAGACCAGCAAAAATATATCTCTGTCTAAAACATAATTTTTTTAAAATGATGTTTTTCTGAAAAATTGTTATTTTGCCTTTGCTCTCTCACTATATAAATACAAAACCATAGTTTATAAAAAAGTTTTGTTTTCTCCATTCTAACAAAAAAACATGCCAAAAC
Source organism: Cirrhinus mrigala (assembly GCA_036247105.1). NCBI lineage: Eukaryota > Metazoa > Chordata > Actinopteri > Cypriniformes > Cyprinidae > Cirrhinus > Cirrhinus mrigala. The sequence continues at coordinate 3,872,234 of CM070007.1, forward strand.
GTGACTTCAAAACCAAGGTATGTACCAAACATCATTTTGTGTGCCTTTACACCCCTAATTATTTTTTATAATGACACCCCTGTCTTATCATAATGTAAAATGTTTGGAACTTCAAACTTTCAGCTGCTCTCTCAGAAATGTATTATCCGTCACTTCACATATACATTTTTGGATCAAACAGAAACTTTTTTGTTTCTCTGAAATATTAATTGCGATGTCTACAGCAGGGATGGTGAAAGTGACTGTCTCATTTTTTAAGAATACTATAAAAAGCTCTATTGATTTATAATGAGTACCAGGAAGTGTGAATAGTCAGCATTACAAAAGCATGCTGAGCAGCTAACAGACTGTCACATTTCTTCTGGAAACAGATCATTCAAGCTTAACATTGATGATGTTAGCCCTAGATAAAATACCTTGTCTACAATCTTGCCATTAACATATGGTGTTTTTAATCATGACACTCTAATAATGAAATGTAATACAATCCAAGAACTGTGAATTTATGTTGCACTACACATCACTGTCAGTGAGAATCTCATTTCTCATTTCTCTGGATAAGTATAAAGATGTAAGTAAAGATGTGTGTGTTGTATCGTGCATCAGTTTTAAGGTTGAAAGCATAATTATGAATGGATTTGGATGGATCTTTGTGATCTCTCTTTGTTTCACCCACTGCCAAATGGCCAAAACCATAGGAATCAGCAAAAACTGCATTTTGACCAATGAGAAGTCCTGTCCTTTCCAGGCTTGGTCATCGACATAATAATCAATGCATAATATGGTGGTGTGATGTTAAAAAAATGACAAATTGCTGCAAATACCTGTATAGTGTTTGGAGAGCTCAATGAATGGCGGTGACACCGGTTGGATCAAAGCTCGTCTCAACTCTGTTTTCCAGTGGCTCTGGCTTTACCTGAAGCACTACATTTTACGATTTCCACCACATTAAGTGTGCCAAAGCGGTTTTTATTGTTGGATACTCACAGCTGAGTACTGTGAGACTGTATGCTACAAAACCATGTTGCTTTTTACTACCAAGACGCAGTTTTCTGAGTGCAAGTTATTCCATAACGGATACAAACAATAACTCTCCCCAAAGAAATGAGACGTAAACAAAGGAATTACCATCCATATTACAACGTTATTGTTTCATTGGACTAAAAGTGCTCAATGTTGTTCGGTGGACCCTTGCCTTTCTAACAGCAGTGGATGCGTTTCTGACTCGTTATTACGGTACATACGCATCTGGTACGTACTGCATTTTTTAAATTTTTTTTTATGCATGTTTTAATGTGTACCGCTTACACAAATTTAGCAAATACGTTCCTTATGAGCTTTCCAATTGAAAAACAGTGATCTATCGTCAGTGCTTGAGGCTTAGACCTTTAGAATGAAATATAGTTTGTCAAGATTAATTATGTCCCTTTCATTTAATCTATTCATAAACACTGACATGTGCAAATAAAGAGCGTTCAGCGCACTGGCGTCCTCGTGTAGGCTAACAGTTCCACAAGATGTTTAGAACACAGGTTTGTGTAATCAGATTTTGTACTTTTAAATTTAAGACTGATAAAACATATTAGGAAAAATGAGAACTAATTCTACTTTTGACACTGAAATAATGCTGAAGTGCATGCATTTTTCTGCTGTGTATTTCACCCTCATTATGAAGGCAGTTGACATTTTTGGACAGACTGAAGAGAAAGCCAAAAAGGACATTTATCTCATGTCCTGAGATCACATACCTACACATTCTGACCTCTTAAGCTGAATCACAGACACACACTTATATTTTTCAAAATATGTTTATTAATGTATAGTTTAATTGCAAGACAAAATAGTTAAAGGTACTTCTGTGAAATTAAACTGATACACATCTAATCAAAGTTAAATAGTCATATATTTAAATTACTATTAAAGACATGCTGTCTAGGCTTCACTAACTGTAGGTAAACCTGGAACTATAATAAAACCTCTATGCACTTTATTTACTGAGAATCTGATATTCCCTACTTGTGTCTAGGCTTGAATTGAGTGCTTTTTCATGGTTCACTGCGCATAAACTTTCAGATACACTCAAAATGCCTGTCTTGTAAACACATTCATTTATGAATTCAGTGAACATGAACACTTAACAAACAAAAGGCACAGCATATTAGATCCGTGCATGGCGTCTTAAAGCCTAAATAAACCCATTGCTGTCTGTCATTAAATGTTAATCAAGTAGCAAAAGACTTGAATTAATTTTAATTAATTGTAAGCATTTATTTATAAATACAGTGAAGATTAGAATTATTTTAGTTTGATTACTTAGTTCAGTTCAAATGAGTTTTTCTCCAAACCAGTTCAACTCCGCCCTGTAACCAATTCTAAAGATTTGATTGGTCATATCGCAGTTCTGATTATCTACACAATGCTATAAGCAATCATAACCCCTAACCCTAATCCTAAACTTAACCAGTTTGTTTTTTGTTTTTGTTGTTAAATTAAGCTGTCTCATATTGTAAGCTATTGCACAATAAAATTAGCTATTAGTAACTGTCACCTGTTTTTCTATTTCCCCCTCACCCCCCCCCCCCCCCCCCCCCCAAAGAAAAAAAAAAAAAAAAATTCTTGTCCTGACGTATAGAAATTTTATTCCTCATGTTCAACTTTATCTGCGATAACTTTAACACCAGGTCCTTCGTCAAGAGCTGCTCCTCCTGCCATTAAAGCTACAGGCAGAGCCACTCCTCCAGTAGCAGCAACTAGTACTGCACCTCCAGCTGCTGCAGCTCCTGCTCCTGCCACACCTGCTCCCAATAAAGCTGCATCTTGAGCCTTCTTCATCATGATCTTTTTCTGAGCCTTCTTATACATCTCATTTGTGTAATGGTTTCGATTGTTCTTCATCAGCATGCTGTCCATCTTCTTAAACAGTTCAGTGACCTGTGCTGGATTTTTATCATTGTTATTAAAAACATGATAACCACCTTTACACCGACTAAGTAGCTTATTAATTTGCTTGTTTCCCATCAGAAACTCTTCTACAGGTATATCGATCTGATCTCCTCTAGTGAACAAAATGATGGTGTAACGTACAACACCTTTTCCAAAGTACTTCTGAATCCATTTCACTGTGTTTTTCTCCTCATCTGTGAATCTCATATCTAGTCTGATGACCAGCAGAAACACATGAGGACCAGGAGCAGACATCTCAACACACCTTTCTATTTCAGCTTTCAGTTGCTTTTTATGGATTGATGTATCAAAGAGTCCTGGAGTGTCTATCAGTGAGATATTTTGATAGTCTACTGTTTCCAGGTGTTGTTGACATATTTTAGTCACAGACTCAACAGAATATTTTTCTTCAAACACTTTTTTTCCCAGTATGGTATTTCCTGTCGCACTCTTCCCAGTTCCAGTTTTGCCCAACATCACAATCCTGATTTCGGATTCTGGTATAAATAAATAAACAAATAAATAAATAAATAAATAAACACAAACTCAAGTACAAATAAACATTTCTGAATTGTGGAGTCTAGACCAAGGGTTCTCAACTCTGCTCCTTGAGGTCCACTTTCCTGCAGAGATTAGTGCCAACATTCATCAAACTCATTTGCCAGTATCTTTCTAGTGAAGACCTTGAATAGCTTGTTCAGGTGTGTTTGACTAAGTTTGGAGCTAAACTCATCAGGAAAGTGGACCTCGAGGACCAGAGTTGAGAACCCCTGCTAGAATGTATCTAAATATAGAGAAAAGCACAGGATCTCTATTATCTGAATTACAAACAAAAACATTAATTTGACGGTCAGTCATTAAGTTATTGGCTACAAAATCCTTATCTGTGAATCTGTTATTTGTTTGTTTGTCTGTCTGTCTTCCAAACTGCATATCACTAATCAGACATCTCTGCATTAAACAAGTTTTATGTTCTCACCTTTTACTAACTGGTATGGGTTCTGATAGTTCATTCCCCAGTTTGTTTCTCCTTTAACTGTTTCATCAGAGTATTGCTCAAGTCTCTTTAATGACCCAGTATCCAGGTTTTTATATAAGATGTGAGATCTTTGCATTATTTGTGTTGTTCTCTCTTCCGTTGTACTTTCAGAAGTCTCTGACTTTATTGTTTGTTCTTGTCTTTTCTCTTCCTCTTGATGTTTTCCCTTGTATGTATTTTCTTCCTCTTTTTTCTTTACTCTTATGCTTTCATTTTCTTGTTCAGTCACAGTGTCTATTGTTCTCTCTTCCATTGTGTTGTTGGTCTCATTAACGTAATGCTGGTGGTTATTCTGTTTGATGGTTTCATCAATCTTCTCCAGAAGCTCTGTGATGTGAGTTTGATCAGTCATATTTTTACTGTTAATTGCATAGTAATTATCTCTGCAGTGACCGACCAACTCCTGAAATTTTGTATCAGGTATAAAGAGTGTCCATTCTTTCCTTGACATTTTTTCCCTTCCAGTGACCAGAACCATTGTGAACTTAAAAACTTGAGCTCCAAAGATCTCCTGAATCTTTGCCATAATGTTCTTCTGCTGCTCCTCAAAGTTCTCCAGGTTGATGACGAGCAGGAACACGTGAGGACCAGGATGAGCGAGAGTGAGACTCTTCATCATCTGCTCTTGCAGCTCTTCATTAGTCAGAAGAGTGCTGAAGAATCCTGGAGTGTCGATGATGGAGATGCTTCTGTCTTCTACTCTTCCTGTCTGTATTTCACTCTCTCTGGTTCCGCTTTCTTTAAATGCATCTCGACCCAGTATTGCATTTCCTATTGCACTCTTTCCAGCTCCAGAGACTCCCAGCAGCACAATCCTCAGATCTTGTGAATCACCTGTCAGACAGTTCATGTCATTAGCTGGAGCTCTAGATGATTTATAAATGTTTCTGTGATTCTAACAGTTTCATTCCCAATTAATTACAGTAAACCAGTTATTTTGGCACAATCTTCAAAACTTTATTGTCAAATGTAACATCACTAATTTCTCCTCACGTGACTGTCTATATCGCCTACAGTACAGATGGCCTTGATTAACACCAAACCTTGGACCTACTTGCATAAGTTAGCAAGCTATCAGTTAACTTTCAACTAATGACAGCCAATAAAACAATTTTTAGATTAGGGAAGTCAAGCCATTTTCCTGAACCAGCTAATGAAGGCCTTTACTTAAGAATTACAGACAAATTAGTGGGATCCGGATTGGAATTAAAATCTGTCAGAACAGAATCAGTAAGTTTTTTTTTTTTTTTTTTAATCTTTAAGAAACATACCTAAATATTTGATGTGATAGTATTAGGACAGTGGCAGTGATCATCTTAAACTAATGTATAATGAAATTTAGTAAAAAAAAAAAAAAAAAACTCATGTGATTTCTAAAAAGCTTTAAATCAAAAGGTTGCAATATGAACGCTAAATATAAGTTACTTCTGTGTAGTGCTGCCAACACCACAAACAAATAGTATATAACAGTATATAAACTAGTCTTAGTATTGTATTAAACCAGCTGTACCAGTATCACATTAGGTTAACACTAACCTTTCTGTTCTGATTCCATTGTGTCTCTTGCAGTTTTTATCATCCAGAGTCTCTCGTCCTTCTCTGACTGAGTCATCTGAAGAAGAAAAAGTGTCTAAATTGAACCTTGACCATTAATTATTAGTCTAACACCTCCCACACTATAAAAAAACAACCTATAGAATCTACTCAATAAAATTAGGTAACAATTGTACTCAGTTTGTTTGGGTAGATTATATCCTATATATTTGAGTAAAGAATACCTAAGATTAACAGCTATGACAAACAAAAAAAAAAAAAAAAAAGAAGAAAAAGAAAAAGAAAAGTGAAATCTACACAGCAAAAAGCCCAGTGTTAAATGAACTCTCCCGGGAGTTTATTTGAGTCCATACTCAAGAGTGTTAAAATGAGCACTGAATCAGTGTTAAAGTTAATGAGGTAATTAAGTGATTCATTCAGTGATGATTGATCATTATTGAAGACACCCGATGCTAATAAGCAGAATCACCAAAAGGAGAATTCAAAATTTCTACATCACCATTATAGTGGTCAGTGTTAGCATTAGTTGGGCTCTTGCCCCTTGGATTTTTAGTGTTAGTTTTTGTTTAGCTGCTGGAACTGAGTTAAAACAGCCAAAGAACAAAAATCATCTGGTGGTGATATTTCAGTTTTAAAATAAACATAATTTGTGCTACTTAAATCATTTAGAGTCTAGTCTTTGAGTTACATTTTTGTTATTGATTACAACTGCGTTGTAGTTTAAAAGCCTGTATTTTCTATAAACTTTGAATGAATTTCATATATACTCCTCTGATCAAAAAACTTTAAAAAGTTGTTCATCTAGGCACACACAGACATCAGGAATCAGCATATGAATCTCAACAATGGTGACAAACTGCATATTCAGAAACAGATCAACTCTAAACATCACGGAAAAATCGACTAAAAAGTCATATAAAAACAGTAAAAATGAAAGAAAATAGAATAAAAGAAACTACAAAGACAATTTATTCATGCCACAATTCATGATGGGAGTCATGGATGAGTTTTGATTGGCTACAACATACGTTTTTGATGGTCAGCATTGTTGTGATTCTCATGCTGGTTTTTGATGTTTGTGTGTCTAAACTAACTTTATTTATTATTATTATTATTATTTTATTTTATTATTATATATTTTTTTTTGATCAAAATAAGTTTAAATGATATCTGTCTGATTATGCTGACATAATAAAGAAAACCTAACTCAGTTATTCAGATCAGTGCATAATAATTATGTCTAAGCATATTCAACACCACATAATCACCTTTCATTTGGTTTGTCTGGCTGCTTTAACTCAAACACAATACACTTAATTAAAAAAAAAACGTAAAGAGCCCAACTAATGCTAACACTGACCACTATAATGGTGACTTACAGAATTTGATTTTCTTCTTTTGGTGATTCTGCTTATTAACATCAGGTGTCTTCAATAATGGTCAATCATCACTGAATGAATCACTTAATTACCTCATTAACTTTAACTCTGCTTCAGTGTTTATTTTAACATTCTTGAGTATGGACTCAAATAAACTCCCGGGAGAGTTCATTTAACACTGTTTTTTTTTTTTTTTTTTTTTGCTGTGTAGACATTACCTATTTTTTTTTTTTTTTTTTTTTTTTTAGTTTCTTATAGCTGTTAAGTTTAGGTATTCTTTACTCAAATATATAGGATAGAATCTACCCAAACAAACTGAGTGCAATTGTTACCTAACTGTTACCTAATTTTATTGAGTAGATTCTATAGTTTGTTTTTTACAGTGCATTAACCGCATATTAGACACAGTGCAGAGGAATGTGATTGGTTGTAGCACCCTGAGGAATGCCAGACTCTTATCCTAATCAGAGTTGGACTTAGTTAATATTTGAATGAAGTACCTCCTTGAACAATACATGCTCTGTTATCTAATAATAATAATCATAATCATAATCATCATCATCATCATCAGACCTTTATGTTGTCATGCATTTCCCTCTGTTGCTCAACCTCTAAATATACAACACAAACTGTGTGCAGAATAGACTAATAAGATGGAATAAGATGGAACACACTTTAAAATGGCAGCAGCGTTTCACAGTTTGCACAGATATAAATAAATGTGAAAAAAAATAAATGTATAAAGTTTTACATGATACGTTTCAAGAGTAATTCTGTTCAAATACAAACCGAGCTAAAAACGGTCAGATTAAGGATCCTGTGCTTCCTGAAGTCTGTAAAAATGCTTTATTGGACCTCCCAGGAGGCACAGAATGTCATAAGATGTTGTTATTGGGTTAAATTTTGGTTGTGACTTCAGATGACCAAAATTCAATGTCAATTCAGCGTCTGATGTCAACGTTAATTTGATGTCCGATACTGACACCAACCTGATTTGCATTCTCAACCAAAATGCAACATCTGTCCGATGATGGGGTCCAGCGTCAACCTGACATTATATTGACATCCAGTACCTGCTGGGTTAGTATGAATTTGTATTAGCTACTATTGCTTTGCCACAAACATGGCAGATAAGCATGATAACCTCTTTTCTGATCAATTTAATGGATCCTTGAATTAAAGTATTTAATTTCTTAAAACCACAATGACCCCAAACATACGAATGGAACTGTAAGTCTCTCGTAAAGTGTTTTCCTCCCGTAGAAAACCATAAACACTTAATATGGCTTAATGTATTAAGATACAATGAGTGCCATTAAAAATCAAATTTGATATATAGTTTATTAATTTAATGTACTAATGGACTAAGATGATAAAGACCAAGTTCAGTATACAGCAGATTTGAACGCGCAATAAGAAATGCATTAAGTGATATTAAAAGGACCAACTCCATATAGGATAAGAGACTGCCATTGCTGTATGCCATTGCCATATGGTTAATGCATGGCATTAGACTCATAATCAGTGTTCAAGGTTCAATTTAGATGCTTCTACTTTCTCTTCTTCATATCATTCAGTCAGATAAAGACGGGAGCCTGTGGATAACAAAAGCAAACATAATGGGTTCAAGACATAAAGGTTAATGGAGATTAAATCACCTAATATGATACTTATACAGCTGGTTTCATCCAGTACTGAAAACTAATGTATGTACTGTTACATACATTTTGTTGTTGCATGGGCAGCACTAAACATAAGTGACTTCTATAGCGGTCATATTGCAACCTTTTGATTTAAAGCTCTTCTACTACATTTAGAAACTACATGTTTTACCATATTTCATTATACATTAGTTTTAAGAGAATCACTGCCACTGTACTAATGCTATCACATCAAATATTTTAGAGAATTTTCTTTAAGATGTGCTCAAGAAAGAAAGAAAGAAAGAAAGAGTAGTTTGGTTCTGATCTGACAGATTTTAGTTTCAACCCTGATCCAACTCACTTTTGTTTCCTTGTCAGGAAAACGGCTTGACTTCCCTGATCTAAGAATTGCTTTATTGTCTGTCATTATAAAACAGTCAATTTTATGTCTAAGTTCAAAGTTAACAGATAGCTTGCTGACTATCTAAGTAGGTCCAAAGTTAACTGGTTGATCAGGGCTGTCTGTCCTGTAGGTGATACAGTAACATATGGGAAAATCGGTGATGTTTAATTTGACAATGAATTTCTCAAGATTCAACAAAGATCACATTAAGGCATCATTCCTTTCACCAAAACACTAAAATGTATTTAATATCATAACTCTAGAAAGAGAAGTATTACAGTAAATAATCCACAGTAAAGTTACTATATTTTTATTAAAAAAAAAAAAGAAAATAATAATAATAATAATAATAATAATTCTTATACCTGCAGTTTCTACTGTGTGATCTACAAACTAGTTTACAGTATATTTGTAAGATTAGAAAAGACCACATGTTATTTAGACTAATGTAATCTGAAAAACCTTTTCGGTTTTACCCTAAAAATTATAATTATGTCACTGTTTTCTTGGTAGCTCTTTCAGGTGCTGCTATATATATATATATATATATATATATATATATATATATATATATATATATATATATATATATATAGTTTTTTTTTTTTGTTTGTTTGGTTTTTTTTTGGTCAAGCAATAAGGAATTCCTTCATTATTTGATTACTATGGTACATTTAAATTGATCTCTTTATTATTTTTATTATATATCAGTATTAATAAACTAACCTGATAACAAGGTTATGCCAACAAAGCATATTTTTAAGGGTTAGACCAAGCTGCCACTTTTTGTAATGTATAGTCTACTCTGATAAATTTTGCTTGACCTTGGACAGGAAGGTGTTCTTGATTGCTTGTTTCACCGGAAAAAAAAGTGCCTCTTTAGTTGCTCAATTGTTTAATCCACCAATGCTCTGGTGTAAAAACAGCATGCCAAATGATAGCATGAAATTGAGCATGATGCACAGTGGCAGGAAACAGGGTTATTGTTAATTATTGGGGGTGAAACATAAATCACAGAAACATTTATAAATCATCTAGAGCTCCGGCTAATGACATGAACTGTTTGAATGCAGGTGATTCACGTGATCTGAGGATTGTGCTGCTGGGAGTCTCTGGAGCTGGAAAGAGCACAATAGGAAATGCAATACTGGGTGGAGAGACATTTAAAGAGAGGAGAACTACAAAGAGTGAAATACGGACAGGAAGAGTAGAGGACAAATACATCTCCATCATCGACACTCCAGGATTCTTCAGCACTCATCTGACTGATGAAGAGCTGCAAGAGCAGATGATGAAGAGTCTCACTCTCGCTCATCCTGGTCCTCACGTGTTCCTGCTCGTCATCAACCTGGAGACCTTTGAGGAGGACGAGAGGAACATTGTAGAAAAGATTCAGGAGATCTTTGGAGCTCAAGCATTTAAGTTCACAATGGTTCTGGTCACTGGAAGAGAGAAAATGTCAAGGAAAGAATGGATGCTCTTTATACTCGAGGAAAAATTTAGAGAGTTGGTCGGTCAATGCAGAGATAATTATCATGCAATCAACAGTAAAAATATGATTAATCAAACTCACATCACAGAGCTTCTGGAAAAGATTGATGAAACTGTCAGACAAAATAATTACCAGCATTACATTAATGAGATTTACTTAATGTCTCGAACGAAGAGCATAAGAATAAAGAAAAATCAAGAGGAAGAAAATAGATACAAAAGAAAAGAAATAAAACGATCAAAATCAGCATGGGAGACTTTTACTACCAACAACACAATGGAAGAGAGAACAACTGACACTGTGACTGAACAAGAAAATGAAAGCATAAGAGTAAAGAAAAAAGAGGAAGAAAATACATACAAGGGAAAACATCAAGAGGAAGAGAAAAGACAAGAACAAACAATAAAGCCTTTTGAAAGTACAACGGAAAAGAGAACACAAATAATGCAAAGATCTCACAGCTTATATAAAAACCTGGATACTGGGTCACTTCAGGGTTCACTTTCCTGAAGAGTTTAGCTCCAAACCTAGTCAAACACACCTGAACAAGCTATTCAAGGTCTTCACTAGAAAGATACTGGCAAATGAGTTTGATGAATGTTGGCACTAATCTCTGCAGGAAAGTGGACCTCAAGGAGCAGAGTTGAGAACCCTTGGTCTAGACTCCACAATTCAGAAATGTTTATTTGTACTTGAGTTTGTGTTTATTTATTTATTTATTTATTTATTATACCAGAATCCGAAATCAGGATTGTGATGTTGGGCAAAACTGGAGCTGGGAAGAGTGCGACAGAAAATACCATACTGGGAAAAAAAGTGTTTGAAGAAAAATATTCTACTGTTTCTGTGACTAAAACATGTCAACAACACCTGGAAACAGTAGACTATCAAAATACTTCAGTGATCGACACTCCAGGACTCTTTGATATATCATTCAATAAAAAGCAACTGAAAGCTGAAATAGAAAGGTGTGTTGAGATGTCTGCTCCTGGTCCTCATGTGTTTCTGCTGGTCATCAGACTAGATATGAGATTCACAGATGAGGAGAAAAACACAGCGGAATGGATTCAGAAGAACTTTGGAAAAGATAATGAACGTTACACCATCATTTTGTTCACTAGAGGAGATCAGATAGATATACCTGTAGAAGAGTTTCTGATGGGAAACAAGCAGTTTGATGAGCTACTTGCCAGTCAGTGTAAAGGTGGTTATCATGTTTTTAATAACAATGATAAAAATCCAGCACAGGTCACTGAACTGTTTAAGAAGATAGACAGCATGCTGATGAAGAACAATCGAAACCATTACACAAATGAGATGTATAAGAAGGTTCAGAAAAAGATCATGATGAAGAAGGCTCAAGATGCAGCTTTATTGGGAGTGAGTGTGGCAGGAGCAGGAGCTGCAGCAGCTGGAGGTGCAGTACTAGTTGCTGCTACTGGAGGAGTGGCTCTGCCTGTAGCTTTAATGGCAGGAGGAGCAGCTCTTGCCGGAGGACCTGGTGTTAAAGTTATCGCAGATAAAGTTAAACATATCAAGGGAAAGAGCGCAACTTCCACCCATGATGAATAAATGACTGCCAAAAGATAAAAGTTAAACATAAGGAATAAAATTCCATAAATCAGGACAAGAATTTATTATTATTATTATTATTAATTTGGGAAATCAGGGGGAAATAGAAAAACAGGTGACAGTTATTTGTATTGTTAGGTAGATGCTTTGAAAGCACACAACTCTCGATGTAATTGTGGGCTAATTTTATTGTGCAATAGCTTACAATATGAGAAAGCTTAATTTAACAACAACAACAACAACAACAAAAACAAAACAAACAAACAAACAAAAAAAACACTTTAGCATAAATCCCACCATGTAGCCAATTTCATTGGTTAAGGTTAGGATTAGGGTTAGGGGTTATGATTGCTTATAGCATTGTGTAGATAATCAGAACTGCAATATGACCAATCAAATCTTTAGAATTGGTTACAGGGCGGAGTTGAACTGGTTTGGAGAAAAACTCATTTGAACTGAACTAAGTAATCAAACTAAAATAATTCTAATCTTCACTGTATATGTAAATAAATGCTTACAATTAATTAAAATTATAAACATTAAGAGCAGTTCAGTCAAGAGCAGTGAGCGATTTCATTGTCTTTTGCTACTTGATTAACATTTAATGACAGACAACAATGGGTTTATTTAGGCTTTAAGACGTCATGCACGGCTAATATGCTGTGCCTTTTGTTTGTTAAGTGTTTATGTTCACTGAATTCATAAATGAATGTGTTTACAAGACAGGCATTTTGAGTGTATCTGAAAGTTTATGTGCAATGAACCATGAAAAAGCACTCAATTCAAGCCTAGACACAAGTAGGGAATATCAGATTCTCAGTAAATAAAGTGCATAGAGGTTTTATTATAGTTCCAGGTTTACCTACGGTTAGTGAAGCCCAGACAGCATGTCTTTAATAGAAATTTAAATATATGACTATTTAACTTTGATTAGATGTGTATCAGTTTAATTTCACAGAAGTACCTTTAACTATTTTGTCTTACAATTAAACTACACATTAATAAACATATTTTGAAAAATATAAGTGTGTGTCTGTGATTCAGCTTAAGAGGTCACACTGTTAAAAATTGATATGTTTGGCCGGAAAAGAAAAACAAAAAAAAAAAAAAAAAAAAAATTGCTGTAAAAAAACGGCCAAATTTTGACAGTAACATGCTGTTTTCCATTAAAACAGTGCATTCTGGGTATTATTTGTCATTTTCGAAAAAGTAGCCTGCTGCTATGTATCGTGAATTAACAGCGTTCAAAATCGACACTCAGAGACTTTGTTTCAAATCAAACTCTACACCCTCATTCACTATTCCCTACATGAGTTTACTAATATAGTCCACCTTACAGAGAGAACGAAAACTAATGAATGACTTCAGACACTGACGAACAGCTGCTGTTAATGAGCAGAATCACTGATTGAAAGAGAAACAAGACAAACACAAGAACTATATAACTGACTTCAGCCACAGCCTTAGATGAAATCAACTGAAAACGATACCAGTACGATACCAGTGAAGAAGACCTGAAGGTGGAAATAGTGAGATGCATAGAAATGTCTGTTCCTGGTCCTCACGCGTTTCTGCTGGTCATCAGACTGGATGTGAGATTCACAGATGAGGAGAAAAACACAGTGAAATGGATTCAGAAACACTTTGGAAAAGATGCTGAACGTTACACCATCATTCTGTTCACTAGAGGAGATCAGTTAAAAATACCTATAGACGAGTTTGTGGGCAAAAACAAGCAGCTTAATGAGCTAGTTAGACAGTGTGGAGGCGGGTATCACGTTCTTAATAACACTGATAGAAATCCAGCACAAGTTACTGAACTGTTAAAGGAGATAGACAGCATGGTGATGAAGAACGGTGGACAGTATTACATAAATGAGATGTACAAGGAAGCTCAGAAAAAGATCATGATGAAGAAGGCTCAAGATGCAGCTTTAGTGGGAGTGAGTGCGGCAGGAGCAGGAGCTGCAGCAGCTGGAGGTGCAGTACTAGTTGCTGCTACTGGAGGAGTGGCTCTGCCTGTAGCTTTAATAGCAGGAGGAGCAGCTCTCGCTGGAGGACCTGGTGTTAAAGTTATCACAGATAAAGTTAAACATATCAAGGGAGAGAGCGCAACTTCCATCCATGATGAATAAATTACTGCCAAGAGTGGGCCAAGATTCATTTTGGACTTCAGACTCAAGACTTCAGTTTGTTTCCTCTTTTGTTGTCCAACATTTCCACTACATTTTGAATTTAAATGTTAAACACAAGTTACCAATTCAGAGAGTATGCATCACTTACTGTCAAAGCATAATTAAAATATACAACAAAATATCTGATTTTATTTATTTATTTTTAATATGTAACACAAATCACCGTTTTCCTATTTATTCACTGACATCTCTCTTGTCACCATGTTGAGAGAAATTGGGAGTGAGTGCAGAGGCTTCAACCGAGGTTTATTCATTTCGCTTTTGGTGTGAATGAGCCTTTGCAGTAAGGTGACCTGATGTGCCATTTGCCGGGGACACATTCTAAATTTCTTAAAAAAAAAAAACAGGAGTTGGCTGTTTGTGCTACACAGGTTGATAGTTGCATGACACCTAATGCTGCGTTCAAGTCCACCTGGGATGTTCGTACTTACAAGTTGAAAAATTGTAATTGCGACGACAGGTGCATTCAAGTCATTTTGGTTGGAACAAGATGACGATTTAACTTTTCCACATAAAATTTATTTATTTATTTTTAACTATACATCTATAAAATGATGAATAAAGAATGTGCATCATTGTGTTTTTGCTTTTTTCTGTTTTTATTCAGTTTATGAAGCTGATGTAAACTGAATCATTATACATTCTCTGGTAATTATACAATAATATAATATTTTGTATGTGTAACATTTAGTTTTATTGTACATTACAAAAAATAATCATTTTTATTCATTTCAACAAATGTACCATTAATACAGACACTGCCACACTCAAAAAAACATTTCAGCCTAAATTTAAACTTTATGTAATTCAATTACATATGAAATTTCCATGCATTTAGATTACATAGTTTTAATTTAAACAAATCAGTTAAACTTAATGTGATTCAAATGCATCAGTCTTACGTGAATGAAACAGGCAAAGTTTATGTAATATTTCCCAGTGTTAAACAAACCCTGCTCAGTGTTCATGTGTTTCCACACTACAGAGTGTTCAAGTAGCATTGACACAGTGTTGGAGTTCAGGAGATCATTATGTCATGATTGACCAATAATGATGAACACCTGCTGTTTACAAACAGAATCACGGAAGGAAAGAGAAACACGAGAATCAGCCACAGCCAAAGATAAAATTAACTTAAATAAATGAAGACATTAAATCTCCGATTAAACAACTCCACAAACAACATTACAGTTTGACTTGATTACTGTCATATATCTACAAATATTATTTGAGAACATCTAAACAGAGGTTAAGATGTTTTATTTATTTTTTTATTTATTTTTTAAATTTCAATTGACCTCACCATCATGGCAATCAGAGTTTACTTTAGTTTGACTCTTGACTTTTAATGTTTTTTTTTACTGTATTTTTTTTTTTTTTTTTTGGCTGTTGTAATTGTGTGTATGATGCATATCTATTACAGCAAAATAAAAGAACCAAAAAAAGAAGTGGTATTAGGTGTTTTTGGTTAATTTTCATTGTTTGTGGAATCATTATCATCCAGTGGTCTGATGCACTGATCTCATGCAGTGATTAGTCTAATATTTTCATACTGTTTGCAACAGGCGTATAAACTATTATGGCTGTTTATTTTATACACTAAACCTTGAAATCTACAGCATCTCTTTGACACACACAGACATCAAGAATCAGCATTTGAATCTCAACAATGGTGACATTCAACAGCTGCATGCTGGGTAGCAGCAGAGTACAAAACTCACCCATGACTTCCGGCATGCAGCTGTTTAATGTCACCATTGTTGAGATTCATATGCTGATTCTTGATGTCTGTGTGTGTCTAAAGAATGCTGTTGATTTTAAAATAGTAATAGTAACAGTTTGTGCAACTACTGTAAATATCATGAAACTAACATATAAACCACTGAATGATATCAACAAATCAGGCCACTGGATGATGATTATACTGTCAACAATAATTAACCAAAAACATTTAATAAGACTTTTTTTTTGTGTTATAACAAATGTGTTCTCCAAACACAATTACAGCAACCAAAGAAAAAAAAAAAAAAAAACTATATTAAGAAAGTCAAGGGTCAAGAGCCCAACTATGATGGTGAGGTCAAATGAAATGTTTTTTTTTTTTTTTTTTTTTTTTTAATAAAACATCTGTTTAGAGGTTCTCAAATAATATTTGTAGATATATGACAGAAATCAAGTTAAACTGTAATGTCGTTTGTGGAGTTGTTTAATCAGAGATTTATGTCTTCATTTACTTAAGTTTCTCTTTCCTTCAGTGATTCTGCTTGTAAACAGCAGGTGTTCATCATTATTGGTCAATCATGACATAATGAGCTCCTTAACTCCACCACTGTCACTGCTACTTGAACACTCTGTAGTGTGGAAACACTTGAACACTGAGCAGGGTTTGTTTAACACTGGGAACTATTACATAAACTTTACCTGTTTCTTTCACATAAGACTGATGCATTTGAATCACATTAAGTTTAACTGATTTGTTTAAATTAAAACTATGTAATCTAAATGCATGGAAATTTCGTATGTAATTGAATTACATAAAGTTTAAGTTTAGGCTGAAATGTTTTTTTGAGTGCATATTGTCTTTGGCTGTGTCCATCCAATAGGGTCCGGCTGCAGACACACTTGCATTTTCAGACGTGCACTCTCAGACTCAGACAACAGCACTTCTGGAAGTCTTTTTTAATTTGTATTCTATTTTAGTTATTTATTATTATTATTTAATTGAATATCTCAACATTTTGCAACAGTAGCCAGGTGGTGAAGACAACAAAAAATTAACTAAATTACAATGTCACTCGCAATCGCCACTTGCACTCTCAGTTACCTGCGTCGTCACTTGCAGTCCACACAAATCGTGCATGTTGCCAATGGAGGCAAGACGCTGTGGTGGTTAAACGATTTACTAATTTAACAGCATAACATACAGGGTCCTGCACGTCATCTGTAGGAGAAAAAAGACAAGACCCGCAAATCAGTGGCCACAGAACAGCAGAATATGAGCACAGTGCGCAAAGTCTCTAATTAAGCGTTTTCCTCCCATAGAAAACGTCTATTTAATGCATTGCATTCTGGGCACATCTGCTTGCCTATATGGAGTTGGTCCTTTTAATATCGCTTAATGCATTTCTTATTGCGCATTTAAATCTGCTGTATACTGAATTTGGTCTTTATCATCTTAGTCCGTTTTGCCACATTAAGCGTTTGTTTGGCAAGTAGGTATAAGTATGGTCATATGCTTGCCTTGAAGTACATTAAATTAATAAACTATATATCAAATTAGATTTTTAATGGCACTTATTGTATCTTAATTCATTAAGCCATATTAAGTGTTTATGGTTTTCTACGGGAGGAAAACACTTTACGAGAGACTTATAGTTCCATTCGTATGTTTGGGGTCATTGTGGTTTTAAGAAATTAAATACTTTAATTCGAGGATCCATTAAATTGATCAGAAAAGAGGTTATCATGCTTATCTGCCATGTTTGCGGTAAAGCAATGGTAGTTAATACAAATTCATACTAACTGAGCAGGTACTGGACGTCAATATAATGTCAGGTTGATGCTGGACCCCATCATCGGACAGATGTTGCATTTTCGTTGAGAATGCAAATCAGGTTGGTGTCAGTGTTTAACATCAATTTGATGTAGACTTATCATTGTATCTTGACCAACACAATATCAACTTCAGCTGACGTCAGTATCGGACATCAAATTAACGCTGACATCAGAATTATTATTAGGTAACAGAGCATGTATTGTTCAAGGAGGTACTTCATTCAAATATTAACTAAGCCCAGCTCTGATTAGGATAAGAGTCTGGCATTCCTCAGGATGCTACAGCCAATCACATTCCTCTGCACTGTGTCTAATATGCGGTTAATGCACTGTAAAAAACAACCTACTCAATAAAATTAGGTAACAATTAGGTAACAATTGCACTCAGTTTGTTTGGGTAGATTCTATCCTATATATTTGAGTAAAGAATACCTAAACTTAAAAGGTATGAGAAACTAAAAAAAAGTAGGTAAAGTCTACACAGCAAAAAACCCAGTGTTAAATGAACTCTCCTGGGAGTTTATTTGAGTCCATACACTGTAAAAAAAAAAATGTTGCCAATACTGAAAAAATCAAGGCAACACATTGCATTCAGATTTTTATGTTTTCCCAACGATTGGTGTCAAATCCAGGTGCCATGAGTAAAAGTCCTCCCCAGTATTTTGTTCCAATCACCTGGATTTGCTAATTAGCACAGTTTTTCAGACAGGAGGTCCGAGATTGGACCAAGTCATTCCTTTTAAGTCTCAAGCAAGTCTCAAGTAAAATCCCAAGCCCCTAAAGAGTTAAAGTTGATGAGATAACTGAATGATGATTGTGTTAGTGTTGAACATCTGCTGTTATTACAGAGGATCAGATGTTGATGTTTTATTGGTTAAAATGATGCCACCATTGTGGAGATCAGTATTTGCTTTAGTTGAGCTCTTCACCATTGACTCATGGGTTAGATCTATCTCTGTTATAATGCGTATGGTCTTGTAAAGCAGTGAGATCAGAGCTGTATGGTGAGCAGTTAAGTGGTGCTAGGTGATCATCGTAAGCATACCTGAACACCCCCAAAATAATTTTCTTTTGTAAGGTAAGGTTTTGCATTATCAAATCTGCAAAACTACAGCATAGTGATTTTCAATAAGTCACAGTGAATCCATTTAAAACCTGTATAATGCATATAAACATCTATAGCATTTAGACGCACAGACATCAAGAACCAGCATATGAATCTCAACAATGGTGACAATCAACAAAACGCTTCATGCTGCAATGCATGCTGGGTAACAGCATAGTAATGCACTGCAGTATGAAGAATTATTGTCACCACTGTTGAGGAGCGTATGATAAGTGTTCATGTCTGAAAGCCTGAGCTGACGTAGTTTTTTCTTCCAATATTGAAGCGTTACAGTGACATTCGTTTAATAGGATTTTTTTGTTGCAGTTCTACAATCGCTAGATGTCATTCAGCAAGAGAGTATTTCATGTTGCTGATCTAAATTAGTTGTATATGGTGCAAGCGTGAGCTAATCTGCTGCTGCAAGCTTGTGACTTAGCAATGCACAAATGCTTGCTGTAAAACAGCAGAGATTACTCCAAGAGTCAAGAGACAAACTAAAAACCACACTTGACCGCAATGATGGTGGCACTGTGTTTTTTTTCTTTCTCTTCTTTTCTTGGCCAATAAAACATCAACATCTAAACCTCTTAGAATTCTCAATAAGAGATTCTACAGACATGAAATAAAGTCATTCTGGTTAGTAATGAGTGAAGCTGGTGATGCTGTTTGTGGAGATGTTTAATCAGATTTGAGAGATGAAAGTCAGAGATGAGTCAGTTGTAGTTCTTGTGTTTCTCTTTTCTTCAACGATGCTGCTTGTTAACAGCAGATGTTCATCACTAACACAATCATCATTCAGTTATCTCATCAACTTTAACTCTTTAGGGGCTTGGGATTTTACTTGAGACTTGCTTGAGACTTAAAAGGAACGACTTGGTCCAATCTCGGACCTCCTGGCTGAAAAACTGTGCTAATTAGCAAATCCAGGTGATTGGAACAAAATACTGGGGAGGACTTTTACTCATGGCACCTGGATTTGACACCAATCGTTGGGAAAACATAAAAATCTGAATGCAATGTGTTGCCTTGATTTTTTCAGTATTGGCAACATTTTTTTTTTTACAGTGTACTCAAAAGTGTTAAAATGAACACTGAATCAGTGTTAAAGTTAATGAGGTAATTAAGCTAGGTTTTTTTTTTTTTATTATGTCAGTATAATCAGACAGACATCATTAAAACTTATTTTGACCAAAAAAGTAAAAAAATTAATAAATAAATAAAATTAGTTTAGACACACAGACATCAAAAATCAGCATGAGAATCACAACAATGGTGACCATCAAAAACGTATGTTGTAGCCAATCAAAACTCATCCATGACTCCCATCATGAATTGTGGCATGAATAAATTATGAGCTGAATTGTCTTTGTAATTTATTTTATTCTATTTTCTTTCATTTTTACTGTTTTTATATGACTTTTTAGTCACTTTTTCTGTGATGTTTAGAGTTGATCTGTTTCTGAATATGCAGTTTGTCACCATTGTTGAGATTCATATGCTGATTCCTGATGTCTGTGTGTGCCTAGATGAACAACTTCTAGAAGTTTTTTGGTCAGAGGAGTGTGTATGAAAATACAGGCTTTTAAACCACAAAGCAGTTATAATCAATAAAGATAACATAACTCAAAGACTAGGCTCTAAATGATTTTAGCAGCACAAATTATGTTTATTTTAAAACAGAAGTATCACCACCAAATGATTTTTGTTCTTTGGCGGTTTTAACTCAGTTCCAGCAGCTAAACAAAAACTAACACTAAAAATCTAAGGGTCAAGAGCCCAACTAGTGCTAACACTGACCACTATAATGGTGATGTAGAAATTTTGAATTCTCCTTTTGGTGATTCTGCTTATTAACATCAGGTGTCTTCAATAATGGTTAATCATCACTGAATGAATCACTTAATTACCCCATTAACTTTAACTCTGCTTCAGTGTTAATTTTAACACTCTTGAGTATGGACTCAAATAAACTCCCAGGAGAGTTCATTTAACACTGGGCTTTTTGCTGTGTAGATTTTACCTACTTTTTTTTTAGTTTGTCATAGCTGTTAATTTTAGGTATTCTTTACTCAAATATATAAGATATAATCTACCCAAACAAACTGAGTGCAATTGTTACCTAATTTTATTGAGAAGATTCTATAGGTTGTTTTTTTATAGTGTGGGAGGTGTTAGACATAATTAATGGTCAAGGTTCAATTTAGACACTTTTTCTTCTTCAGATCATTCAGTCAGAGAAGGACGAGAGACTCTGGATGATAAAAACTGCAAGAGACACAATGGAATCAGAACAGAAAGGTTAGTGTTAACCTAATGTGATACTGGTACAGCTAGTTTAATACAATACTAAGACTAGTTTATATACTGTTATATACTATTTGTTTGTGGTGTTGGCAGCACTAAACAGAAGTAACTTATGTTTAGTGGTCATATTGCAACCTTTTGATTTAAAGCTTTTTAGAAATCACATGAGTTTCTTTTTTTACTAAATTTCATTACACATTAGTTTAAGATAATCACTGCCACTGTCCTAATACTATCACATCAAATATTTAGGTATGTTTCTTAAAGATTAAAAAAAAAAAAGAAAAGTTACTGATTCTGTTCTGACAGATTTTAATTCCAATCCGGATCCCACTAATTTGTCTGTAATTCTTAAGTAAAGGCCTTCATTAGCTGGTTCAGGAATATGGCTTGACTTCCCTAATCTAAAAACTGTTTTATTGGCTGTCATTAGTTGAAAGTTAACTGATAGCTTGCTAACTTATGCAAGTAGGTCCAAGGTTTGGTGTTAATCAAGGCCATCTGTCCTGTAGGCGATATAGACAGTCACATGAGGAGAAATTAGTGATGTTACATTTGACAATAAAGTTCTGAAGATTGTGCCAAAATAACTGGTTTACTGTAATTAATTGGAAATGAAACTGTTAGAATCACAGAAACATTTATAAATCATCTAGAGCTCCAGCTAATGACATGAACTGTCTGACAGGTGATTCACAGGATCTGAGGATTGTGCTGCTGGGAGTCTCTGGAGCTGGAAAGAGTGCAATAGGAAATGCAATACTGGGTCGAGATGCATTTAAAGAAAGCGGAACCAGAGAGAGTGAAATACAGACAGGAAGAGTAGAAGACGGGAGCATCTCCATCATCGACACTCCAGGATTCTGCAGCACTCTTCTGACTAATGAAGAGCTGCAAGAGCAGATGATGAAGAGTCTCACTCTCGCTCATCCTGGTCCTCACGTGTTCCTGCTCGTCATCAACCTGGAGAACTTTGAGGAGCAGCAGAAGAACATTATGGCAAAGATTCAGGAGATCTTTGGAGCTCAAGTTTTTAAGTTCACAATGGTTCTGGTCACTGGAAGGGAAAAAATGTCAAGGAAAGAATGGACACTCTTTATACTTGATACAAAGTTTCAGGAGTTGGTCGGTCACTGCAGAGATAATTACTATGCAATTAACAGTAAAAATATGACTGATCAAACTCACATCACAGAGCTTCTGGAGAAGATTGATGAAACCATCAAACAGAATAACCACCAGCATTACATTACTGAGATTTACTTAATGTCTCGAATGAAGAGCATAAGAATAAAGAAAAATCAAGAGGAAGAAAATACATACAAAAGAAAAGAAATAAAACAATCAAAATCAGCACTGGAGACTTTTACCAACAACACAATGGAAGAGAGAACAACACACACTGTGACTGAACAAAAAAATGAAAGCATAAGAGTAAAGAAAAAAGAGGAAGAAAATACATACAAGGGAAAACATCAAGAGGAAGAGAAAAGACAAGAACAAACAATAAAGCCAGAGACTTTTGAAAGTACAACGGAAGAGAGAACAACACAAATAATGCAAAGATCTCACATCTTATATAAAAACCTGGATACTGGGTCAATAAAGAAATTTGTGCAATACTCTCATGAAACAGTTAAAGGAGAAACAAACTGGGGAATGAACTATCAGAACCCACACCAGTTAGTAGAAGGTGAGAACATAAAACTTGTTTAATGCAGAGATGTCTGATTAGTGATATGCAGTTTGGAAGACAGACAGACAAACAAACAAATAACAGATTCACAAATAAGAATTTTGTAGCCAATAACTTAATGACTGACCATCAAATTAATGTTTTTGTTTATAATCCAGTTAATAGAGATCCTGTGCTTTTCTCTATATTTAGATACATTCTAGCAGGGGTTCTCAACTCTGGTCCTCGAGGTTCACTTTCCTGAAGAGTTTAGTTCCAAACCTAGTCAAACACACCTGAACAAGCTATTCAAGGTCTTCACTAGAAAGATACTGGCAAATGAGTTTGATGAATGTTGGCACTAATCTCTGCAGGAAAGTGGACCTCGAGGACCAGAGTTGAGAACCCTTGGTCTAGACTCCACAATTCAGTAATTTTTTTTTTTTTCTTGAGTTTGTGTTTATTTATTTATTTATTTATTATGCCAGAATCCGAAATCAGGATTGTGATGTTGGGCAAAACTGGAGCTGGGAAGAGTGCGACAGGAAATACCATACTGGGAAAAAAAGTGTTTGAAGAAAAAAATTCTACTGAATCTGTGACTAAAACATGTCAACAACACCTGGGAAAAGTAGACTATCAAAATATCTCAGTGATTGACACTCCAGGACTCTTTGATACATCATTCAATAAAAAGAAACTGAAAGCTGAAATAGAAAGGTGTGTTGAGATGTCTGCTCCTGGTCCTCATGTGTTTCTGCTGGTCATCAGACTAGATATGAGATTCACAGATGAGGAGAAAAACACAGTGGAATGGATTCAGAAGAACTTTGGAAAAGATGCTGAACGTTACACCATCATTTTGTTCACTAGAGGAGATCAGATAGATATACCAGTAAAAGAGTTTCTGATGGGAAACAAGCAGGTTAATAAGCTACTTAGTCAGTGTAAAGGTGGTTATCATGTTTTTAATAACAATGATGAAAATCCAGCACAGGTCACTGAACTGTTTAAGAAGATAGACAGCATGCTGATGAAGAACAATCGAAACCATTACACAAATGAGATGTATAAGAAGGCTCAGAGAAAGATCATGATGAAGAAGGCTCAAGATGCAGCTTTATTGGGAGCAGGTGTGGCAGGAGCAGGAGCTGCAGCAGCTGGAGGTGCAGTACTAATTGGTGCTACTGGAGGACTGGCTCTGCCTGTAGCTTTAATGGCAGGAGGAGCAGCTCTTGCCGGAGGACCTGGTGTTAAAGTTATCGCAGATAAAGTTAAACATAAGGAATAAGGAATAAAATTCCATAAATCAGGACAAGAATTTATTTCATTATTATTATTATTATTATTATTTTTAATTTGGGAAATGAGGGGGAAATAGAAAAACAGGTGACAGTTATTTGTATTGTTAGGTAGATGCTTTGAAAGCACACAACTCTCGATGGAACTGTGGGCTAATTTTATTGTGCAATAGCTTACAATATGAGAAAGCTAAATTTAACAAAAAAAAAAAAAAAAAAACACTTTAGCATAAATCCCACCATGTAGCCAATTTCATTGGTTAAGGTTAGGATTAGGGTTAGGGGTTATGATTGCTTATAGCATTGTGTAGATAATCAGAACTGCAATATGACCAATCAAATCTTTAGAATTGGTTACAGGGCGGAGTTGAACTGGTTTGGAGAAAAACTCATTTGAACTGAACTAAGTAATCAAACTAAAATAATTCTAATCTTCACTGTATATATAAATAAATGCTTACGTTAATGTTAATGTTATTAAAATTATAAACATTATGAGCAGTTCAGTCAAGAGCAGTGAGCGATTTCATTGTCTTTTGCTACTTGATTAACATTTAATGACAGACAACAATGGGTTTATTTAGGCTTTAAGACGTCATGCACGGATCTAATATGCTGTGCCTTTTGTTTGTTAAGCGTTTATGTTCACTGAATTCATAAATGAATGTGTTTACAAGACAGGCATTTTGACATCATTTTGTAACTAAAAGTTTATGCGCAATGAACCATGAAACAGCACTCAATTCAAGCCTAAGAATATCAGATTCTCAGTAAATAAAGTGCATAGAGGTTTTATTATAGTTCCAGGTTTACCTACGGTTAGTGAAGCCTAGACAGGGGCAGCCGTGGCCTAATGGTTAGGGAGTCGGGCTCATAATTGAAAGGTTGCGGGTTCGAGTCCCAGGTCCGGCAGGGATTGAAGGTGGAGGGAGTGAATAACCAGCACTCTCTCCACCCTCAATACCACGACTGAGGTGAGTCCCTTGAGCAAGGCACCGTTCCCCCAACTGCTCCCCGGGCACCGCAGCGATAGCAATATGGCTGCCCACTGCTCCGGGTGTGTGTTCGCGGTGTGTTGTGTGTGTTTGATCACTTCTCACTACTGTGTGTGTGCACTTGGATGGGTAAAATGCAGAGCACAAAGTCCGAGTATGGGTCACCGTACTTGGCCACACGTCACGTCCTTTCCTTTCCTTTCCTTTAATAGTAATTTAAATATATGACTATTTAACTTTGATTAGATGTGTATCAGTTTAATTTCACAGAAGTACCTTTAACTATTTTGTCTTACAATTAAACTATACATTAATAAACATATTTTGAATAATGTAAGTGTGTGCCTGTGATTCAGCTTAAGAGGTCAGAATGTGTAGGTATGTGATCTCAGAACATCAGATAAATGTTTGGCTTTCTCTTCAGTCTGTGCAAAAATGTCAACTGCCTTCATAATGAGGGTGAAATACACAGCAGAAAAATGCATGCACTTGAGCATTATTTGAGTGTCAAAAGTAGAATTAGTTCTCATTTTTCCTAATATGTTTCATCAGTCTTAAATTAAAATATACAAAATCTGATTACACAAACCTGTGTTCTAAACATCTTGTGGAACTGTTAGCCTACACGAGGACGCCAGTGCGCTGAACGCTCTTTATTTGCACATGTCAGTTTATGAATAGATTAAATGAAAGGGACATAATTAATCTTGACAAACTATATTTCATTCTAAAGGTCTAAGCCTCAAGCAATGACGATAGATCACTGTTTTTCATTTGGAAAGCTCATAAGGAATGTATTTGCTAAGTATGTGTAAGCGGTACACATTAAAACATGCATAAAAAAAAAAAAAAAATGCAGTATGTACCAGATGCGTATGTACCGTAATAACGAGTCACAAACTCATCCACTGCTGTTAGAAAGGCAAGGGTCCACCGAACAACATTGAGCACTTTTAGTCCAATGAAACAATAATGTCGTAATATGGATGGTAATTCCTTTGTTTACGTCTCATTTCTTTGGGGAGAGTTATTGTTTGTATCCGTTATGGAATAACTTGCGCTCAGAAAACTGCATGTAAAAAGCAACATGGTTTTGTAGCATACAGTCTCACAGTACTCAGCTGTGAGTATCCAACAATAAAAACCGCTTTGGCACACTTAATGTGGTGGAAATCGTAAAATGTAGCGCTTCAGGTAAAGCCAGAGCCACTGGAAAACAGAGTTGAGACGAGCTTTGATCCAGCCGGTGTCACCGCCATTCATTGAGCTCTCCAAACGCTATACAGGTATTTGCAGCAATTTTTCATTTTTCAACATCACACCATATTATGCGCTGATTATTATGTCGATGACCAAGCCTGGAAAGGACAGGACTTCTCATTGGTCAAAATGTAGTTTCTGCTGATTCGTATGGTTTTGGCCATTAAAAAAAAAAAAAAAAGGATCTCTTAGGACCTCCAGACACGATCGACAGCAGTGGGTGAAACAAAGAGAGATCACAAAGATCCATCCAAATAACTATGCTTTCAACCTTAAAACTGATGCACATTACAACACACACATCTTTACTTACATCTCTATACTTATTCTGAGAAATAAGAAATGAGATTCTCACTGACAGTGATGTGTAGTGCCACATAAATTCACAGTTCTTGGATTTTATTACATTTCATTATTAGAGTATCATGATTAAAAACACCATATGTTAATGGCAACATTGTAGACAAGGTATTTTATCTAGGGCTTACATCATGGATGTTAACCCCGCTAGAAATTTTACGTTCCCAGAACATCCTCAGAATGTCCCCACTGGTGTCAAGGACGTCCCCATAATGTTCTGAGACGGTCACGATGTGAAGTTCTTTAAAGGTTTGGGGGATGTTATTTGAAGGACCTTCACAAAACATTCAGGATGTTCTTGGGACGTTTAAAGGACCATATTTTATTTGGAAAACGTTCCTAGAACGTCCACGCTGGTGTCAAGGACGTCACCTATTAACGTTCCCAGGACGTTCCGAGACGGTCATGATGTGGAGTTCTTTAAAGGGTTAGGGGATGTTATTTGGAGGACATTCACAGAACATTCAGGACGTTAATGGTTCGGATCTATATTTTATAACTTGAGCCAATGAAAAATAAATAATTTGCACTAAACAATATTTCTATGAAAACTGTTTTATTAAACCTGGCATGAAAGTATATTTTTCTTGTTGAAGAAAGTCAATTAATTTAAATTCTAGTTTTGATCTAAATAAAAAGATATGGATTTAATCAAAACAAAATTTCCCATTTAAGAAATAATATTATAAATTATTTAGAATTACTGCAACTGACTTATTTGTCATGCAGAAGTTCTTACTGAGAATTAACAGAGGTTTATTTGCATAGTTTTAGTGAATTCCATTTGAAGGTTACCATTTTGGTGAATAGTGTTTGCTTTAGTTGGTCACTTGGTTGTTGACATTATACCAGCATCACATTTTTTTTATTATTTTTTTTTCAGTTGTTGCAATTCTGTGTTAAGAAAGCACATTATGAGAGCTGAGTAAACTAAGATAGAATGCAAACAGGTGATGTTGATCACTTCATGCTGGTGAAATGTAGTGGTTTGACTCATTGATTGTTGCATTGTTTATTATAGTAGCTCATCGATGTAGTTTATTATTGAGTTTTGATTGGAGTTCCCAGAATGCGTTGTAGTATTTTGTTTATTGTCACCATCATTGAGCTTCATATGCTGATTCTTGATGAATGTGCGTGGTTAAACAGAACAGATGTTCAAATTAAAGCATTACTTTTATCAACAATATAAAGTTATTTTTACAATCAAATGCTCATAGGCTGAGATTTTGGATGAGATCAGCATGTCAGGCCAGTACATAACTACATCATTGTTAACAACCATCCAACACTACCTGATCATGCTCTCTTTTGGCTCTTTTACCATAACAAATGGAGTCAAGGGTCAAGAGCCCAACTAAAGCACACACTGACCACATTAATGGTGACTTCAAACAAACCATTCAACATCTAAACCTCTGCTCTCAATAAAAACTTTTTTAGACATATGACAGAAATTAAGTCAAACTGGTTAGTAATGAGTGAAGCTGCTGATGCTGTTTGTGGAGTTGTTTAATCCTCCTCTGCTGAGATCTTGAGAGATTTAATATTTTATTTCAGTTGATTTTATCTAAGGCTGTGACTGGAAGTCAGTTGTAGTAATTATAAATACCCATGGACTGACTGTTACCGCTCCCTCTGCTGCTTCTCTGGTTACTTCCTGTTTGGTGGCCATTTAAGAAGGCCTATACCAAACAGGTGTGGTGTAGTATTGTTTTGCCTGTGTGGACTCTACCAAGCATTTTCCTTGTTTCATAGTGTAATTTCCATGGTCATTGTTTCATTGTTCTAGTTTTGCCTTGTTCCTTGCCATAGTTTTTGCCTTGTTTCATTGCCTTGTTTAATTTGTTACTTTTGGACTGTCCTCTTGAATTTTGACATTTGCATGTTTTTTGGATAACGCTCTTGTCTCGCCCTGGATGTTACTGTTTGCTGGTGTCTGAACCTGCCTGTCTTGACTACAATCTGTATGATAAAGCTCGCATTTGGATCTACTCACGCTTCTCACGAGTCATGTTACAGTCTTTAGAGAGGAAAAAAAAAAAGGTAATTAAGTTGTAGATTTCTGAGCTCAACAAACAAAGATAAAATTGTGAAGTTATATATATATTTAATCTCACACAACTGTATGATTCCATACAAGCCATTTATTTCCCTTTAACATGCACATATGAAATGGTTTTGAGGAGTTGTCTCCTTATTTTAATTTGCCATCATTTACTTGAAAATATTTAAATGTGATTATTTTGAGAAATCTGTAAAACTATGCTTTTCACCCTCCACCAATTAAAACAAACAAGCTAACTAACTAACTAACTAACTAACTAAAACAAACATGATTAAAGACTAAGTAAAACACTAGTAAAACAGCTTTAAATCAGTAGTATTAACTGCTCTAAAATAAGACACTCGTATAACATGTTTTTATTTGTAGAAAAGAGCATCAACTCTGGAATTTACCATCCAAAAACATAGACTCTCTTTTTTTAAAAAATCAGCTGTATATTAATGGCACTTGAGGAGTATTTATTACTTTCTAAACATGATGCTGTAGTCCTCAGTGTTGTTTGACACAGCAAAGACATCTGAAGAACTTCCTGTACTGCTGCCTGACCTGAAGAAGAATGAGATGAGAGGAGCTGAGTGAATTCATGAGATCA
Organism: Cirrhinus mrigala; assembly: GCA_036247105.1. Taxonomy (NCBI): domain Eukaryota; kingdom Metazoa; phylum Chordata; class Actinopteri; order Cypriniformes; family Cyprinidae; genus Cirrhinus; species Cirrhinus mrigala. The sequence continues at coordinate 3,901,672 of CM070007.1, forward strand.
ATTTAATCCCTGAAACTCATGAACCAGAATTGAGTTTGTTAATAATAAACAGGCAAGAAAGAGGTACATTTTAGGAATGTATATTTTCATATATACACCCCCCCCCCATATAACGGTAAATAAATAAATAAATGAATGAATGAAAATCTGATGTTGCCACTGTAAAAAATTGCACTGTAAAATAACAGTAATTTACTGGCAGCTGTGGTTGCCAGCATTATACTGTTATTTTATAGATCTCTACCGTTAATTTACAGCTCTTCATTTTTACAGTATGTTACCGTTATTATACCATGTGGTATCACTGTAAAAAATTGCACTGTAAAATAACAGTAATTTACTGGCAGCTGTGGTTGCCAGCATTATACTGTTATTTTATAGATCTCTACCGTTAATTTACAGCTCTTCATTTTTACAGTATGTTACCGTTATTATACCATGTGGTAACTCATTTTATTTTGGAAACCGATTGCTTCAAACCATTCGAGTTTTAAAAAAAACTATTGTTTATATGTTGTTAGTACAGTGAACTTATTTAATTTGAGTCCACTAAGAAGAAATATTTCTTAATATAAACCCACAAACACTTAAAGTGTAATAAAGAAGCAATTGACTTTTACTCAAATCTTTATAGATTGTCATTAACTAACAATAGCACAAATTCGTGTAATAAAGTGCTTAGTAAAGAGATTGTCACTATATCAGCAATTCCACAATTATTGTCTTTAAAAAAAAAAAAAAAGCAGCAAAACATCAGTGCTTGTGGCTCATCATTGAAGCACAAGCTCTACTCTCCAGCACAATGGTGACCCACAAAACTAAATTAAACTAACAGATCTCTCTTGTACAAAAACACATCAGTTAGGCACAATTAAATATTTACTCTCCTTACCAGTTAATGACTTTGCATCATTGTGTTTCTATGAACATTCACTAATATTTTAGTGAAAATAACTTGATTTGCTTGGTAAATCTGACTGTTATGTTTTACAGTATATTACTGTTTTTTTCTTGAATTAACAGTAATTTACTGGCAGCTCTGGTTGCCAGCATGTTACTGTTTTTGTACAGTGTGTTGCCGTAAATTAATTACAGTTTATTACTGTTAAATTACATTTCATGCTGTTTTTTTTTTTCCATCGTACATCTTTAACCCTTTAAAACCCACAGCAAAATCCTCAGTTTTAAATGAACACTTCTAATGTGTCAACACTACAGAGTGTTTGAGTAATACTGAATTAGTGCTGAAGTTAATGAGATAATTATATGATTGATCACGTTCTGATTGAGCATTAGTGGTGAACACCAGCTGTTAACAAACAAAATCACTGAATGAAAGACAAGAACAACTGACTTCAGCCACAGCCTTAGATGACATCAACTGAAATAAAAGAAGACATTAAATCTCTCAAGATCTGATTAAACTCCTAAAACAGCATTACCAGCTTCAATTATTACCACACTGACTTTATTTCTGTCAGACGTCTACAGAAGAGAGTTGCAGAGGTTTAGGTTTTTTTTTTTTTTTTCTTTTACTACCACGGTGGAGATCAGTGTTTACTTTAGTTGGGCTGTTGAACCTTGACATTTTAAGGTTAATTTTAGTTTAGTTGTTATAATTGTGTATGTTTACAACATGCTTGTTATGCCAAAATATATATATGTATATATTTATTAATGACTACAAAGAAATCTGGGATTATTTACGGCTTGGTAATAACACAGATTTTATCCAGTGTGTTTTCTTTTATTGAATATTGATGTGAAATAAAAAAAAAAAAAAGAACTGGGTATGCAGATGTAAAAAAGACCACTCATTCAAAAAAAAAAAAACTTCAGTATATTTTAGATACACACATCAAGAAACATCGTGTGAATCTCAACAATGGTGAGAACAAGTCATAGGTGAGGTTTTGTAGTGTGCTGATACCCAGCATGCATTGCAGCATGAAGCTTTCGATTGTCACCATTGTTGAGATTCATATGCTGATTCTTCATGCCTCTATTTGAGTATAAATGCTACAGTCGTTTTAAATTTTAACTATTAAATCCTTCTTTTCTGGTTACCACATTATCAAACGATCTCATGCTCTAACACACTTGGTGGAAAAAAAAAAAGCAACAACAAATAAACACACACTCAAAAATAGACTCCTAATGAGTCTCGCAAAACTCAAAACCAGTTCAGCAGATGACATTCATGCCCAACTAGACTCAGCTGATATCAACTGACTAGCATTGCTATAACTAATGCATCATAAAAACCCAGTTACAGCAAATATATTTGTGTTTTAATGTCAAGAGTCAGGAGCCCAATTAAAGCAAACACTGATCTCCACAATGGTATCGTCAAACAAAACAATAAAACATCATCATCTAAACATCTGTTCATTCTCAATAAGATCTTCTATAGACATCTGACAGAAATAAAATCAGTCTGGTTAGAAATGCGTGAAGTTGGTAAAACTGTGTGTTGTTTAAATTTTCAGTTGATTTCATCTAAGGCTGTGGCTGAAGTCAGTTATATAGTTCTTGTGTTTGTCTTGTTTCTCTTTCAATCAGTGATTCTGCTCATTAACAGCAGCTGTTCGTCAGTGTCTGAAGTCACTCATTAGTTTTCGTTCTCTCTGTAAGGTGGACTATATTAGTAAACTCATGTAGGGAATAGTGAATGAGGGTGTAGAGTTTGATTTGAAACACAGTCTCTGAGTGTCGATTTTGAACGCTGTTAATTCACGATACATAGCAGCAGGCTACTTTTTCGAAAATGACAAATAATACCCAGAATGCACTGTTTTAATGGAAAACAGCATGTTACTGTCAAAATTTGGCTGTTTTTTTACAGCAATTTTTAACAGTGTGGCTTGAAAAACCAGAGCCTAAAATTTTGGTTTTAAATGCTTGGAGATGAAAGGCATTCTTTGTCAGTTTAAATTTGAAATTTTTTACAGTTGGAGTTTGAAGAGTTTTGGCTCATTTGAACATTCTGTCACATGAAGGAAATGGATGAGTAACAGTTTAAACAAATTGCAACTGTCATCCCTCTCTAAAAGTCACAGATCACCAAAATAAGAACAGGACCTCGATTACACATGTAAATTGATTGATGTCTGACCTCATTATTCAGAACACAATAGATCAGGAAGATGAAGGTTCCCTGCTGGGAGTTCAAGATCAGGAAGAGGATCTCCAGCACTTTACTGTCATTAGTGAAGAAACCCACAATCCAGGAGCAACCAAGAACCACCCACACAGCAATTTGCATCTGGCCCAGTTCTGGGCCAAGCAAGCAGTTACACTCAGCCCAAGTGCTGCAAAGAATTACTGCCCTTGTGTGGCCCGGATCTGGACTACAGACATGAGCCACACATGAGCCATAACTGGCCCAAATCTCAGCCAAATAGTAACTTATAACCAGCCCTGAACTGGGCCGGAACAAGTTTTAATAGTGCTACCCAATCTCAGCCTTCAGTAAACTACATAGAGACCAGTCTATAACCAGAAACCCCAAAACTGAGCCATGTCTAAAGGTGTAACTGTGTGTTCTACTGCCTATTGATGGAGCCATGGCTTATTTTTTTTTTATATTTATTATTTTTATTTTTATTTTTTTGCCTTTTTTATGGCTCAGTTTTGGGGTTTCTGGTTAAAGACTGGACTCTATGTGGTTTACTGAAGACTGAGATTTGTCAATGTTAATGGCATTAAATCAATTAATGTTTAAAAAAAAAATGTTCACATTTCAACAAACCACCATTACTCTGATCAGTGATTGCTTTAACTGGGTTCTTGATTCTTATTAAGTCATTTCTTTTTCTGTACTAAATAGGGTTGCAATGTAAACACTTAAACTATTTAAAAAAAAAAGTTTAAAAATTAATTTTAAAGTAGTTTACTGTTTGTAATGTGTGCCAAGTGACAGTAAAGTTGAGAAATATTCAGAATAATATTCATGTTCTTTTATTACTGATTCTGTATCACAAACGTAAAAAAAAAAAAAATCTGTAACAACAGCCAGAAAGATTTAGACATCAACACTCAAAATACAAACCCCAACAATGGTGACAATCATCAGACTAATTCAGATAAACAGATCAACTGCAATGCATGCTGGGAATCATGAATGAGTTTTTACTATGTTGATACCCAGCATGCATTTCTGCACAAAATTTTCTTTTGCTGATTGTCATCATTGTTGAGTTTCATACACTGATTCTTGATGTCTAATTGATTCAGCGATTTTTCTTTGTTACAAAAGACAAATAAAATCTCACATTGAGGTACACAGAGTCAAAAGCCCAACTAAAGCAATCACTGATCGCAACAATGGTGGTTGGTTGAAATTTCAACATTTTTTAACATTAATAGAAGGAGAAAAAGTTATATTAATTCAGTGTCATTAACACTGACAAATCAACTACTTTTAATATTGATTCAGTGGTTGCTTGGGGGTAGCACTATTAAAACTTGTTCTGGCCCAGTTCAGGGCTCATTAAAAAGTTACTATTTGGCTGAGATTCGGGCCAGTTATGGCTCATGTGTGGCTCATGTCTGTAGTCCAGATCCAGGCCACACAAGGGCCGTAATTCTTTGCTGCACTTGGGCCGAGTGTAACTGCTTGCTTGGCCCAGAGCTGGGCCAGATGTCAATTGCTATGTGGGCACAAACTAAGCCTGTGTTTTAAACACTATAATCCTGCAGAAAAACATAGAAATAAAGACTTAATGTGCCTTTACTGACTATGTGGTTTTCTATAGAGCGATTAAATAATAATGTCACTTGGTTTGTTTCATCTGTGAAACTTCAGCACTGAGATTTTTGAGAGCTGAGTTTAGACTGATGATGATCATGATGAAGAGAATCATTTTTGACTGCAATGTAGGAGAGTAATTAATCACCTTGTTTTACTTTTAATATAAATGCACTGTAAAAAACAACCTATAGAATCTACTCAATATAATGGGGTAAACTGATGTAACAATTTGCATTTAGTTTGTTTGGGTAGATTCTATCCTATATATTTGGGTAAAGAATACCTACACTGTAAAAAACAACCTATAGAATCCACTCAATAAAATGAGGTAAACTGAGGTAACAATTTACACTCAGTTTGTTTGGGTAGGTTCTATCCTATATGTCTGAATAAAGAATACCTGAATTTATCAGCTAAGACAAACTAAAAAAAAGTAGGTGAAGTCTGCACAGCAAAAAGCCCAGTGTTAAATGAACTCTCCCAGGAGTTTGAGTCCATACTCAAGAGTATTAAAATTATTAAAGATGCCTGATGTTAATAAGCAGAATCACCAAAAGGAGAAAATCTAATTTTGTGAGTTGCCATTATAGTGGTCAGTGTTAGCATTAGTTTAGCTCTTTACCAGTAATTTCTTAAAATTAGATTTTGTTTGGGTGTTGTAATTGAGTTATAACAGTCAAACAAACCAGAAGAAGTGAGATTTTGTAGTTTTGAATATGCTTTGACAAAGGCATGAAGTCATTGCATTTTGTTTATGTTGGTTTAATCAGACAAGTGTTTCTGAAATTTATTTGACCAGAAACATTTTTTAGATTTAGACACACAGACATCAACAATCAGCATGAGAATCACAACAATGGTGACCAACAAAAACGTATGTTGTAGCCAATCAAAACTCATCCATAACTCCCATCATGCATTGTGGCATGAATAAATTATGAGCTGATGATTTTCATGATGTTTAGAGTTGATCTGTTTCTGAATATGCTGTTTGTCACCATTTTTGAGATTCATATGCTGATTCATGATGTCTGTGTGTGCCTAAAAGAACAGCTTTTGAAAGTTTTTTTTTTGATCGGAGGAGCTTGTAAGACGTCCATTCAAAATTGTAAAAAAAAAAATTCAGGCTTTATCCTTTTTTTGCTGCTGTGAAACCACAAGGCAGTTGTAATAAATAAAGAATATAGAACTCTAAATGGTTTCAGTGGCTCAAATTAAGTTTACTTTAAAACAGAATTATCACCACTACATGATTTTTGCTCTTTGGCTTATCTGGTTAGTTTAACTAAACAGTTGAACAAAAGATAATGTTAAAAAGCTACGGGTCAAGAGCCCAACTAATGCTAACACTGACCACTATAATGGTGATGTAAACATTTTGGTGTCCAATAATTTTCAATCATCACTCAATGAATCACTTAATTACCTCATTAACTTTGACACTGCTTCAGTGTTCATTTTAACACTCAAATAAACTCCCGCGAGAGTTCATTTAACACTGGGCTTTTTGCTGTGTAGACTTTATCTACTTTTTTTTAGTTTGTCATAGCTGTTAAATTCAGGTATTCTTTACTCAAATATATAGGATAGAATCTACCCAAACAAACTAAATGCAAATTGTTACATCAGTTTACCCCATTATATTGAGTAGATTCTATAGGTTGTTTTTTACAGTGTACAAATACCGTCTTAATTCGTCCATTAGCCTCCCTTAAGCGTTTTCTGTAACCTAAAGGTTTTCTGTGGGGAGAAAAAGCTTAACGCGCATAAGCAAGTTGCATTTATGACTATCTGCTTTATTGAGAGCAATGCTATTAATATTAAAATTGTATATATAGTACTACTTGAGTCCAAGTTGAATATAAAACTCTTATGAACCGCTCCGCTGTGAACATACTGAGCTGAGTAAACAGGAAGTGTTTGTCTGAACTCAACCGGTTTTGCGATAGAACGCAAAAGTTTTGCGAGGGAACGCAAAAGTTTTGCGAGGGAACGCAAAAGTTTTGTGAGAGCACGCAAAAAAAAAATTTCGTCCCTGAATTATTTCCATCCACCCTGATTTTTTTCCTACCACCATGTCCCTTAAGGGGCTCCGTAGATCTTACTCCAGATGGCCTCTGAGATAAGCGACTGGGCATTTAACTGAAAACATACCGTACCAACAGCTGTCATATGTCACGGGGTGATTAATTTTGTGTGAACAATTAGTAGAGGGAGTAGGAGAATAGAATAATAAGGGAGAACGATCCATTGGCTCTGGGTAATTGGGGGTGTGGCCGGGTTGTGCTTTCTGCTTTTTAGGTTGCTGCGTGCAGGTCAAGGTGTGCATTGTGAGTGGAAAACGAGCTTGGCCCTAAAGATTACAGACGAACGCGAAACGGCACGGCGTAAGCGGCGAGTGGAAAGACGGAGAACGAGTTCCTGGCACGGGTTGGAAATTCGGATGAAAATGGAGACTCCACGGAAGAAGGAAAAGCGACGAGTGTTTCACGTGGCGATTGCAGCTGCCGGATCTTCGCACGAGGAAATTGAGAACCCCATGTTTGTCGCAAGAAACGCAAGAACTACAACTGACTTCAGCCACAGATAAAATCAACTGAAATGAAAGATATGAAATCTCTCAAAATCTGATTAAACAACTCCACAAACAGCATCACCAGCTTCACTCATTACTAACCAGAATTAAGAAGTTTATAAATTGATGTTTTATTGGTCAATGGGGGAAAAAAAAAGAAAAAAAAAAAAAGAAAATAAAAACATGATACCACTATAATTGTGGTCAAGGTTTGCTTTAGTTTGTCTCTTGACCCTTGTAGAAACTAATTTTGGTTTTAAGCAGTTACAACATTGTTTCATAGCAAATGTTTGTGTGCTGCTGAATGTTAGAAGTAGTAGATTGTTTCATACTTTCGGTTTATGGTTTATTTATACAAACATCATAAAGGAATCTTTCGTTTTGTTGTATTGATTGACATATTACTGAAAAAACAAGCCTATTAAATAAACAACACCATAATGCTTTAGTGCTGAAATTAAAGAGCTGCATCAGGTATTTAGACATGAACACTTATCATATGGTCCTCAACAGTGGTGACAATAATTATTCATACTGCAGAGCATGATGGGAGTTTTTACTATGTTGTTACCCAGCATGCATTGCCGCATGAAGCATTTTGTTGATTGTCACCATTGTTGAGAGTCATATGCTGCTATTTCATGTCTGTGTGTCCTCAAGCAATAGAGAATTTTTCTTATGTGTTATCTGGTTAAAATAATTCATAACTATTAAAACATAAGTTATCTTTGTCTGCTATAGTTTTATGGGGTTGGTTATGCAAAATCGGAACACCTAAATTGGGAAAATTTATTTTACATCTATTCAAACCAGCTCATGATAAAAATCTGATCACGCAAAACCAACTCACATGTGATTAACATAAAGCATTGATTACTCTACTTTACGATACCATACGCATAGTTAAAAAGAGAAATCTAACCCAGAAAGTCAAGGGTCAAGAGCACAACTAAAGCAAATGCTGATCTCCATGATGGTGGCATCATTTTAACCACTAAAACATCAACATCTGATCCTCTGTAATTCTCAATATGAGCTTCTGTAGACGTGTGACAGAAATAAAGTCAGTCTGGTTAATAATGAGTGAAGCTGGTGATGCTGTTAGTGGAGTTGTTTAATCATCATCTGCTGAGATCTTGAGAGATTTAATGGCTTATTTTATTTCATCTGATTTAATCTGTGGCTGAAATCAGTTGTAGTTCTTGTGTTTCTCTTTTCTTCAGTGATTCTGCTTGTTAACAGCAGGTGTTCATCACTAATGCACAATCACCTTTTAATTGATCACTTAATTATCTGGTCAACTTTAACTCTGCTTCAGTGTTAATTTGACTCTATTTAGAGACGGACCAAATGTTCTCTGAATAGAGTTGATTTTACTCTGGGGATTTTACTGTGTGTCGACTTCAGTTTGGTTATTACAGGTGACAGAAGCGATCGTATATGAATAATCTTCACAAGCACAAGCAGATTCCCAAAAACATCACACATGAAATCCCTAAATATGTGAAATACCTTGTAGTGAGTGCTGACTTGATCAAAGCCCAAATTACTCAACTGTGACTACAAATCACAGTCCCCAGAGTAAAATTAACTCTATTCAGAGAACATTTGGTCCCTCTCTAAACTGAGTTAAATTAACACTGAATCAGAGTTAAAGTTAATGAGATAATTAAGTGATCAATTAAAAGGTGATTGTGCATTAGTGATGAACACCTGCTGTTAACAAGCAGTGTCACTGAAGAAAAGAGAAACACAACTACAACTGATTTCAGCCACAGATTAAATCAACTGAAATAAAAAAATAAATAAATAAATAAATCTCTCAAAATCTCAGCAGATGATGATTAAACAACTTCACAAACATCTACACACATCTACAGAAGCTCATACTGAGAATTGAAGAGGATCAGATGTTGATGTTTTAGTGGTTAAAATGATGCCACCATCATGGAGATCAGCATTTGCTTTAGTTGTGCTCTTGACCCTTGACTTCCTGGGTGAGGGCTCTCTTTTTAAACTATGTATGTGGTGTTGCAAATAGTGATTGGTGGTTTTTAAATGATTTTTTTGTTTTGAGTGAATGTTTAATGTAATTTGGGGCAAACAAGTCATCTTGGGGAGTGATTTGTTCAGTTGTGTATGCGCAACGTCCTGTTAGGTTCTGTACTGGAATTAGTTTACTTGTTTTGGGTTCTTGGGGTCGTTCATTCATTTTATAGGGCTGTCACGTGATGAACGAACGATTTGAATCTGAAGACTTGAGAAATGAATTAATCAATTCTTTTTCCAGCTCAGACTGCATTGGTTAAGGTTAGTAGGCTGTCACGTGATGAACGAACGACTCAAACCGAAAACCTGTCAGATAGGAGGTGAGGCGAGCTAATCATAGGCTAAGGACCCAGGTAAACAATGAATTAATCTTTTCTGTTTTTTTATAGCATTATAGTTTTGTCTTGTTTGTAGTGTGATCAACGGTTGTGTAAGCAGTCGATGTGTTAGGGAGGCAACACGTAACATTTAAATTATATTTGCTAAAATGAACAAAATGACTCGAAAAAATATTCGTTCATTTTGCTGAACGAGACTCAAAGGTCAGAGTCGGTGAAATGATCCGAACTTCCTGTCACTAGTCGTAAAGCAGATCGGTCAATACTCTACGTTATTGACATATGAGCTGCTTCCACGTGATGGGAGTTCTTATCATGAACTGGTTTTGAATGTAAATCAACTTCTTCCGAATTTAGGTGTTGAGATTTTGCATAACCTGCTCTGCGAAACTACCACAAACAAAAAAGATCTTTGTTTTAATAGCTATGAATTATTTTAGATTTTCATCACATATATATATATATATATATACATGTATAGATTTAGAGAGAGAAAAAAAAAATTATCCACTGTTGGAGACACACAGACATGAAATAGCAGCATATGAATCTCAACAATAGTGACAATCAACAAAATGCTTCATGCTGCAATGCATGCTGAGTAACAACATAGTCAAAAGTCCCATCATGCATTGCAGTATGAATTAATTATTGTCACCACTGTTGAGGATCGTATGATACGTGTTCATGTCTGAATACCTTAGCTAATGAGCCTTTCTGATTTCAGCAATAAAGTGTTATGGTTTTGCTTATTTAATAATATTGTTTTTTTTGTTTGTTTGTTTTGTTTCTTTCAGTCAAAAAAATAAAGCTGGTGATGTTGTTTAATCATATTTTGAGAGATTTCATATCTTTTATTTCAGTTGATTTTACCTGTGGTGGAAGTCAGCTGTAGTTCTTGTGTTTCTTGTTTCTTCAGTGACGCTGCTTGTTAACAGCAGGTGTTCATCATTAATGCACAATCATCGTTTAATCGATCACTTAATTATCTCATTAACTTTAACTCTGTTTCAGTGTTAATTTAACTCTATTTAGAGAGGGACCAAATGTTCTCTACATAGAGTTAATTTTACTCTGGGGATTTTACTGTGTATAAAGGGGGCCTTTGGGATTAGGGGCCTCATAATGCAGGCATGTTCATTGGAATTGCATAAGCTATTGTTAGGTGTACATTTGTATTTCAATTTGAATTGCAAAACAGTGGATTAAACGATAGACAGATATACCACTAAACATCTTAGCATGCACATTTTTTTTCTTCAGTCAGTTGTGTCGATGAGGATCACTGTACATCAGGTAAGGTTTTCTTTTGTCCTATTTGTATTCATGTGAGTAATTTGGGCTTTGACCAGGTCAGGACTCCTACTGTAAGTCCTATAACACATTTAAGTGTAAATCTTTATTAGTTACTCCAGAGTATTCGCAGACCTACCCCAATTTTCATGTGTGTTGTTTTTGGGAAACAGTGTGTGATGATTGATATGGTCACCTCTGTCACCTGTAATATAAGAGAATCCTTTCATCCTTTTATTATGCTTTGACAATAAATAATACTCTCTGCATTTATGACTCTTTGTTTTACATTTAAATTCATAAATGCAGTGGAAATGTGTTCCAAAAAGAGAAATGTTTTCCAAAAAAAAAACCTGAAATCACATGCCAACACCATAGTTATTATTATTTATTTATTTTATTTGTATTTATTTTGTATTATTTTATTTATAAAACTCTAAACTGTAAGGGAAATTCATACTCTGAACCGGCTTTTGGTTTAGGATAAACACATCAGACTGTCAAAATCTGGCAATGGCTTCATTTCATACATGTAAGTATTTATTAATTTATTTGGTTGGTTGGTCATGATTAGCATGTAAAGGTTTGTTCTCACTGACCGAAAAAAGTTTTGTTGTCAGATGATTGAATATAGTTCTAAATTCAATGCAATACATTTTCAATTGTTTTTATAGATTATTTTCTTCTTGTATCATGACAGGTTTCAAAATGGCACTGATCTCTGTTATGCTGCGTAAGTATGAAAATAAATATACTATAACATTACATTAGTCAGACTTGAACAATTAGGCCACAACTGCCCCATTATTTATATATATATATATTCTATTTCCCTCTATTTCTTTTTGCAGGATTAATGTTAAGTTTTATTAATTTTAAGTGGGATTTAGTACAGTTTAATGTTTTGCTAAATTGAACAGGTAAATGTAAATGCTGTGTATTGTCTTCCTCAAGTAGAGAGTTCAGTCAGATTTGGTGAATTGGTTCATCTACACTGTAAAAAATTTAAACGTAAAAAAACAGTGAAATGCATGGCAGCACAGGGTGCCAAACATTTGCCATTAATCAATGACTGGCAGAAGCAGCTTCCAAAGAAAAACTGTAAAATTAAGGTCAAAGATCCTAAATTTTCTGAATTTCTTTTTTTTTTTTTTCTTTTTTAAAATTGTTATTTTGTAGATATTGTCTGGATTATCATCACTAAACATTCTCTGTGAAATTAAGATCTTTTTTTCCAGTTAACCACTAACTAACAACAACACAAATACAAAAACTACCACAGCATCAACAACTACACAATCACAGCCTTTAAATAAAATGACATACAACATAACATCAGCGTTTTTTTTTTTTTTTTTTTTTGTTTTCTCCTGGACTTAAGCACACGCTCTACTCTTCAGCACAATGGTAACTTACACAAAACACTTACACTTGGTACAAAACTTCTTATTGAGAATTAACTGAGGTTTAGATGTTGGTGTTTAATTGAAATTAATAAAGTCACCGTTGTGGAGATAAGCATTTGCTTTAGTTGAGCTCTTGATTTTCTTAAAAGTTTCTTTTTTCTGGTTGTTGTAGCTGTGCATTTCTAAAGCACATTTGTTATAGAAAACCTGCAAGAAAATGTCTGTTCAGACAAAATTGGTTATGTACTATGCATTATCTTTCCAACTGACAGAATATTCACATCAGATATGTATATCTGATCATCACAAGCCAAGCTTTTTGTTTATTTTCACCATTGTTGAGATTCATGTGCTAATTCTTGATGTTTGTGTGTGTCAGAAAGCCTCCGTTCAATAATATATAAGAAATGTAAAAAAAAAAAAAAAAAAACGTTGATTGCCATAACATCACAAAATTACTGTAAAATTGCAAAACTTAAGGCTAACAAATTCAGCAACAAGATTTCTTCAGGCTTCTATAATTATTAATCTGTTAACCTTAAATAACCAGTGTTATCTGAACAGTTTTTCTGTACCAGATCTTGCTATAACGAATTTGCTTTAAAAACTCAAAATTACAGCTACCACAGAAAACCTGGATTTATAAAGTCAAGGGTCAAGAGCCCAACTAAAGAAAATGCCTATCTCCACAATGGTGACTTCAAACTTTATTTTCAATAAAAAAAACATTAACACATAAACATCTGTTAATTCTCATTAAGAAGTTTTGTATGAAAGAAATAAAGTCAGACTAGATGCCGAGATCTAGAGAGATCTGTTAGTGTTTCATGTTCTGCTGCTGTCAGTCATGTGATGTTTAAGTAATTAATTAGTTAGTTAATGAGTTAATTTCACAGTGAAGGTGTCTGTTTGTAATAATTTATGAAATGGCTGTAAATTAACAGTGTTATTATCTTATTTATATAAAGAGATTTGACTTTAATTTTAAGGTTTTTGTTTGGCACCCTGTGCTGCCAGTCATTTGACCGTTTTTTTGTCTTTTGTTTTACAGTCAAGGTGCTTGATCATTAAATTCAGGAAATAGCTGTAAAATAACAGTGTTTATCAGCTTATTTAAATAAGGAGATTTTACTTTACTGCCAGTCATTTGACCGTTTTATCGTCTAACGGATTTGTTATTGTATTAATTACAGATTTTTTTTTTGTAATTTTACATTATTTGTTTGTAATTTAAGAAAACAGAAAACATACTGTATACAAATACAGCAGTTTTTCTGTATAAAAAATGTGAATTACTGTAATTTGTCATTAATGTCATAATACTTAAAATAACAGCCAAGTTTTTAATTTAGAGATCATTTTACAGAGTTTTGACTGCAATTCAAAATAAAAGAAAACAACCTGAAAAAAATCAGTTATTTTCCATAAAATTACATTTCTTTTTTTTTTACAGTGTAGCATCACTAGTGTGAATCACCCCTTTAAGTTAAAGGTCATGAACTCTTTATGTTGTTAATTTATTTGCCATCATTATTACTTATTTCAGATGTATTGGCCTGTGTAACTGTCACACAAGAGACAACAGTTGGTAATGTATTGTGCAGTGGTGACATTGTTCATCTGTTCCGTTCATATATATTAAGAAAAGCAATATGAATATCACTTCCATAACAAGTACAAGTACACTGTAAAAAAAAAAATGTTGCCAATACTGAAAAAATCAAGGCAACACATTGCATTCAGATTTTTATGTTTTCCCAACGATTGGTGTCAAATCCAGGTGCCATGAGTAAAAGTCCTCCCCAGTATTTTGTTCCAATCACCTGGATTTGCTAATTAGCACAGTTTTTCAGCCAGGAGGTCCGAGATTGGACCAAGTCGTTCCTTTTAAGTCTCAAGCAAGTCTCAAGTAAAATCCCAAGCCCCTAAAGAGTTAAAGTTGATGAGATAACTGAATGATGATTGTGTTAGTGATGAACATCTGCTGTTAACAAGCAGCATCGTTGAAGAAAAGAGAAACACAAGAACTACAACTGACTCATCTCTGACTTTCATCTCTCAAATCTGATTAAACATCTCCACAAACAGCATCACCAGCTTCACTCATTACTAACCAGAATGACTTTATTTCATGTCTGTAGAATCTCTTATTGAGAATTCTAAGAGGTTTAGATGTTGATGTTTTATTGGCCAAGAAAAGAAGAGAAAGAAAAAAAACACAGTGCCACCATCATTGCGGTCAAGTGTGGTTTTTAGTTTGTCTCTTGACTCTTGGAGTAATCTCTGCTGTTTTACAGCGAGCATTTGTGCATTGCTGAGTCACAAGCTTGCAGCAGCAGATTAGCTCACGCTTGCACCATATACAACTAATTTAGATCAGCAACATGAAATACTCTCTTGCTGAATGACATCTAGCGATTGTAGAACTGCAACAAAAAATCCTATTAAACGAATGTCACTGTAACGCTTCAATATTGGAAGAAAAAACTACGTCAGCTCAGGCTTTCAGACATGAACACTTATCATACGCTCCTCAACAGTGGTGACAATAATTCTTCATACTGCAGTGCATTACTATGCTGTTACCCAGCATGCATTGCAGCATGAAGCGTTTTGTTGATTGTCACCATTGTTGAGATTCATATGCTGGTTCTTGATGTCTGTGCGTCTAAATACTATAGATGTTTATATGCATTATACAGGTTTTAAATGAATTCACTGTGACTTATTGAAGATCACTATGCTGTAGTTTTGCAGATTTGATAATGCAAAACCTTACCTTACAAAAGAAAATTATTTTGGGGGTGTTCAGGTATGCTTACGATGATCACCTAGCACCACTTAACTGCTCACCATACAGCTCTGATCTCACTGCTTTACAAGACCATACGCATTATAACAGAGTTAGATCTAACCCACAAGTCAATGGTGAAGAGCTCAACTAAAGCAAATACTGATCTCCACAATGGTGGCATCATTTTAACCAATAAAACATCAACATCTGATCCTCTGTAATAACAGCAGATGTTCATCACTAACACAATCATCATTCAGTTATCTCATCAACTTTAACTCTTTAGGGGCTTGGGATTTTACTTGAGACTTGCTTGAGACTTGAAAGGAACGACTTGGTCCAATCTCGGACCTCCTGGCTGAAAAACTGTGCTAATTAGCAAATCCAGGTGATTGGAACAAAATACTGGGGAGGACTTTTACTCATGGCACCTGGATTTGACACCAATCGTTGGGAAAACATAAAAATCTGAATGCAATGTGTTGCCTTGATTTTTTCAGTATTGGCAACATTTTTTTTTTTACAGTGTAGTTACAAATTACTCAAACAATAGATTTAAGGCTTTAAAATAATGTGCAGCTTTTGTCGCTTTATTTCTTGTTTCTTTTAACGTATACAGGTAGTGACCTATTTCTATTTTTTTAATGAGTAAAATTAGTTTTGTTTTTGTTTTTAACAAAATGATAGTCCTCTGACTGGGCTTTCTTCTGTGCAACCTAATACATTTCACAGAAATATTTATTTCAGAAATACTAATCTGCACCTGTTTTATTTTGCTCTATGGATTTAAATCTGAGTGGCGAAGCTGCACTACCCACCAGACAGTGCAGAAGCACAGATCAATGTTTAGTCAAGTGTAACTTTTTGTTTTGACATTATGCTCAGTTTTGGACAAGCAAATCAGTGCAAATACTGTAATGCAAATTGGCTGAAGGTATACAACAAAATCTTCAGTGTCACAAGCAAGTCTCCCAAGTCTAAAATCCCAGAGCCACAAAGAGTTAAATTTAATGAAGTAACTGACTAATTAAATGATGATTATGCATTAGTGATGAACACCTGCTGTTACTGAGAATTACAGAGGATCAGATGTTGATGTTTTACTCTTGACTTCCTGTGTTAGATTTTCTGTGCAATGCAAGTGGTGTTGTAAAGCAATGATGTCAGTGCTCGACACTGAGGAGATATTAGCTGTTTTTATGTGATGAAATAGTCATCATGGATTACAGTTTTATTATTATTATTATTAGGGGCCAAGCCCCGAAGGTGCTAACACTGATAACAGGTGCTAACACCCTAACACTGATATACATTATGCCAATATTGGCCAAACATCCTGTCCGCCATTTTGTTCAATGTACAAAACCTGCTTTTTCGAACTCCTCCTAGACCATTAGTCCGATCTTCACCAAATTTGACTCAGATCATCTTCAGACCTTGCTTACAAAAAGTTATGGATTTAGTGTCGATATACGAAACGGTTTCCGTTTAGTGCATCACCGAATTTGCTGGAAAGATGCCAAACTACATCTGAGGCTGTATCTCTGCAAAGCTTTTACATATTGACACCAATATGTGCCATTTTATATGTGCCATTGTCACCTCACACTGACCACGCCACATCAATTTGGTAACAGTGCCACCTACTGGTCAGAAGTAATACACCATTCATTAAACATTAATAATGAAATTTCCAAAAATGCTAATAACTTCTGATTGCATTAGCCTATTGTAATAAAACCAGTCTCAAAAAATTCTTTGGGTCATGCCGACAACACACATATCACTTATACCACACTTCGCCGCTGGTCCAATTTTCACCAAATTTGGCTCAAATCATCTTCAGATTCTGCTGACTCATAGTTATGGATTTCGTGTCGATAGACAAAACGGTTTTCGTACAGCGCCACTACACATTTGAGGCATAATGCGAAAATGACTCTGAGGCTGTATCTCAGGAAAGATTTGACATAATGACACCAAACTTTGTGTGTGTCATTGTCACCTCACACAGAACACGTCACATCATTTTTAAAACAGCACCACCTATTGGTCAAAAGTAATAAGCCATTGCATTATGTCATTGTTTGTATTTATGATTTTTCAGCCATTTCAATTGATATTATCCTAAATTGGCTTTAATTACTCATTGTTGTAGTCGGTCTGTTGCTCCTTGCCATGCTTAGCTCCTCATTCTCCCTCTTTTGTGCTTGGCCTCGCATTTGCTGCTTGCAGCTATATTTAGGGGCCAAGCACCGAAGGTGTGAAGGCACCTATTGTATCTGTTAGAATTCTTCTTATTATTATTCTTCTTCTTCCGCTTCTTCTTCCGCTCGAGTCTATGGCAGCCCATAGAACCGATTGCAGGAAAGTTGTGAAATTTGGCACACTGATAGAGGACAGTCCCAACATTAACCATAGCAAGTTTGGAGTCTCTAACTCAAACTCTGTAGCGCCACCACCTGTCCAAAATTTCAATAATTTTACGCTAATAACTTTTGAACTGTAAGGCACAGAATGAAAATTCTTTTTTCCTCTGAATCCTTGGTTCATGCCGAGTCGAATGAAGCCCAAAATTCAAAAATCGTAAGGTTTAGTTTTTTTTTCTATAAATTTTTGTTCGTAAAACGTACTTTTTCGAACTCGTCCTAGACGGTTTGTCTGATTTTCACCAAAATTGGCTCAGATCATCTTCAGACCATGCTGACAAAAAGTTATGGAATTCAAGTTGATTAGTTAAACTGTTCTCGTATGACGTGCAAATGAATTCTACGAAAAGCGTGCAAAAATGGATGTGAGGCTATATCTCCGCAACGGTTTGGTGTATTCAGACCAAACTTGGTGTGTGTCATAACAAGCATGATCTGAGGCTACCTGCAGTGTTTCGGCGCAGTGCCACCTAGTGGTCAGGAGATATGAAAAATGGCTATTTTTGCGTATAACTTTTGAATGGTTTGGTCAAAAATCATGAAACTTGTCTCTTCAAATTTGATGCATCATGCCGAGTCGAACCATACCCAATTTTCCCATGTCAGCCATTTTGGGTGTCGGCCATATTGATTTTTGTCCAAAAATGCTATATTTTACGAACACATTGACATATCCTTACAAAACTTGGTATGTGTCTTCGGCACCATGCCCTGACAGTACTCAAAAAGTTTTGTGGGCAGCGGCACCTTGTGGTCAAAAGTTATAGAGAAATTTACAAAAATGCTAATAACTTCTGCTTACATTAATCTATTGTAATAAAAGTAATCTCAATAGATTCTTTGGGTCAAGCCGAGAACATTGATATCCATTTTGCCAATATTGGCCAAACATCCTTTCCGCCATTGTGATTGATTTACAAAACCTACTTTTTCGAACTCCTCCTAGACCGTTAATCCGATTTTCACCAAATTTGACTCAGATCATCTTCACACAGTGCTGACAAAAAGTTATGGATTTTGTGTCTATATATGAAACGGTTTTCGTATAGCGCATCAGCGAATTTGCTGGAAAGATGCCAAACTACATCTGAGGCTGTATCTCTGCAAAGCTTTGACATATTGACACCAAATTTTATATGTGCCGTTGTCACCTCACACTGACCACGCCACATCAATTTGGTAAGTAATACACCATTTATTAAACATTAATAATGAAATTTTCAAAAATGCTAATAACTTCTGTTTGCATTAACCTATCATAGTAAAACTGGTCTCAAAATATTCCTTGGGACATGCCGACAACATACATATCAATTATACCACACTTCGCTGAGCTTTCCTTTCCGCCATTTTGATTAATGTACAAAACCTACTTGTTTGAACTCCTCCTAGACCGTTTGTCCGATTATCACCAAATTTGACTCAAATCATCTTCAGTCTGTCCTGACTCAAAGTTATGGATTTTGTGTCGATAGACAAAACCGTTTTTGTACAGCGCCACTACACATTTTTGGCCTGATGCCAAAATAACTCTAAGGCTGTATCTTTGTAAAGCTTTGAGATAATGACACCAAACTTTTTGTGTGTGTCATTGTCACTTCACACTGAACACATCACATCAATTTGAAAACAGCACCACCTGTTGGTCAAACGTGATAAGCCATTAAATAATATTATTATTGGTTGTATTCATGATTTTTCAGCCATTTCAACTGATATCATCCTAAAATGACTTTAATTACTCATTGTTGTAGTCGGTCTGTTACTCCTTGCCGTGCTTAGGTCCTCATTCTGCCTCTGTTGTGCTTGGCCCCGCAATTGCTGCTTGCAGCTATATTTTTTATTATTCTGCTTCTTCTTCTTCCGCTCTTGAGTCTATGGCAGCCCATAGAACCGCTTGCGGGAAAGTTGTAAAATTTGGCTCACTGATAGAGGACAGTCCCATCATTGACCATAGCAAATTTGGAGTCTCTAACTCAAACTCTCTAGCGCCACCACCTGTCCAAAATTTCAATAATTTTATGCTAAAATTCTTTTTTCCTCTGAATCCTTGGCTCATGCTGAGTCGAATGAAGTCCAAAATTCAAAAATCTTCTGATTGCATTTGCCTATTGTAATAAAACTGGTCTCAAAATATTCCTTTCGTCATGCCGACAACATACACTGTAAAAAATTGCACTGTAAAATAACAGTAATTTACTGGCAGCTGTGGTTGCCAGCATTATACTGTTATTTTATAGATCTCTACTGTTAATTTACAGCTCTTCATTTTTACAGTATGTTACCGTTATTATACCATGTGGTAACTCATTTTATTTTGGAAACCGATTGCTTCAAACCATTTGAGTTTTAAAAAAAACTATTGTTTATATGTTGTTAGTACAGTGAACTTATTTAATTTGAGTCCACTAAGAAGAAATATTTCTTAATATAACCCCACAAACACTTAAAGTGTAATAAAGAAGCAATCGACTTTTACTCAAATCTTTATAGATTGTCATTAACTAACAATAGCACAAATTTGTGTAATAAAGTGCTTAGTAAAGAGATTGTCACTATATCAGCAATTCCACAATTACTGTCTTTAAATAAAGCGGCAAAACATCAGTGCTTGTGGCTCATCATTGCCTGAAGCACAAGCTCTACTCTCCAGCACAATGGTGACCCACAAAACTAAATTAAACTAACAGATCTCTCTTGTACAAAAACACATCAGTTAGGCACAATTATTTTTAATAATATTTACTCTCCTTACCAGTTAATGACTTTGCATCATTGTGTTTCTATGAACATTCACTAATATTTTAGTGAAAATAACTTGATTTGCTTGGTAAATCTGACTGTTATGTTTTACAGTATATTACTGTTTTTTTCTTGAATTAACAGTAATTTACTGGCAGCTCTGGTTGCCAGCATGTTACTGTTTTTCTACAGTGTGTTGCCGTAAATTAATTACAGTTTATTACTGTTAAATTACATTTCATGCTGGTTTTTTTTCCATCGTACATCTTTAACCCTTTAAAACCCACAGCAAAATCCTCAGTTTTAAATGAACACTTCTAATGTGTCAACACTACAGAGTGTTTGAGTAATACTGAATTAGTGCTGAAGTTAATGAGATAATTATATGATTGATCACGTTCTGATTGAGCATTAGTGATGAACACCAGCTGTTAACAAACAAAATCACTGAATGAAAGAATAACACGAGAACAACTGACTTCAGCCACAGCCTTAGATGACATCAACTGAAATAAAAGAAGACATTAAATCTCTCAAGATCTGATTAAACTCCTAAAACAGCATTACCAGCTTCAATTATTACCACACTGACTTTATTTCTGTCAGACGTCTACAGAAGAGAGTTGCAGAGGTTTAGGTTTTTTTTTTTTACTACCACGGTGGAGATCAGTGTTTACTTTAGTTGGGCTGTTGAACCTTGACATTTTAAGGTTAATTTTCGTTTAGTTGTTGTAATTGTGTGTGTTTATGACATGCTTGTTATGACAAAATATATATGTATTCATATATATATAATAATGACTACAAAGAAATCTGGGATTGTTTATTGCTTGGTAATAACACAAGTTTAATCCAGTGTGTTTTCTTTTATTGAATATTGATGTGAAATAAAAAAAAAACAACTGGGTATGCAGATGTAAGAAAGACCACTCATTTAAAAAAAAAAAATGCTTCAGTATAGTTTAGATACACACATCAAGAATCATCGTGTGAATCTCAACAATGGTGAGAACAAGTCATAGGTGAGGTTTTGTAGTGTGCTGATACCCAGCATGCATTGCAGCATGAAGCTTTCGATTGTCACCATTGTTGAGATTCATATGCTGATTCTTCATGTCTCTATTTGAGTATAAATGCTGCAATCGTTTTAAATTTTAACTATTAAATCCTTAACTGGTTACCACATTATCAAATGATCTCATGCTCTAACCCACTTGGTGGAAAAACAAGCAACAACAAATAAACACACACTCAAAAATAGACTCTTAATGAGTTTTGCGAGACTCAGAACCAGTTCAGCAGATGACGTTCATGCCCAACTAAACATAGCTGACATCAGCTGAACAGCATTGCTGTAACTAATACATCATAAAAACCCAGTTACAGCAGATATATCTATGTTTTAATGTCAAGAGTCAGGAGCCCAATTAAAGCAAACACTGATCTCCACAATGGTATCGTCAAACAAAACAATAAAACATCATCATCTAAACATCTGTTCATTCTCAATAAGATCTTCTATAGACATCTGACAGAAATAAAATCAGTCTGGTTAGAAATGCATGAAGTTGGTAAAGCTGTGTGTTGAGTTGTTTAAATTTTCAGTTGATTTCATCTAAGGCTGTCGCTGAAGTCAGTTATATAGTTCTTGTGTTTGTCTTGTTTCTCTTTCAATCAGTGATTCTGCTCATTAACAGCAGCTGTTCATCAGTGTCTGAAGTCACTCATTAGTTTTCATTCTCTCTGTAAGGTGGACTATATTAGTAAACTCATGTAGGGAATAGTGAATGAGGGTGTAGAGTTTGATTTGAAACACAGTCTCTGAGTGTCGATTTTGAACGCTGTTAATTCACGATACATAGCAGCAGGCTACTTTTTCGAAAATGACAAATAATACCCAGAATGCACTGTTTTAATGGAAAACAGCATGTTACTGTCAAAATTTGGCCGTTTTTTTACAGCAATTTTTAACAGTGTACATACCAATTATACCACACTTCGCTGAACTTTCTTTTCCGCCATTTTGATTATGTACAAAACCTACTTTTTCGAACTCCTCCTAGACCGTTTGTCCGATTTTCACCAAATTAGGCTCAATTCATCTTTAGAAGGTGCTGACTCACAGTTATGGATTTCATGTCAATAGACAAAACCGTTTTCGTACAGCGACACTACATATTTGAGGCATAATGCGAAAATTACTCTGAGGCTGTATCTCAGGAAAGATTTGACATCATGACACCAAACTTTGTGTGTCATTGTCACCTCACACAGAACACGTCACATCAATTTTAAAACAGCACCACCTATTGGTCAAAAGTAATAAGCCATTAAATTATGTCATTGTTTGTATTTATGATTTTTCAGCCATTTCAATTGATATTATCCTAAAATGGCTTTAATTACTCCTTGCCATGGTAAGCTCCTCATTCTGCTTCTTTTGTGCTTGGCCCGCAATTGCTGCTTGCAGCTATATTTATTATTATTATTATTATTATTATTATTATTATTTTATTTTTTTATTATTATTATTTTTTTTTTTAGGTTTTGCATAATCAACCCTGTGAAACTACAGCATGCAGACAAATTGTTGCTCTAATAGTTGTAGTGAATGAATTTTAAGTCAGTGTAATACAGGGGTGCCAAACTCAGTTCCAAACTAGTTGGATTAGGTACACTGTAAAAAAAAAAAACAACCTATAGAATCTACTCAATACAATTAACAGTTAGGTAACATTTGCACTCAGTTTGTTTGGGTAGATTCTATCCTATATATTTGAGTAAAGAATACACTGTAAAAAAACTTCCTGTAGAAATTACAGTAACTTACTGGCAGCAGTTCGCCAGTAACTTACTGTAAATTTACTTACAGTAACAATACTGTATTTATATATACAGTACCATTTAGCTTGCTGTAAATGTATTTACAGTATTACACTGTACTTATACAGTTTTTACTGTATTTTTACTCTATTTTACTTGTAAAATATACAGTAATTTTATGGTCTTTTCTCCAGTAATATATTGCAATAGAAGAAAATAAATAAAAATTAAATAAAAATAAGCAATGACAACTGTGTAACTTTTAATGTTTTTAATTGTAATTAAAAACAAGAATTGTAATTAAATTACCTTTGCAATAACATTAAAATTTTCACAGATTTAGTTAAGACTCAAACAAAACATTATTACAAACTATTATATTTATTTATAGCATACACCATTTTACTACTATTATAGCTAGAAAAATTCTTAAAATTTATCCTAAGCACAACATACTATGATAACAGTGAACAGCAATGACAGTGAAGCTTCAAATTAAACTCAAACTTTTGTTATACACAAGAAGCACTTTTCAAAACTTCTACATCCCATTTGAAGTTTTAAGTGAATCACTGCCCACCAGTTTTCCCAAACCAAAGTAACATTTATACATAAATATTTGTATATTACAGCAAAGTTAAAAAAAAAAAAAAAAAAAAAAAAAAATCAGGAACAAATTCAATCATAAGAACAATCTTAAAAACATACAAATTCACAGAAACTCTCCTGAGTAGAATGCATTTGCCTGTGGTGGATTAATAGTTTTGCCAGCTGAAATCCACAAACACCTTGAACACATGAGGGTTCAGGCCAGAGTTTCTCCTTTGCACCATCTTCCCACTTCTTTTGCTGATCTGGAATTTTGCAGAGCACTTGAGGTGTATTACAATGAACCTTCACATAAAAAATAATTCATTAGATTCATATTTCATTCTCTTTGTAAAAACTAGTACACAAAATAGTAGTTCTCTGCTGCTGCAGTTGAACGGATAATTAACGTGTTTATTGCAGCTGCATTTAATCTTTTTCTCATCAAACAACCACACTAATGAATAGCTCGACACAATCCGTACCGGGGAAGAGCCTACACTGTTAAAAATTGCTGTAAAAAAACAGCCAAATTTTGACAGTAACATGCTGTTTTCCATTAAAACAGTGCATTCTGGGTATTATTTGTCATTTTCGAAAAAGTAGCCTGCTGCTATGTATCGTGAATTAACAGCGTTCAAAATCGACACTCAGAGACTGTGTTTCAAATCAAACTCTACACCCTCATTCACTATTCCCTACATGAGTTTACTAATATAGTCCACCTTACAGAGAGAACGAAAACTAATGAGTGACTTCAGACACTGACGAACAGCTGCTGTTAATGAGCAGAATCACTGATTGAAAGAGAAACAAGACAAACACAAGAACTATATAACTGACTTCAGCCACAGCCTTAGATGAAATCAACTGAAAATTTAAACAACTCAACACACAGCTTTACCAACTTCACGCATTTCTAACCAGACTGATTTTATTTCTGTCAGATGTCTATAGAAGATCTTATTGAGAATGAACAGATGTTTAGATGATGATGTTTTATTGTTTTGTTTGACGATACCATTGTGGAGATCAGTGTTTGCTTTAATTGGGCTCCTGACTCTTGACATTAAAACACAAATATATTTGCTGTAACTGGGTTTTTATGATGCGTTAGTTATAGCAAAGCTAGTCAGTTGATATCAGCTGAGTTTAGTTGGGCATGAATGTCATCTGCTGAACTGGTTTTGAGTCTTGCGAGACTCATTAGGAGTCTATTTTTGAGTGTGTGTTTATTTGTTGTTGCTTTTTTTTTTTCCACCAAGTGTGTTAGAGCATGAGATCGTTTGATAATGTGGTAACCAGAAAAGAAGGATTTAATAGTTAAAATTTAAAACGACTGTAGCATTTATACTCAAATAGAGGCATGAAGAATCAGCATATGAATCTCAACAATGGTGACAATCGAAAGCTTCATGCTGCAATGCATGCTGGGTATCAGCACACTACAAAACCTCACCTATGACTTGTTCTCACCATTGTTGAGATTCACACGATGTTTCTTGATGTGTGTATCTAAAATATACTGAAGTTTTATTTTTTTTTTGAATGAGTGGTCTTTTTTACATCTGCATACCCAGTTCTTTTTTTTTTTATTTCACATCAATATTCAATAAAAGAAAACACAATGGATAAAATCTGTGTTATTACCAAGCCATAAATAATCCCAGATTTCTTTGCAGTCATTAATAAATATATACATATTTATATTTTGGCATAACAAGCATGTTGTAAACATACACAATTATAACAACTAAACTAAAATTAACCTTAAAATGTCAAGGTTCAACAGCCCAACTAAAGTAAACACTGATCTCCACCGTGGTAGTAAAAGAAAAAAAAAAAAAAAACCTAAACCTCTGCAACTCTCTTCTGTAGACGTCTGACAGAAATAAAGTCAGTGTGGTAATAATTGAAGCTGGTAATGCTGTTTTAGGAGTTTAATCAGATCTTGAGAGATTTAATGTCTTCTTTTATTTCAGTTGATGTCATCTAAGGCTGTGGCTGAAGTCAGTTGTTCTTGTCTTATTCTTTCATTCAGTGATTGTGTTTGTTAACAGCTGGTGTTCACCACTAATGCTCAATCAGAACGTGATCAATCATATAATTATCTCATTAACTTCAGCACTAATTCAGTATTACTCAAACACTCTGTAGTGTTGACACATTAGAAGTGTTCATTTAAAACTGAGGATTTTGCTGTGGGTTTTAAAGGGTTAAAGATGTACGATGGAAAAAAAAAACAGCATGAAATGTAATTTAACAGTAATAAACTGTAATTAATTTACGGCAACACACTGTACAAAAACAGTAACATGCTGGCAACCAGAGCTGCCAGTAAATTACTGTTAATTCAAGAAAAAAACAGTAATATACTGTAAAACATAACAGTCAGATTTACCAAGCAAATCAAGTTATTTTCACTAAAATATTAGTGAATGTTCATAGAAACACAATGATGCAAAGTCATTAACTGGTAAGGAGAGTAAATATTTAATTGTGCCTAACTGATGTGTTTTTGTACAAGAGAGATCTGTTAGTTTAATTTAGTTTTGTGGGTCACCATTGTGCTGGAGAGTAGAGCTTGTGCTTCAATGATGAGCCACAAGCACTGATGTTTTGCTGCTTTTTTTTTTTTTTTTAAAGACAGTAATTGTGGAATTGCTGATATAGTGACAATCTCTTTACTAAGCACTTTATTATACGAATTTGTGCTATTGTTAGTTAATGACAATCTATAAAGATTTGAGTAAAAGTTGATTGTTTCTTTATTACACTTTAAGTGTTTGTGGGTTTATATTAAGAAATATTTCTTCTTAGTGGACTCAAATTAAATAAGTTCACTGTACTAACAACATATAAACAATAGTTTTTTTAAAACTCAAATGGTTTGAAGCAATCGGTTTCCAAAATAAAATGAGTTACCACATGGTATAATAACGGTAACATACTGTAAAAATTAAGAGCTGTAAATTAACGGTAGAGATCTATAAAATAACAGTATAATGCTGGCAACCACAGCTGCCAGTAAATTACTGTTATTTTACAGTGCAATTTTTTACAGTGTAGACAGGGCTTTCTTCTATGTAGACATAAATTTACTTACGCCTTTTCATGTCAAAATCGGAATGCAAATAATTTTTATACAATAATGGAATCAAAGACGCCATTTGAAGCTAAACGCTGACGTTTAAACGGACATACTATGGATGAAAACTGCTATGATTACTCTACTTTTAAAGCATAAATTTGATTTAAACAATAGGTCTACATAATATTCACATATGATGTTTATCGGGGATGTACTGTATTAGCCCTACCGTTACAGCATGACATATTATTTAAACCTATTACTATTAACATTTTACCAAACTTTCTTTTTTTTAATCTCACAATTCTGACTTTTTTTTCCTCACAAATCTAAGTTTATATCTACTAATTCGGGCTTTATAACTCGATTTAACAAAACTAATGAGTTTGTTAATTCTGAGGGGGAAAAAGCCAGAAGCCTGGGATATAAGCCAAGGGGAAAAGAGAGAATGACGAGTTGTTTTTCGTCTGGATTTGTGGGATATAATCTCGGAATTGCGAAAATAAAGGCAGGGTTTTGAAATATAAAACCAAATTTACCTTTTTTACTCTTTTATTCCATGGCTCCGTAGACTGCCAATTGAACCGCCCATAAAAACATCATCCCGGTTTCGGATCTGTAAGACTATCCCATCTAATGCCAATTGCTTTGAATAACAGTGCTTATCGCTGGGTGACAAGCTCTTGTAATATGCGAATAACATTTTGAAAATTACATCTAATCAATATAATCTATACTCTTTTTTTAATCCAAGTATTTTGTTCCATATCCTTGTAATTCTCTACCGTAAAGGCTATCTCTCTTGGGTCTTCTGCAACCATGCTGCGCGCGCATCCCGAATGTTTACAAACAGATAATTGGTCTATAGTTCATACAGTTCCAATACGTTGCAATGGGTTAAATAAACTCTAAGCAGATAAACGCGCCCTGTCAAGTACAGACCAGTAGTGAAGTGTAAATACACAGCAGTCATACCTTTGTTTTTGCTGAGTTTATTTCATTAATATTGGGTATTAATTGCTGTCAAATCTTTTATGTGTTTTATTTTCTCTGCCAATTAAACTTCCAGAGCAAGTCATTGTGCCTTTTTTCCACGCTGTCATTGTGCACATAAACATTAGCAGTTCACCCCACTTCATGGCAAATCCTTAAATTAATGGTATTCAGAAAACAAACAAGAATAAATGCGATTTACCTGCTAAAATATTTTTGTAAAGAAGGCTTCTTCAGTCGGGTCCTAATAATATGCAAGTAAAATAACAGTCAGCAGCTATACAAGTGATGATACCTTTAGCCTATAGGTTATCGTACAACAGACACATTTAATTAAGCTTAATAACTTTTAATATGTTTGGTTGACCATGTTTCGCTTTGATAACAAACAGTGCACTGATTGTGTGAGTGCGCGAGGCGCCATCACCGTGAAGTTTGGTAAAATCACAGTTTCTTGCGTAAAGAAAACACTGTACTTATTCAAACAAGATCTTTATTTACCCTTGCAAGACTTTGTTCAGCTTAGCTGCTGTGGAACTTTCTGTCAAGATAGAGGGGGTGGAGTTATGAGGTTGTTTGACTGACAGTTTGAGCAGATCAATACAAACGTAAAGGGTGACCAATAGGCACTGATTTATTGAAGAAAAAAAAAAAAAAACATCGTCACCAAAAAAAGGGCACTTTTGTGTGTAAGGGAAAAAAAGGGCATGTGCTCTGCACAGGTTGAGCCCTACCAGTGCACGTGCCTGCAGATAAGAGCAGGACATCATTCGAAACGAAAAAAAAAAGTCTTTTTATTTGTGTAAAATCAAAATGACTGCAAAATTCATCGCTTAGAAAAATACAGAAAACAACAGAATGTGCTGCTTTCGTCTCCTTGAACATTTTTGTTGCGTATGCCACAAACATGAACCACAACAGCTGACGTGTCAACTTTTAAAAGTCTAGGATTATTTGACTTTAAATGCATTATCTAAGTTACTTTGGAATAAATCACAGCATGTTTCATGATTTAAAAAAAAAAAAAAAAAAAAAAACACGTGACGTACAGTCCAGAAAATACGGTAGGCTATATAGCAAATTATTTTGCGTACCCCCTGGCACATTGAGAATAGCACACAGAAGAAAGCCCTGTCGGCTCTGCCCCGGTACAGATTGTGTCGAGCTATTCGTTAGTGTGGTTGTTTGACGAGAAAAAGATTAAATGTAGTTGCAATAAACGCCTTAATTATCCGTTCGTCTGCAGCAGCGGAGGACTATTATTCTGCGTGAAACTGCGGAAGAACTGACGGCATGGTTTGATCTTTGGCTGACCAATCAGCAGAAAGGGGCGTTTCGTTCCGCCAACGTGTAGAAATTGAATATCCAAGTTATTCATTTTTCCACCCCTGAACGAAAAACGAAAAATCAAGCTGAATTCTTGTTTTTCGTTTTTCTGGAAAAAATGAAAAAAAAAATGAAAAAGGAGCCGTTTTCTCATGTTTCTTCTTTCAATATTAAATCAAAAAACAAATGGACGGAAGATATAGTGATTATAGTGGTCAGTGTTTATATTCGTTGGGCTCTTTACCCTTAACTTTTTAATATTAGATTTTGTTTGGATGTTGTAATTGAGTTAAAACAACCAGAGGAAATGTGATTATGTGGTGTTGAATACAATATAATACGGCAATGATTATGTAGTGACCTGAATAACTGAGTTAGATTTTCTTTATTGATAATGTCGGTATAATCAGACAGACATCATTAAAACTTATTTTGACCAAAAAAGTTCCAAAAAAAAAAAAAAAGAAAACAGTGTTTAGACACAGACATCAAAAATCAGCTTGAGAATCACAACAAAGGTGACCTTCAAAAACGCATGTTGTAGCCAATCAAAACTCATCCATGACTCCCATCATGCATTGCGGCATAAATAAATTATGAGCTGAATTGTCTTTGTAATTTATTTTATTCTATTTTCTTTCATTTTTACTGTTTTTATATTACTTTTTAGTTGCTTTTTCTGTGGTTTAGAGTTGATCTGTTTCTGAATATGCAGTTTGTTACCATTGTTGAGATTCATATGCTGATTCATGATGTCTGTGTGTGTGCCTAGATGTGCAAGGTTTGGTAGTTTTTTTTTTTAAATTGGGGATCAGTGGTGTATATAAGGTATCTGTTGAAAATGTACAGATAATGCAGGCTTTTAGACTGCAGTTGTAATCAATAAAGAAGATGTGATTGAAAGACTGGACTCTGTAAGATTTCAGTGGCTCAAATTATTTTATGTTAAGTTTATTTTAAAACAGAATTATCACCACCAGATGATTTTTGAGAGTTCATTTAACACCGGGCTTTTTGTTGTGCAGACTTTACCTACTTTTTGTTGTTGTTGTTTGTCATAGCTGTTAATTTGAAGTATTCTTTACTCAAATATATAAGGTAGAATCTAACCAAACAAACTGAGTGCAGTTGTTACCTAATTTTATTGAGTAGATTCTATAGGTTGTTTTTTACAGTGTGTTTAATTAGAGTTACATCTAGTGATGGGTGGTTCTTGAACGATTTGTTCATTTTGAACGAATCTTTAATGTGACTCGGGATGAACGAGTCGTCTCGGGGAGTGATTCATTCAGTCACACATGCGCAACGTCCTATTAGGTTCTGTACTGGAATTAGTTCACCAGTTTCAAGTCTTCGGATTTTTGGAGTCATTCGTTTACCTTATGGGGCTGTCACGTGATGAACGAACGACTCAAACCCGAAGACTCGCGAGATGAACTAATCAATTCTCTTTCTGGCTCACACTGCATTGGTTAAGCTTATTAGGGTTGTCACGTGATGAACAAACGACTCAAACCCGAAAACTTGTCAGATAAGAGGTGAGGTGAGCTAATCATAGACTAAAGACCCAGGTAAACAATGAATTAATCTTTTCTGTTTCTTATAGCATTATAGTTTTGTTTTGTTTGTAGTGTGATCAATGTTTGTGTAAGCAGTAGATGTCTTAGGGAAGTAACACGTAACATTTTAATTTTATTTTGCTAAAATGAACAAAATGATTCAAAAAAATTCATTCTATTTGTTGAACAAGAATCAAAAGTGAAATGATCTGAACTCTGCAGGGCTGTAACCCTCCACGATCGGAGTTTGACACGCCTGACGTAATACATACAAAACATTGAGCTCTAATACTCGTAAGACACACACAGACAACAAGAGCCAGCATATGAATCTCAACAATGGTGACAATCAACAAAATGCTTCATGCTGCAATGCATGCTGGGTAATAACGTAGTAGTAACTGCCGTCCTGCTCTGCAGTATGAATAATTACTGTCACCACTTTTGAGAATTGTATGACAATTGTATGTTGATTATCAACATGTACAAATATGCATAATAATTTTTAAGCTAAATGGTAAATGTTTTATATTGCAACTGTTTAAAAGCAAATTATTTTATGTTTAAAAAAGGGTCATGAGAACAACTAAAGCAAACCTTGACCACAAATATGGTGGCACTGTGTTGTTTGTTTTTTCTCCAAGGCTGTGGCTGAAGTCGTAGCTCTTGTGTTTCTCTTTTCTTCAGTGATGTTGATTGTTAACAACAGGTGTTCATCACTAATGCTCAATTATCATGTAAGTAATCACTTAATCATCTCATTAAATTTAACTGAAGACTTGGGATTTGAGACTTGGAGACTTGAAAGTCCCACCTCTGCAATCTAGTGACACGACTTTGCAGAAAAAAATATGTTGCTATTCTCAAATATTCTTATTTATTTATTTATTTATTTATTTATTTATGTATGTATGTATGTATGTATGTATTAATCAGCTAATCTGCCTGACCCTTGTTACAACTACACTGTACTGGACAATCCATGGAGAGCCACCAGTAATACAAATAATGAAGTCAGGTGTGACAGGTCTGTCACCTGGAGCGGCTGGTATCGTCTTTTCATTAATGGTGTGAGCGCTCACTTGCCAGACACGTGTGTTGCAAATGGTCGCTGTAGCACTCATGTCCAACTGTGGATGCTTGATGGACACCCAACAGTCAAGGATGGAGTCGTCACTCGAAGTGTCTGCGGTAACTCTGGTGGTTACTGCTACTATTATGAGTCTTACCCCATTCAAGTTAAAGCCTGTCCAGGCGATTATTATGTCTATGAGTTGGTTAAACCAACTACATGCTATTCAGCATACTGTGCAGGTAATTATATTCACATGAGCTCTTTCTGCAAGTTCATGATTGCATATCTGTTTATTAATCACTATTCATCCAAACTTTCAGATGTTGGCAGCATTATCACCAGCTCTACAGCCGTCACACCAGCAAACATCTCAACTGGTAATGTAACACACTATCTCTGTTGGCATATTTTCTGCCCTGATTTCTGTGCAAATCTATACTATAGACGAGATGTGTGAGGGAGAGTGCTTTCAAATTAAATCACCTTTATTTTCATAGTACGCCATACAATAGAGACACAGCTTAGACAATAGGAAAAGGATGTAATCAAGTATAGTGTCCCATACTTGAAATTTGTGCTCAGTATTTAACCCATCCAAGTGCGCACACACACACACACACGTTTGTTTTTGTGAATTGTGGGGATTTTCCATAGACTTCTATAGTTTTTATACTGACCAAATGATACTGTTTATCCCCTCACCCAACCCTAACCCTAACCCTTACAGAAAACCTGTTTGTATCGTTACATTTTCAGATAAACATCATTTACTATTTTTAATATTTTTTTTTATATTGTCACAATGTCAAAAATTTCAGGTTTTACTATCCTTGTGATGTAGATCTTCTGTACCACAAATGCAAAAAAAAAAAAAAAAGCTGCAATAACAAATAAAAAGATTTAGACATGAACACTCAACATACAAATCGCAACAATGGTGACAATCACCAAACTAATTCAGATAAACAGATCAACTGCAATGCATGCTGGGAATCATGAATGACTTTTTACTATATTGATACCCAGCACGCATTTCTGCATAGAATTTTCTTTTGCTGATTATCACCATTGTTGAGTTTCATACGCTGATTCTTGATGACTAATTGGTACAGTAAACTAAAGACTTTTTTTTTTGTAATATTCTCTGTTAGTTCATAAAAGTATGATAGTGGTTTTATTAACTTTACTCTCACATTGCAGTATCACACCATCATTCAATAGCCCAATGTACTTGTGAACAATTCATTAAATAACCTTGCAATGGTTACAGTCACCACCATCATCATCTAATCTCAGCAGATTTTAGTTTTCATTGTCTTAAATAACATGTTTTCACACAATGTTATAATAAACAAAAAAAATCTAATGCTAAAGTACAAAGAGTCAAGAGCCCAACTAAAGCGATCACTGATCACAACAATGGTGGTTTGTTGAAATTTAAAATATTTTTTCAACATTATTAGTAGGAGCAAAAGTTATATTAATTCAATGTCATTAACATTGATAAATCAACTACTTTTAACATTGATTCAATGGTTGCTTGGGGGTAGCACTAATAAACCTGTTCTGGCTCAGTTCAGGGCTGGTTATAAATTACTATATGGCTGAGATTTGGGCCAGTTATGGCTCATGTGTGCCTCACGTCTGTAGTCCAGATCTGGGCCAAACAAGGGCCGTAATTCTTTGCTGCACTTGGGCCAAGTGTAACTCCTTGCTTGGCCCAGAGCTGGGCCAAATATCAATTGCTATGTGGGTAGTTGGCTGTGTTTGATTTGTACAGAGAATGCATCGCCCAGATAGCAACATAGTGCCCACATAGCACTTGACATCTAGCCCAGCTCTGGGCCAAGCAAGCAGTTACACTCGGCCCAAGTGCAGCAAATAATTACGGCCCTTCCTTTAAATTCAACAGTAAAGACATTTTGTGTAATGCCAGATTTATTTATTTTTTTTTGCAGTGCATCTTTCTTTTGACCCCTGCTACAACTACGCTGTGCTGGACAATCCATGGAGAGCCACCAATAATAGAAATGATTCAGTCAGAAGGTGTGACAGAGATCTCACCTGGAGCGGCTGGTATCGTCTCTTTATTAACAACGTGAGTGCTCAGATCCCAGACACGCGTGTTGTATACTATAGCTGTGGCACTGATATCGCACTGCGGATTCGTGGTGGGCACCCAACAGTTGAGGATGGAGTCGTCACTCGAGATGTCTGTGGTCACTGGGACGATTACTCCTGTTATATTAGGTCTTACCCCATTAAAATCAAAGCCTGTCCGGGCAGTAATTATGTCTATGAGTTGGTTAGACCATCTCACTGTCATTCAGCATACTGTGCAGGTAATTATATTCACATGAGCCTTTTGTGTTTGTGTTTGTGGATTCATTGGTATTTATAAGTCATTATTTTATTATTATTTTTTTTTTCTTTTCGTTTTTTTTTAAGCTGTTACTATTATCCGCAACACCACTACAACAGTCACACCAGAGATGAGTGCAGCTGGTAATGTAATCTGATGTTTCCTCTGTTGATTGCGTTTTGTGGATTTGTATAAATTAACGGGTGTGTGAGTTTGTGTTTCTATATAAAAAGGGATAAAAGTGTGTGTGCGTGCATGCGTGCGTGTGTAGGGGACCTAAACCTGAATACACACAGACTCATGGGGACTCATGTCACCTTGGGGACCTAAATTGAGGTCCCCATGGGGAAACAAGCTTATAAATCATACAAAATGAGTTTTTTTGAGAAAGTAAAAATGCAGAAAGTTTTCTGTAAGGGTTAGTTATAGTGTTATAGTTATAGTGTTATAGTGGTTAGTGATCACTTCGGTTGGCCACTTGGAACTTCATAATTTTCTTTTTATTTATGCAATAATGCAACAAGAAGTTACAATTTGTTGTATTCAAAGAAAGAAAATACATAAATAGATGGCTTTAAAAAGGTGAATCAACCTTCCATTAAAAAAATTAGCTAGTGTGCTTTCTGTGTTTTAATGAGCTTTTACAATTTCATTGCTTTTCATAAACACTCTATAAAGCTTTTAATTGGGCTGATAAAATCTTCTAATGGCGGCAATATTTTGCAATCAACCAAAGCTGCGTTTCTCACAGACTTCAATATTCAGCACACTAAACACAACAATGGTAACAATTCAATTCTATTTATTTTTATTAATTGTAACAATAACCATTTTATTTGCTCTTCTTGTGCCACTACTGACACAAGACAACACACAAAATAGGCAAATAAAAAAAAAAAAAAAAAAAAAAAAAACAACAACAGGAAAACAAAGCAACTACATGATTTATGTATGCCGCAATGCATTCTGGGAGTCAGTAATTCTGAGTGGCATAGTTACTCTCATTGTTCAGATCACAAATTCAATTAAGTTAACAAAACTTAAATGGCTTAAGTAAATTGAACTAAAAAAAATAAGGAATACTTATTAGTAGATTTAATGAAATTACACTTAATACAATTATGTTACGATTACTTAACTGAATTAGGGCAATGAGTTTGCACAATTTAATTAAGTAAACTTAAATTACTTTTTACAGTGTGTGTGTTTTTCACTGCGTGCGCTCGCTGACTGAATTCTGCTCTCTGGTGAATTCTCTTATTAGAAACAGAAAATTGCAGATCTGCGTACGATGTAAGATATAAATTTCACAGTGTAAACAGCTTCAGCGATTACAATGGGGGGGTTTGAGAGTGCTTGAACTCTAGCTAGACTGAAGTCAGGGATAATGTTCTTGATAAGGTAAATGTTCTTTTTCTGTAGAATGAAAGTGTTATAATTAGTATGAGTGCTTTATTTATTTATTTATTTATTTATTGTTATTTAATTCATGTTAAATACTAAGTTAAACACAATACAAAATATTTAAAAATATATATCTTTTATGGCACAATACCCATATCTGGTATGAAAAAATAAATAAATAAATAAATAAACAAAAATGCATAGTTAACAGATTACACACATCTAGTAACTAGTAACTACTAAAATCTAGTACTACTCACTGCTGCTTCACAGATTTTTTTTCTCTTACTCAAGTAATTATTATGAGATTATTAATTGTTATTAAATATGAGTTATATGAGTTATTATTTCTATGAGTACTTGTACTTCAGAGCTAGACCCCTAATAATAATAATAATAATCATCGAAGTTTAGGAGAGAGAAAAAAATAAATGGGAGAGGGAAAAACTTTTTTGATAAAAAAAAAAAAAAAAATTGTAAAAATAATGTGGGTGTAGGGTGTTCCATACTCATGGTCACATCACTCATTATTTTTGATCATTTGCTGTTTTGTTATAATACTGTCTTAATGCTGATTTCTGTCATTGCAGTTATAAATATAACTGTGCCGGAAGGATGCACCGTAAGTTGCAATAAAACATGCATTTTAAATATTTTAAATATTAATGTGTTTTTTATTTATTGTTAATGGTTTTGTGCACAAACTGTCTTTTGTTTGCTATTAATATTGCAAAACATTAATAAAATCACAGAGTGATTTGTATTTACTGTAGTTATGTACCGTGTGATTTCAGAGTCAGACCGCTAGAGATTGTTTTCAAAATCTTCTTGAGCAGACTGAGAACATTACAGCTCATGTGCTTCCTTTGAGTGTAAGTGCCTGATCAAGGATTTTCAAGAGAACAAATAAAATCATCAAATTTGCTGTCTGGCTTTCTTGACATTTACATGTACATTAACTCTATTGAACTGTATTTTTCTGGTTAATAAATTAGACTGTGACAAACATTCTGACTGTGGCCTTCAACACTACAGAGAAGATTTTAGAGTCATTGTCATCAGCAAACCCAACTCAACTAGCCTCCTATGGAAACAGCATGTTAAAAGCCAGCGAGAAACTCATTTCTACATTGGTGAAGCCGACAGTCACAAGTGACAGATTAAATTTTACTCTTCCTGCTGTAGGTAAGTGAAGGCATAATAATTATTAATGATGAAACATGATGTCAGTGACTTTATTAAGTCTAGAGAGCAGCAGTGGGTCTGACGCCAAATGCAGCTAAGTGCATAATTGTTTAGACGTACCAACTTTTATAAGAGAGCAGAAAATACTGCTTGTATCTTTTGTTACTGATCTTAAAGGTCAGTATTCATGTATACTTCATTTGGTAAAAGCTTATCAAATTAGATGCCAACATGGAGAAGTCCCATATGGCAAAAAATAAAAATCTATTTTTTTGTGGCCGAAATATATTTGAAATATATGCTGCAGACAGTGAAGCTCAATGAAATATGTTTTTGAAATAGTAAATGTATAGTATATGAATAGTTTCAAACATCATATACCAAAATATATTTCTAAATGTATTTCTGTGTGCATTTTTTGGACTGAAATATACAGAGGCGTATATATATATATATATATATATATATATATATATATATATATTATTTTATTTATTTTTTTTATTAAATATATTATAGATTTTGTTTGGCTGCTTTAACAGAGTTATAACAACCAGACAAACCAAGAGCACAAATCATCAGGTGGCGATGATAATTATTAAGTTTTAATGTAATCATTATTTGACCTGAATCATTGAACTCATTTAGAGTCTAATTTGGAAGTTATGTTGTCCTTTATTGTTAACTTTAACTCTGCTTCAGTGTTACTTTTAACACTCTTGAGTGTGGAACCAAATAAACTCCCAGGAGAGTTCATTGGACAACAACACTGGACTTTTTGCTGTGTATGTAAATATATCTAGAAATATATTTTAATGAATATATTTTTTGGCCATTTTCTGTATATTTTGAATTATATTTCAAAATATATTTTTTGCTGTATGGGGTTGTATCCTGAAAAAGCATGAAATCATGAAAAGAAAATACAAAATTAAGCACAGGTTTACTTACAGTAAGAAGTTAATGGTTTGTGAAGACCACGCCATGTTTTTTTTTTTTTTTTTTATCTTCTCCCTTAACCACAAAACAATAAGCACAAGACACACAGCAAAATCCCCAGTGTTAAACACTGCTCTGTGTTCATAAGGAAACAACCATAAGAATATTTAAAGAAACACTGAACAGTATTGAAGTTAATGAGGTAAGTGAATAATTAAGTGCTGATTAAGTATTAGTGATGAACACCTGCTGTTAACAAGCAGAATCACTGAAAGAAAGAGAAAGACAAGAACTGTTACACTTGAGATCCACACGTGTGTTGTGACTAAAGTAAGGTTTGTTTTTATTTTCAAGAGTTGCCAGATAACAAAACAATTCAACTCAGGAGAATACCTCGTGCTTACCTGACCATTCTCTTCCACAATCTGCTCTCAATCTTGCAACAGCTACGTTCACACTGTCAGTTTTTGGGACTGACTACCGCATTTACTTACAGGTGTGAGTCTCTAAGGCCCCGATCAGACAGAATGTGTTGCGGTGAGAGGCGCCTTTTTTGAATTGTTTTCTATTGGCAGTGAGCGTTATGCGCACGTTTTAACTACCTGCTGCGCCTCACGTTTTTGCAGAAGCGCTCTGAGCACCTGAAGTTGAAAAAAAAGCAACTCTGAGCAGAAAAACGTCCAACGTCATCACGTTTTTTTTCCACTGTCCAATCGAATGAATGGAGAGGTGGGCCTTCCGTTGTGGTGATGAAAGTTTTACCGTTGCTTAAAAAGTCCGGAAATTGCAGTGATGGAGGAGAAACTTTTGGTGTCTATCTGTATAGCTGTATTTTTTAAGGTTTTTTGCTAATATGACAGTTTACTTAACAGGATGGCTGATTTGGTGGTTGCCTAGCAGCATAAAAAAGCACAAACCACTGCTCTTTTCACCAAAGTCACCAAAAATTCCCTCACATTTTCGGACCTAAAAAACGTGTTTGTTGTGATCAGGGCCTACAGTACAGTAGCGGCTTGAATACTGTCTGTATGAACATGTAATCAAAGACTACAGAATACCCAAGACTTGTCACTAATATAATGGCCGCGAAGCTCTGCCTTCTTAATGAAAGAGCCAAACATTGATTAGTAAAGTCTGCGCGTCAATGTAACTGCTGTTAGAAGTCCCGGTTGTTATAGAAACAGGCAGCGTTCTGAGACATGCGCTCAGTACTGCGCATGCACACTGGCTGATCTCCCTGCTGAAAAAAACAGCCTAAGCTGGTTGGCTGGTTTTAGCTGGTCAGCAGGCTGGTTTTAGAAGGGTTTTAGGCACTTCCAGGCTGGTCTTAGCTGGTCAGGCTGGGAGACCAGCTAAAACCAGCTACTTCCAGCTTAAACCAGCCAACCAGCCTAGGCTGGTTTTAGCTGTTTTTTTTGTTTTGTTTTGTTTTTTTCAGCAGGGCTACCCTGAAAAATAAGCTTTTGTTAATGCTATTAAAGCATAAGGAACAATATTTATGAAATTCAATATTAATATGAAATTTAATCGTAAGCCTGGTGAACAGTTTTGGAGAATTTGATGTTTCCCTATTCAAAGAGATAGGAGCTGCACTTGCCTGCCTGAGAGGCGTTTCAAAGATGGCCACTGAGTGAAATGACTTCCCTTAAAAGAACTTTGATGCAATTAAAGTCAAGTCTGTATTCCTAATACCAGTAACCATAGCAACAGTGACCAAAGTAATATCATAGATGGTGACATCCATAGAACCAAAAGTCTTATCACTTTCTAACACCATCAGTAAAACCATCTGCACCATTCTACAACGGGGTCTACATTTTAGTTATATAGGATACTTGCATTGCCTTGGTCGTTGAATGAGTGTCCTGATGAAGTCTCAGATGAAAGTCTTGATGGTTTGAAGGTTTGTTGGTATTGGGATTGCAATCAAGTTCTTCCAGGTTTGAAGAGTAATGAACTCCAAAAATGTTATTCTGACTCAGTGGTGATTGGGAGAGTTTTCTTCCATATGGAAAGTGAAGACCTGGCTGAAGTTGAGGCCTGCCAAGTGAAGCTGCACCAGCCCCACACAAGCAGCAACTAGAAGAAGAAGCAGAAGAGCAGATGATAATGAGAGCAGAGCCAAAAGAGACTATGAGTGAAGAACCTGCTGAAATCCAAGGATCTTTGGTGAATGGAAAGACACGACCGCAGCCTGGAACAAACTTAGTGGTCCTCAGAAGACATCTAGCTCAGCATCCTCTCATCTTCTCAGAATCTGAAAAAACCATCCTGATCTTGTGATCAGTGATCTTTACAGTGTGAGAGTGTCACACCCTCAGGATTTGCGTATGAGAAATGGTACATTTGAAAGGAAATTGTACAACTCTTTGTCTTCAAGGATGGTATTCAACATGGCATCAACATACAAACTCATAGATACCAAACATGGTATAGGTGAGGTTATATGAACTAGTGATTCTATCATAACACATGCATAAAACAGTATGCAATACAAAAGACAATATACAAGAACAGTTGACTTGAGGATATGCATGTTCATTCACAGACATGTGTATTAGAGAGAGAGAGAGAGATGGCTTGTTGGTTGGGTCAGGGGTGTTAGGGAAGGCACTTGTTTTGCTTCCGAAACCAAATCTCTTTAAAATCAAAACATACAATTGAGTACCTCCATAAACTGTGTACATAAAATAAAACGGCACATTACTGCTTGTTTTTGTTTAATCAGAGGGTCAAGTCTTCATGGTTGGACCACAGGTCACCTTAGATAAAATCCCTCAACTTGACACAACAAATTCTTCCGTGGACATTGATCTCATTGGGATCGCCAAGAACAACAATGAAACAAGTATGTCAGATGTTTTAACTTGATTTAAAAAGTGTAGGAAAATATATCATTCTATTTCAACTAAGCCACATTTACTTACTTTTTTGGTTATTGTTAGTTTAGCACATAGTATTTATTTTTCTGATTCTGTCACACAGGATCAGCCGCTGTGGCTTTCATGAGCTACAACACGATGGAGAATCTACTGAAGCCAGACTTCTTCAACACACCAAATGACACAGTTAAAACCATGATGTCCACTGTGATCTCAGCTACTCTTCCCAAAACCACCAACACTAAACTCACCAAACCAGTCAACTTCACCCTCAAACACATCAGAGTGAGAGAATAAAATGTGCTTTTGTCCAAAATGAGAGCTGGCAAACATCTGAAAATGTAATATTTAATGTTCAAATATTTTCTTTGTGTTCCTTCTTCTGTTTGCAGAAGTTTGATCCCAGCGGTTCTCTGTCCTGTGTGTACTGGAAAATGAAAGAGTGGATTGTAGATGGTTGTTCTGTTTTAGAGACCAACAGCAGCCACACTGTGTGTTCCTGTGATCATCTGTCGACATTTGCTCTCATCATGCAAACCAGCCGCACACCAGAGGTATGAGAACATTTCTAGTGAACACTGAAGAACAGCACAGATTTGACACTCATGTACTCTGACATGTTTTCTCAGAGCGACTCACTGCTGGATCTGTTGAATTTGGTGTGTGTGATCGTGGGGCTGGTGTTCTTCAGTTTGGCCCTGTTGAGCTTTACCCTTTGTCAGTGGAGTCCTGGAATGAATAATGTGGCTCGAATCAACATCTGCATCAGTCTTCTGTTGGCTCACCTTCTGTTCCTGCTCACACAGCAGTTCCTGAGCGTCATACGGCCTCATCAGGTGAGAATGATGAAGGAGCCCTACAGCTCAGCACAGCCTCACTGAGAATCATCATAACCGTCTCTCATGGTCTCCAGGTGTTGTGTGCCATGATCTCAGGCCTTCTGCACTTCCTCTTTCTCTCTGGCTTTGTGTGGATGTTCATTGAAGCTGTGCTGCTCTTCATCTGTGTGAAGAACCTATCACAGATCAGCTCCAAAAAGAGGGAGGTGCTTAGCAGTGGATTCCTGTGTGTGATTGGATACGTGGTTGCTCTGGTTGTGGTTTGCGTGTCTGTTGGTCTGGTTCCTGAAGGATACGGCAGTGATCAGTGAGTTGTTGTTGTCAAGTTAATTTGATTAGAAGGAAATAAGGCAGCTCTGGGATTTTGTGACATTTCTACTGCCTGATAATATATACTGTATATACTCTTGACAAAGGCTGTATAAGCCTGTGCAAGATTAAAATCTGTAATATTTCACCGGTCAACACCTGAAATAGTACCTCTAGCAAATGCATCCAGTTATTTTATTGATTTTTCTTTAAACAGGTGTTGGGTTAAAATGGATAAAGGTTTCATCTGGAGTTTTCTGGGTCCTGTTTGCATCATACTAGCAGTAAACACATTTCTAATTTCTCATTACTTTTGTTTGTATTAAAAGGAAACAAGATTAATTGCTCTTCTACTTTGCAGTCAAATATGATTCTCTTCATCATGATCGTCATCAGTCTGAACTCAGCTCTCAAAAATCTCAATGCTAAAGTTTCACAGATGAAACAAACCAAGTAACATTATTATTTAATCACTCTATGGAAAATCACATAGTCAGTAAAGACACATTAACTCATTATTTCTCTGTTTCTCTGCAGGATTATAGTGTTTAAAACACTGGCTCAGTTTGTGGTTCTTGGTTGCTCCTGGATTCTGGGTTTCTTCACTAATGACAGTAAGGTGCTGGAGATCCTCTTCCTGATCTTGAACTCCCAGCAGGGAACCTTCATCTTCCTGATCTATTGTGTTCTGAATAATGAGGTCAGACATCAATCAATTTACATGTGTAATTTCACTGAGGTCCTGTTCTTATTTTGGTGATCTGTGACTTTTAGAGAGTGATGTCAGAGGCAGTTTGCTTCCTGTGACCGAATGTTCAAATGAGCCAAATTTATCTCAACTCCAACTCTAACATAAATAAATAAATAAATAAATAAATAAATAAAAGTTTAAATTGGCAGAGAATGCCTTTGATATCCAAGCTTTTATAAATACAAACAAAATTGTAGGCTCTGTTTTTTGTTGTTGTTGTATTTTATGGAATTCCGTATGGAAAAAAAGAAAAGCATGAATATTTAATTCTAAAAATACTTTTATTTTTATTTTTTTTTTATTATTTTTTTTTTCTTAACTGTTTATTATTAACAAACTCTATTCTGGATCATGAGTTTCAGAGGTTAAATTGAGCTCATGAAGTCACTCAGCTCCTCTCTTCTCATTCCTGTCTAGGTCAGGCAGCAGTACAAGAAGTTCTTCAGATGTCTTTGCTGTGTTAAACAACACTGAGGACTACAGCATCATGTTCAGGAAGTAATAAATACTGCTTAAGTGCCATTATAAATAAGTGTCATTAATATACAGGTAATTTTATAAAGCAGATCTGTGTTTTTGGATGATAAATGTCAGAGTTGTCGCTCCTTTCTACAAATGATAGAAAAACATGTTATTCGAGTTTTATAGCTGTTAATGTCATGATGACTTGTGTGGAATTATACTGTGCAAGATTAACAAATTTATACAATTATTTATTTGTTTGTTGAGCTCAGAAAGTTGACTGATTGACCATTTCTTCTGTATAGGCCCATTTTACAGTATATTACTTTAAATATTGTACTTTAAATATTCATATGCCTCATACAAAATATGTAAATGACAAAAGGCAGATATTATGCATAAAACTGAACTTAAAAAAAAATAAATAAATAAATGAACAGCTAATGTCTTTTATTAATTAATTTGTATTCTCACTTGGCTTATTAAAACATGTATTGCATTTAGTTTTGTTGTTGTTGTTGTTGTTGTTGTTTTCAAATCACATTCAGGTTTTAACGTACTATTTTAATGCATTTTTTTCCTTACAAAATTTGTTAATAAACTGACCATAATGATTAACATTCGATCACTGCCAATGTTACAGCAACCATCACAAGTCCACTTCATTGGGTTAAAACTGACAAAAAACTGAAAGGATATTATCTATGATTAAATGAGGGTGATAATATTACTAGATATTATAGTGCAATATTCTTGTTAGAAAGCAAAAGTCATGTTTACATGAAAATGCACTGACAAGGAACTGCATATGTGAGTTTTCTATGCATTTATTTGCATTTGAATTTGAGAAGGAAACAGTGGACTTGGTCTCATATTTCCTTGGATGATGGACTGATAACTTTTCTATAAACATCTCAACACACACACACACAGATATTCTAATAGTTAAGCAGTCAGTTGTGTCGGCGAGGACC
Source organism: Cirrhinus mrigala (assembly GCA_036247105.1). Classification (NCBI taxonomy): domain Eukaryota; kingdom Metazoa; phylum Chordata; class Actinopteri; order Cypriniformes; family Cyprinidae; genus Cirrhinus; species Cirrhinus mrigala. The sequence continues at coordinate 3,945,613 of CM070007.1, forward strand.
ACTGTGTATCAGTTCACATCAGGTAAGATCTTTCTGCTTATGATGATGAACAAACTCTCTCAAATAGACTGCAGAATCTGTTGATGTGTGATCATGGACTGTGATTCATGTATAATAATAGTTGAGTAATTTGGACTCTTACTGTAAGTCCGTTGACATATTTAAGAATATATAAATGTTTATGAAGTATTCCCCAGAATTTGTAGATCTTCACCAGTTTTCATGTGTGATGATTCTGGATGACAGTATTACATACATTTCCATAAACAAGTAACTCTTTCCATTACTTAGTTACTGTTTATGGAAAGTAATGCATTAAGTTACTTGTGTGTTACATTTGGTACCTGGGCTGAGCTAATGTCAGTGGATACATGGTAAAATAAAAACTTGTGTTACTCATTTGAAAAAGTAACTTCCATTGCAAAGTTAAAAATAATGCGTTACTAGATACTTGGAAAAAATTATCTGATTACCTAACTCATGCATTACTCCCACCACTGGTAATGTCTTCAAAAGAAACTTTATTTTATTTTATTTTATTTTATTTTATTATACTTTGACAATAAATTATTTATACCCTGTTCTAACTCATTGTTAACATTTAAATTCATGCATGCAGTGGAAATGTTTGACAAAAATAGGAAACAAACCGAAGTCAACAGCAAAGGTATTTATGTATGTATGTATGTATGTATTTATGTATGTATGTATTTATTTATTTATTTATTTATTAGATAAATTTTAGATAAATACACCAGACTGTCAAAACTGACAATGGCTTCCTTTCAGACTGGTGAGTATGTACTCTATGTATGTATGTATTTATTGCTTGCTTGATTGATTGATTGATTGTTTGTTTGTTTGATTGTTTGATTGTTTGATTGTTTGACTGATTGATTGATTGATTGATT
>CM070007.1:3947023-4079642 GCA_036247105.1 Cirrhinus mrigala
GTCATGACTATCTTTTAAAGGTTGGTTCACAGTAAACCAAAAATATTTGTGACAAAAAAAAAAAAGTGGTCAGTTCACTGGAAAATTTTTTATGTTTTTATGGATTTTATTTCTTCATATATAATGACAGGTTTTGTCAAGAGTGTCGATCCCTGTTATGCTGTGTAAGTATAAACTGTGAGTTTTGCTTCTTGCTTTTGTGTTAAAAATGTATGTACTACTTCATGTGTCTTTCTCACAAACATTCGTATGTTGATGCAGTCCTGTTTGGGAAGAGAAACCTGCATATTCAGTACATAAATTATGCTGTTTGACTTGCGTGTTTTATTTACAGTAACGTAACTGACATTTTGTTCTGGCCATCTCTTTCTCATCTTCCTTCATTACTGAACAGACATCAGTTAATTCATTCAGTGACAGCTGATAGATTCCTGATAGACTGTTCTGATTTGAACTGTTATTTCTTTAATTATTTTTTAATTAAAGTAATTTTTAAATTTAATTAGTTTGTCACTGTTCTTGAATCTTCATTCAACTTTATATTTATTTATTTATTTATTTATTTATTTCCCTTCTGCTTGATAGAGGATTTATTTTAAGCTCTGAATGTGTTTGATCATTAAATTTGTTTAGCTGGACCCAAGCCCCAAATTTCCTGCAATCACTATTAAATTTTTGTAAGTTAGGGTCTATTTGGGCAAAATTTTCAGTTTTTTTTTTTTTTTTTTTTTGTCTTGAAATGTAATAACTTATAACAAAATGAAGTTTTTTGTTTGTTTGTTGTTTTTATACACTCTCATGTTGTTCTAAACTTGTAAAATTGTCTTTCTTCCGTGGAAGAATTATCTTGATCATTAGTTACTATATAAAGAGTGTAATTAGAAACTGAAGCTATCAAGCTCCAATCTTTTTTTTTGTTTGTTTGTTTGTTTGTTTGTTTGTTTTTTGTTTGGTCTTAAATGCAGCTGAAATGCCATTTGTATAGTCACTTGCCAGTGCTGCTTTATTTTTGTATTTGGTCAGTTCTCTGCTATTACACATTGCACCCTTTGCAATGTTGTTAATTCATTTCTATTAATTAACATTATGTGTGTATGTATGTATGTATGCATTTATGTATGTATGTATGTATGTATTTATTTATTTCAGTTTTCATTTATTTATTTATCTTTCAGATCTCTTGGCCTGTATAACTGTCACTTAATGTATTATGTATTATGTTGGTAATGTATTGTGCTGTTGTGTTTTAACTGTACATGAGCAGATCTGTAGATTGGTGTGTTGAGCTTCTGTTAATTTGGACCTGCTATTGATTTTGTGAAACCTAATTTAAAATCACTGAGCGTGTTTTAATTACTGTACAAAGCTCAATTGTGATTTCAGAATCAGACTTCTGGAGGTTGTTTTCAAAATCTTCTTGAGCAGATAGAAAACATTACAGCTCAAGTGCTTCCTTTGAATGTGAGTCTTCATATAAAATGATAAAATAATCGAATCGTTAGTTACATAATGATTGACGTGCCAGTATATAGGCTCTGTTGACATTCACATGTACAGTAACTGTATTTTTCAATAAATAATCAATAAATTAGACGGTGGAAAGCATTTTGAATACGGCCTTCAACTCTTCAGAGAAGAATTTAGAGTCATCATCATCAGCAAACCCAACTGAACTAGCCTCCTATGGAAACCGTGTGTTAAAAACCAGCGAGAAACTCATTTCTGCATTAGTGAAGCCGACAGACACAAATGACAGTGTCGGTTTTACTCTTGATGCTGTCGGTAAGTGGAAACACAGTTATAATTGAAGATGAAACTGACATTACATATGATGTCAGTGACTTTATTTAGTCTAAAGAGCAGCGGTGGGTCAGACAGCAACAAATGCAGCTACAGTAAATGTTAAATTGTGTAGTATTATAAACTTTTATGAAAGCAGGAAACACTGCCTGTATCTTGTGTCGCTGATGTCAAAATTCAGTATTTTTTTATGCAAATTCATCCATCATTTGGTCAAAATCTGACAAATGGACATGGAGAGGTTGTGTCCAAAACAAACCATGAAAAAATAAAAAATTAAAAACTTACAGTGAGAAGTTCACATTGTGTTTGTGAATATTTGGGGGTGGAAATAAATAAAATAAATAATAAAACATCAGCACAGTTTATGGTGGTGATAAATTACAGTGTTTAATTGTAAGGACATTTTGGACATTTGAGATTTACATATACTGTGAGATCTGACCTTTGATCTCAAGATGACCTAATAATTAACAGTGCTTTCATTTACATTTACGCAGTGGATTAAAAGTAAACCTGAAGGGTTTAAACCAGTTTTGCCAGCTTTTCACAACAACAACAAAACAAAACAAAAAAAACAATTGCTCCTCAAAAGTAGCCCAAAACTAGCCCCAATCGGGTTTCGAGGGGTTACCCCGGTTAAAAATCACATTCTGGGGGATAAAATACACATTTTTTTGTCATGGTTCCCCTGGTAAATTCGTATTTCAGGGGCTAACTATGACACTATTAGGGTCGCTTCAACCCGCGGACATTAAAAACAACCTGCGGCAACAAGTGGTAAAGTAGCTATAGAACTAATTGCTTATTTGTGTTTAATCAGAGGGTCAAGTCTTCATGGTTGGACCAACCATGGTCCATAAAACCATAAAACTTCAGGCGATTGTCTAAATATGAGCTACTGATAATGAAAACTGCTCAAAAGAAAAAAAAAAAAAAAAAAAAACGAATGTGGTGACTTTCCGTGTCTTGCATCATTCATTAAAAAACGTGTTTATGTCGTGTTATAGCAAAAGAATATGCCAAGTGTAAAGGTCAGAAAGAAAGATAGAGGTCTGAGTGTTTCCAGATGTATTTATGCACATTTGGAATTTATGCTTAAACCTCATGACTGCTGTTACATGATTTTGAGAATTTATATTATGCTAATTTAATTTGATTTACTATATATAAACACACATTAAAACCTGTTTTGTGCCTTTATCATAATGACATCCACCATGACAATGCAGGTGGTTAAACAGAAATCTACATGATAAATCAAAGCCCATCACAAATAGCTTGGATATAAGTAGAAGCATATAGTAGTATATAAAAAGTGCACAGAGTCATTCACGCAAACACAAAACACCATCATGGTAACACACAACACTTAAATAATGCAATTTAACATTCATTAAACAACAGAAGATGTAATATAAAGCCCAAATGTACATAACTGTTAACACAAACTATTAAAAAAACATAATTATTTAAACAAAATACTTTCAAATGTGTAGTGTCAGGCAGGGAATTCTGGGAATATCAGTTTACAGTTTTCGACTTTAAATTATACATTGATTTGTTCTTTTTTACTTCTGAAAACTGTACAATTAACAGCATTTTACTGTAAAATTACATGAAATGTCTGGTTAGGTCTTTTACAGTTTTTCCCTGTATTTAGTATGGGAACTTACTGTTAACCTATTAACAGTTTTGTTTTTGTTTGTTTGTTTGTTTGTTTGTTCTTACAAACTTTTACAGTTAAAATTACACTTATTTTTTACAGTGCATCTCACCACCATAAAGACATGTCTCACACGTTCATCCTTCTGTATTGTCCAACGATTTGTACTTGGTGTTGGCACATGAATGACTAGATTGCATTTCGCTTTCATTCTGGGGTGCGTTTTCCAAAAGCATCGTTAGCTATCTATGGTCATTAGTTCCACTGAACTCTATTGATAATGACGGATCTTCCGACCATAGTTGCTTTTGGTAAAACACACCCCAGGTGAAGTTCAGGTTTTCTGTATTAATGCTGTTAACGAACAAAATAAACAACAATAGCTGCATTTTTAAACATACATAACTACAAAGGTAAGTTGGATAACTACACCGTTAAACTATTTATTTATTTTTGAATTCACTAATAAAATGAAGACGATAATATTATTAGATATTATAGTGTAATATTAATGTTAAAAAGGAAAAGTCATGTTCATATGAAAACAAAGAACTGAATATGTCCTTTTCTCTGTGTGTTTACTTGTATTTGAATTTGAGGAGGAAACTGTGGACTTTGGCTCATATGTCCTTATCAGATGATAGACTGATAACTTCTCTGTGAGCATCTCAACCCAGACAGATATTTTCATAGTTATCAGTCAGTCGTGCTGGTGAGGATCACTGTATATCAGCTCACAGCAGGTAAGATACTTTTGCTTAAGTATATAATTGAGTAATTTGGCTTTTGACCAGGTCACGACTCACTCTAAGTTCTTGAAGGATGTATACATTTTTATGAATTGTTCCTAGTTCTACATCAGTTTTCATGTGTGATGTTTTTAGGAAACAGCTTGCGATTATAAGCTGATTCATATTATGTCACCTGTAATTTCTGTAAGAGAATCGTTTAATCTTTTATTTAATTATGCTTTGGCAATAAAAGTTTTATGCATCTTTGCATAATACTCATTTTAACATTTAAATTAATAAATGCAGTGAAAGTGTTTGATAAATAGAGGAACAAACTGAAGTCAGCTATTATTATTATGATTATTATTATTTTTTTTTTTTCCCTCTGAACTGTAAGGGAAAACTCAACCCCTCAGCTGGCCTTTGCATAAAGAGAAACACACCGGACTGTCAAAATTGACAATGGCTTCCTTTTATACAGGTCAGTACTTGTTTATTTATTTATTCCTTTGTATATTTGTTTGTCAAGATTATAAGGTTAGCTCTCACTGACCGAAAAAACATGAGAAAAACTGCGTTCAGATGACTGAATGTTCTTCTCAATTCAGTCCAAAAATGTTTATTTGTTTGTTTTTTGATATTTCATGAAAGGTTTTATAAGAGCACTGATCTGTTTGATGCTGTGTAAGTATAAAATGATTTTGCTTGTTGCTTTTTATTTTCTTTTTTTTTTAATGAATTAACTTTTTTATTGTTGAAATAAATGTAATACAACACATAAGCAGACCCACAATTTTTTAATTGAATACACTTTCAGCAACACTTTGTTCCATCATACTGATCTAATGACCAGCTGCTGTCATTGAATGAATTGACTGAATCCTTTGGTCTGTTTATCACAAGGAGGATAAACAGTTAATAAAATTATCCGATATAAGATCGTCAGGCTGTTCCATAACTCACCAACCGGACCTCACCAGACAATGGGGATTCCCGTTTATATCATTAAGCAGAGGTTCTAACTCCATTCCGACACCAGAAGCCAGAGCCAATGGTGAAAGTCTTTGTGCGACCAGACCCCACCCCATCTTTGAGGTTCTGCACACTTTTGGAGTTCCTGCCCCCGTTTGGAGATTTCCAGTCTGCAGTTATACATAGTTGGCCTTACTCGCGCATTCTCCCTTCTTTTACTGGCATAGAGAATTCTCCAAGCTGACACATACTCCCTAGTGTCCCCAGATGGCCAGAAATAAAGCTACAATTAAGAGTTTTTTTTTTTGTTTTTTTTTTTTTTCATTAAGTTTTAGAGTTGTCACTCAAGATCTGTCACTGGTCTTTTCCCATTAGTCAAAGACTGTCCAGGCAATTACTATGTCTATGAGCTGGTTGGACCAAATGTCTGTGATACAGCATATTGTGCAGGTGATTCTTATTATTTCTGTTTTGTTGATTCATTGATGTTCATCTTTTTTTTTTTTTTTTTTTTTTCAGCTGTTACTAACATCAGCAGCACCAATACAACAGTTACACAGATGATCTCTGGTAATGTAGTCTGATGTTTTCTCTGTTGACTGTGTTTCGGCTGAATGCTTGAATCTTTAGAAATGAACAGGTGTGTGAGTGTGTTTGTGTGTCTAGAAAAAGATGAGAAAAAAAATGAGAGTGAGAGTGAGAGTGCAATACTGTAGATCATTACAGGCTTTAGACCTGTAGGCAGTTATGGCCTTATGGTCAGAGAGCTGGACTTGTAACCCAAAGGTTGTGGGTTTGATTCTTGGTATTGGCAGGGACTGTAGGTGGGAGAGTGAATGACCAGTGCTCTCCCACCCTCAATACCACAACTGAGGTGAGACCCTTGAGTAAGACATAGGTTTATGCATATTAACAGAAATCATGTTTGCTCAGTTTCCGTATGGTTGACATATTGGTCACCTTTAGAATTTAGTTTCATGGTTTTTCACAATAATTTGCCAAACAGTTTTTATTTGTTCCCCACATTCACAGTTACATTCATAATTTATTGTTGACTATTGATTTTATAATATTTCACCAATAACCTTTTTTTTCTTTCTGTTTTGTTTTAATATTGTCTTCATGCTGATTTCTGTCATTGCAGGTATAAATATAACACTGCAGAAAGGATGCACTGTAAGTTGAATTTGTGTATATTTGATATAAAAATGAGCTTTTCTATTTATTGTTGATGGTGCACAAACTTACCTTAGTTTGCTATTAATATTCCAAAACATTATTAAAATCACAGAGTGTGTATTATTTACTGTAGTAAGCTCAATTGTGATTTCAGAATCAAACTTCTGGAAAATGTTTTCAAAATCTTCTTGAGCAGATCGAGAACATTACATATCCAGAGCTTCCTTTGGATGTAAGTCTTTATATAAAATGATAAAATAATCGAATCTAATCTAATCTAATCTGCGTCCGATACATAAAGTTTGGCCTGGCAGTATGGGCTCTGTTGACATTTATATGTACAATAACTGTATTTTTCTAATCAATAAATTAGATTGTGACAAACATTTTGGCTATGGTCTTCAACACTTCAGAGAAGATTTTAGAATCATCATCATCAGCAAACCCAACTGAACTAGCCTCCTATGGAAACCGTGTGTTAAAAACCAGTGAGAAAATTGTTTCTACATTAGTGAAGATGACAGACACAAGTGCCAGTGTCAGATTTACTCTTGCTTCTGTAGGTAAGTGGAGACACAATTATTATTGATGATGAAACTCATATTATATATGATGTCAGTGACTTTATTTCATTTAGAGCAGGGATCCTCAGATCTGGTCCACGAGATCCACTTTCCTGCAGAGTTTAGCCCCAACCCTAATCAAACACACCTAAGCATGCTAAGTGCCTTCTGGATTATTAGTAAATCACAGGTATGTGAGTTTGATCTGGATTGGAGATAAACTCTGCAGCACATTGACCCTCCAGGGCAAGATTTGAGGAACCATTGTCTAGAGAGCAACAGTGGGTCAGACAACAACAAATGCAGCTATAATAACTATGTCAATATATATATATGGTAGCATCTATTTTCCCTTTAATCATGGCCAGTCGTTTATTTTACAGTTTTTTTTTTTTATTATTGTAATGATGAGGTTTATCATGTGTACATGCAGCTCAACAAAGTTAGAATTTATTTTATTTTCTGGGGTGTAATGTGACAAAAGGTAAAGGTTTTCACAGGGTATTATGGTTTCTATAGGTACTGTAGAGAGAGAAAGAAAGTACGTTTCCATTACAGATTTGCGCAAAACTTTGATATTTTATAAAGCATTGCGAAATGACAGTACTCCCATTATTTCCATTAACCGTTGTTATGCGTCTAAACATAATTTTTTTCGCAGACGTGTGCAGTGTAAATGGTCTAAGCACTAATGGCGTAAAAACATTTCCATTGCAGTCTTGCGAAATGTTCCTTTTTGAATCGCCTGAAAAACCCTCTCATGCATGAGTAATTTTTATTTATTTATTTATTTATTTTTTGCAATATATGGGAGTTTTTGCACAATTGACGTGTTTCCATTAGGTGTATTTTCTTCTGCTTTTTTTGTTTTGTTTTGTTTTGTTTTAAGATTTATTTTTGGCTTTTTTTGATAGGACAGATCATTTTTTGGACAGGAAGCAAAGTGGGAGAGAGAGAAGGGGGCAGGATTGAGAAAGGTCCTCAAGCCATGATTCAAACTCAGGAAGCCCGTAGCACAACGTGCTGCATGTTGGCGTGAGAGAGAGAGAGAGAGAGAGAGAGAGAGAGAGAGAGAAAATTTGGAAAAGCCGTACCCACACTATAGCACATGACTGCTTATTTGTGTTTAATCAGAGGGTCAAGTCTTCATGGTTGGACCACAGGTCACCTTAGAGAAAATCCCTCAACTTGACACAACAAATTCTTCTGTGGACATCGATCTCATTGGGATTGCCAAGAATAACAATGGAAGTATGTCAAACGTTTCAGTGTGGGGAAGAAAAAACAAAAAACAAAAAAACATGTCACACCATTACCACAAAACCACATTTACTTACTTTTTTTGGCACAGAATTGCATGTATTGTAGTTTACGTTTCTGTCACACAGGAGCTGCTGTGGCTTTCATGAGCTACAACACGATGGAGAATCTACTGAAGCCAGACTTCTTCAACATGCCAAAAGACACAGTTAAAACCATGATGTCCACTGTGATCTCAGCTACTCTTCCCAAAACCACCAACACTAAACTCACCAAACCAGTCAACTTCACCTTCAAACACATCAGAGTGAGAGACTGAAATGTGTTTTTGTCCAAACTGACCACTGATGAACATCTAAAAACATCTCATATTTAGTGTTTTGATATTTTCTTATTTGTTCTTCATTTTGCAGAAGTTTGATCCCAGCGGTTCTCTGTCCTGTGTGTACTGGAAAATGAACGAGTGGATTGTAGATGGTTGTTCTGTTTTAAAGACCAACAGCAGCCACACTGTTTGTTCCTGTGTTCATCTGTCGACATTCGCTCTCATCATGCAAACCTACCGCCCAGCAGAGGTACGAGAACATTTCTAGTGAACACTGAAGAACAGCACAGATTTGACACTCATGTACTCTGACATGTTTTCTCAGAGCGACTCACAGCTGGATCTGTTGAATCTGGTGTGTGTGATCGTGGGGCTGGTGTTCTTCAGTTTGGCCCTGTTGAGCTTTACCCTTTGTCAGTGGAGTCCTGGAATGAATAATGTGGCTCGAATCAACATCTGCATCAGTCTTCTGTTGGCTCACCTTCTGTTCCTGCTCACACAGCAGCTCCTGAGCATCATACGGCCTCAGCAGGTGAGAATGATGAAGGAGCCCTACAGCTCAGCACAGCCTCACTGAGAATCATCATAACCATCTCTCATGGTCTCCAGATGTTGTGTGCCATGATCTCAGGCCTTCTGCACTTCCTCTTTCTCTCTGGCTTTGTGTGGATGTTCATTGAAGCTGTGCTGCTCTTCATCTGTGTGAAGAACCTATCACAGATCAGCTCCAGAAATAGGGCGGTGCTTAGCAGTGGATTCCTGTGTGTGATTGGATACGTGGTTGCTCTGGTTGTGGTTTGCGTGTCTGCCGGTCTGGTTCCTGAAGGTTATGGCAGCGAACAGTGAGTTGTTGTTGCTGTTTTTTAGGGGGGGTTTTTAGTTAATTTGGTTGAAAGGAAATATATAATCTCTGGGATTTTATGACATTTCTGTTATCTGAGGTTGTATCAAGGTCATGTACAAGATTACAATCTAATATTTCACCAGTCAACACCAGCAATAGTATTTCTGACAAATTCATTTAGTTATTATATAGATTTTTCTTTAAACAGGTGCTGGATGAAAATGGATAAAGGTTTCATCTGGAGTTTTCTGGGTCCTGTTTGCGTCATACTAGCAGTAAACACATTTTTTATTTCAAATGACTTCTATTTATATTAAAAGGAAAACAAAGTGATTAATTGCTCTTTTACTTTGCAGTTAAATGTGACTCTCTTCATCAAGATCCTCATCAGTCTGAACTCAGCTCTCAAAAATCTCAATGCTGAAGTTTCACAGATGAAGCAAACCAAGTAACATTTTTATTTAATTGCTTTTAAAAAAAAAAAAAAATTGTGTCAGTAAGGACACATTAACTTGTTTTTGTCTGTTTCTCTGCAGGATTATAGTGTTTAAAACACTGGCTCAGTTTGTGGTTCTTGGTTGCTCCTGGATTCTGGGTTTCTTCACTAATGACAGTAAGGTGCTGGAGATCCTCTTCCTGATCTTGAACTCCCAGCAGGGAACCTTCATCTTCCTGATCTATTGTGTTCTCAATAATGAGGTCAGACATCAATCAATTTACATGTGTAATCTGGATGTTTTCACTGAGGTCCTATTCTTATTTTGATAATCTGTGACTTTTATAGAGGGATGTCAGAGGCAATTTTGACAGAAAATGCTTTTGACCTCCAAGCATTTAAAATGAATGAATATGAATAAAAACATGAATATATATTTCTAAAAAAGCTTTTTTTTTTTTCTCCCTGTTTATATTATTTACTTTATTTAATGAGTTTCAGGGGTTAAACTGAGCTCATGAAGTCACTCAGCTCCTCTCATCTCATTCCTGTCTAGGTCAGGCAGCAGTACAGGAAGTTTTTCAGATGTCTTTGCTGTGTCAAACAACACTGAGGACCACAACATCACGTTCAGGAAGTAATAAATACTGCTCAAATGCCATTAAAATATAGCTGATTTTATATAACAGAATTTATGTTTTTGGATGTTAAATGTCAGAGTCATTGATCCTTTTTACAAATGAAATACATGTTATTCTAATGTCTTATTTTATAGTTTTTTATTTTATAATACTACTGATGTAAAGCTGTTTCACCGCTGAACCTTTAGTCTTCTTTAAACTTTTACCAGTAGTATTGGTGAAGGGTTAAAAGCACATTTTTACAATTCTCAAAATAATCACATTTTAATCTACTTCATTTGCACATGGTAAGGGAAACAAAGGACTTGCATGGAATCATACAGTTACGAGAATGTAACAATTTAATAACTTTACAATTACACCTTTGTTGAGCTCAGAAAGCTCCAACATACTGACTGCTTCTTTAAAGGCCCATTTTACAGTATAAACATTGTACTGTAATACATACTGTATATACTCATATAAATAGCTAAATGTATTTTCAGGAATGAGGGATACATGTTTTATTGATATCGTGATTTTACATGTAAAACTAAACTATAAAAATAAGGAAATGAACAGCTAATGTCTTCAGTGTAAAATGAATCACTTATCTTGAATTTGAATTTTGAATCGAAATGTGAATTGCAATTTGCTTTTGTTCATCTCAGATTTGGTTTTCCTGTATTGTTTAATTCAATTCTGTTACAAAATATGTTACTAAACAAAATAACAAACAATGCTGAAGAGCAGAGAAAGTGCGTGAATGTTTATTCACGCAAATGTTTATAATATATAATATATAATATACGAAATGTTTATTTCCTTACCATCATCAAAAAGCTTAGGGGAACACGAAGAAAGAACAAAGAACTTCATGCCATTTCATACAGATTAGATACATGAGGATCCAGTAATGTGTTGTAAACCTTAACTTACAAACTTACAAACAGAAGTTAGCTAGCTGTCAGCCAACGATATTTCTCAAGGGTGGCAGATAAACCACTCAAATACTAAACACCCTTGGTAAATAATAAAATATTACACTTGGACAGTAATTCATTATATGGGTTACAGAGTGAAACTCTCACTGTGACAAACACACAGTCCTTAAATAAGGAACAGACAATTAGTGCAGTGTTCAGCTTAGTTCGACATTAGGTTGTTTAAGCTGGAGATGAACAACATGTCCATTTCATTTATGCATTAAGCAGGTAATTTCATACAAGCATTTTGCCAGTATTTATCATCATCTAGTGTAGTGTAGCGCCATATAGTATTCACACATGATCAGAGAAAATCATACAAGATCTCTAAATGGAGTTCTTTAAACAAGTCACTGTTGTTGCTCATGTAGTATTTCCTTTCTTTTTGCGTCTTCTTTTCTTTCGTTGTCTCTCGTATTTTTCCTGTCTATTCACCTCAGTGTCTTCATCCTCATCCTCATCCATTCCTCTATTTGTCCCTCCTGTATTTCTGTTTCTTTGCCCAAACAACAGTGACATTCCCATCCCAAACAGAAAACCACAGGCTGCTGTGGGGATCATGAGGGTGATAAAGTTGTCTACAGCTGTGTCCAGTCTTGCCCTTCTACTTCGGGCTATTAACGCGGCTAAAATTGCTGACATAAACGCAGATACAATCACCCCAGCAGCTACTGCTAAAGCGCCAGCAGCGACACCATCCACACCGGCGAACTTCACCGCTCCAGTCGCCGCCATCCTCCCGAGTGCCGCTAATGCAATCACAGCCAAACTGCTTCGGAAGACGCCAATGCACTGAAGCTCCCTGAACACCAAAGAAAGGCCGTTTTCTTCTAGTGCACCGTAAGCGAATGCAAAACTAACTCCCAGTAAAAGCACTGGAATCCCAATGGCGCTTAAAGCTCCAGCAGTCTCAATTATACTCATTTGAAGACACGGATCTGCCATTCCTGTTGAAGTTCTATCAGTCGTACTTCGAAACGTCTACTTGTGTCTCTCGTTTTCGTGTCGCTGATAATTGTTTACTTCACTAACCAGTCTAAAAACAAACATTGCGCGTCCCGGTGTTTGACCAGGCGGTGCAGCTCTTCAGTTTTGCTTTTTTAACAGTGTTTCTACCTGCTAGACATTTAGCACCCTTATTAAGACAGTACTGCAATTAAGTTTGAGCTCAACGTTGTGATTATGTCAGTGTATTCTACTTTTTATGGCCATCATGTGTTTTGCCAAGTATCAGAAACTGATTGGAGACATTTTAATAATGTCTGTGGCAAAATAAACTACACTTTCATGAAAGTGATTAAAAACACATTTGGTTTATAAAAAAAGTCACTATACGAGTCATTCTATAATTAGGGGTACATTTAGAATTTGACAGTGTGAGGAAAAAGATGTTCCTGTTTCCCAAAAACCCAAACATGACCTTACATAGCTGGTTTGAAACCTATTGAAATCTATATTGTATACAGTGCTATATAAAGGTGATCTGTAGAAATATGTGAATAAAATAAAGTTGTTCTAGTGGGTAACTTGGTTGACAAAAGTTTTTTCGGACACAAATAAAACAAGTTATATCACAATAAACACTTAATATTTTTAAAGAGCAATTCTTGATAACCTAATCTAACTGAAGGCAAAACTATGAAATTAATTTATATTTGAGGTAATTTTTTCATGCTTAAATGCAGAGTAACTTTACAATATCAGACAGCTGAATACCAGGGTTGTATATGATATGAACATAATTTCTGAACAAAATATATGGCTTTTTTAACATATAGTAGTGTGATTAATATAATAAAAATATAATTGTGTACTAGGAAATTAAGCATTAGGGCTTTATATTGACTATGTACCCACAATTATAGAAAGGCCCATACATGTTTGGTCTTTGACCAGCTATCCCTAGCATGATTTTCTGTAAAGCTGCTTTGAAACAATGTGCATTGTGTGAAAATCACTTTACAAATCAAACTGACTTGACCTGCTGGATATTTGCTGCTGGATAACCTTGTTCAAGCTCACCTGCCAATAACTTTCTAGTGATCCTGAAGACCTAGATTAGCTTGTTCAGGTGTGTTTAATTAGGGTTGGAGCAAAATGTTTCGGGAAAGTGGACGTGCAGTCATCGCCACCCACTGGCTGAATATTTGACAGCTTCCAAGAACATGCAGAAGTATGTTTTTGGCCGAGGCCTCTTAAGAATGTGCAATGTCTTACCTCAGAAGTTGACTACAGTAAGGTTTGCTCAGTATTTGGTGTAATTCAGAGAACCATAGGCTGCAGTGTATATTTATGCATTAAGTTATGATAAATGGAATAGCTGCTTGGATAATCATCAAAATATATCCTTTTGGATTCCATTAAGAAAAGAAACTCAAACAGGTTTAGAAAATGCCCTATATTCACTTAACACTGTGATACTGGAATATACTGGTAAAGCCTCTGAGAGCTGTTGGGTGGTAAATGCACACTTCCCATCATGTTGTCCATTTTGCTTCAGTATAGTATTGTTGATATATATTTTACTAATGACAATTTTATGGTTATGATTGTATAATCAGTATAATATTTTATACTAAAACAAACACTTCTTCCATTTCTATCACAGAATAAGGCATAAAATATATTTTATAGTTTCTGTACTGTAATTAATGCTATGTCAATTACCACTGTATCATTCATATACTTTAATTATTACATGGAGAAGACTTCAAAACACACATAAACCATATATTGTTGCAATTGTTTATTGTCTTCACGTTTCAACAGTTAAGGCTTATGCTTGTTATTCAGCTTAGCTACAGCTGTAGCGAGATGCCTTTGTCCATATTAAAGGAGATGTCCACTTCCCGATGAACTTGGAGGAGAAAAGACGAGCGTTTGACATTAAAAAAAAGTATATAAATTGTATTATTTTTTTTATGAAAATAACCGATCGTTTAGTTAGATACGACCCTTCTTCCTCGGCTGGGATCATTTACAACCGCATTTGGGATCGTTTGAAGCCGCATTTAAACTACATTTTGAAAGTTCAAACTCCGGGCACCTATAGCAGTCCATTATATGGGAATGCTTTCCTCAGAAAACATAATTTCTTTACGATTGAAGAAAGAAAGACATGAACATCTTGGATGACAAGGGGGTGAGTACATTATCTGTAGATTGTTGTTCTGGAAGTGGACTTCTCCTTTAAGGTTTCCTGGAACCTCAGAAGTTATTACTTCTGTCATATGAGTCCGTTTTGAATATTGTGCGGCGTCCAGTATGAAGGAAACGTACACTCTTAAAAATAAAGGTGCTCTTAAAAATAAGCGATGCCATAGAAGAACCTTCTTTGTCTAAATGGTTCCATCAAGAACCTTTAACATCTGAAGAACCTTTCTGTTTTACAAAAGGTTCTTTGTGGCGAAAGAAGGTTCTTCAGATTATAAAAAGTTAAGAAAGAGATGGTTCTTTAAAGAACCTTTGAGTGAATGGTTCTTTGTGGAACCAAAAATGGTTCTTCTATGGCATCGCTTGAAGAACCTTTTGAAGCACCTTTATTTTTAAGAGTTGTACACTGCATAAGAGTGTTCAATGCTCCGTTCAAGAATAAAAAAATATCCAAAACGACGTCATGGTAAGTGGCCGTTGAAAATCTCTATGTGAACACACTTGCCCGAGAAAATTTGCAGGGGAAGAGTTTAGGCTTTGTTAAAAGTCGGGGTACATCCATGCTACAGGGAGCCACCACAGAGGGATGAAAGAGCCGCGAGTTGCCGACCCCTGTCCTAGTGCAAATGCTACTACTGCAAGAATGAAACAACTGGATGCATGAACTGCACTAAATGCAGCAGAAAAAGTATACACAACTGCCGTTTACATAGCGTGGCAAAGAACACTTATAAAATTTCAGTGTTACATTACAATGATTACAAGACTGATATTTCAAGGAAAAACAGTTGCTTTAACTGAAACTGGATTTCTTGCTCATCCCTCCCATTAAAGCTGCAGGCAGTGATGCTCCACTAGTCACAGATTTCACTGCTGCGTTTCCGGCAGCTACTGCTCCTGCCATTAAAGCTTCAGATAGCATCGCTCCTTTAGCAGCAGAGGTCAGAGCTGCACCTCCTGCAACTGCTGCTCCAGAGATTAAAGCTGGACCGAGTGTCCCTCCACTAACTGCAACTGCCGCTCCTGCACCCATTACCATACCTGTTCCCAGTAAGACTGCATCTTTACCTTTATTTAACAGCCTACTTCTTTCCTCCTCCCTTATCTTTTTCTCCTCTTCAAACTTCATTCTCTCTTCTTCTTCTCTCCTCCTCTTCTCTTCTTCCTCTATTTTCCTCTGAGCTTCCTCATACATCTGATTTGTGTAATGCCCTCCTCCGTTCTCCTCCACCATTCTGTCGATCTTCTGCAGCAGTTTAGTGACTTGTGATCGACTGTCTTCTTTTGTGTTATTGAACACATGATAACCTCCTTTACACTGTTCTACTAGCTCTCTAAACAGCTCATTTTTGGTCAGAAAATCTTCTATGGATGTTTTTAACTGATCTCCTCTAGTGAACAGGAGGATGGTGTAACATGCAGCGTCTTCTCCAAAGTTCTCCTGGATCCATTTCACTGTGTTTTTTTCCTCATCTGTGAATCTTACATCTAGTCTGGTGACCAGCAGAAACACATGAGGACCAGGGACAGACATTTCTACACACCTTTGTAATTCATTCTTCAGTTGTTCTTTACTAATTTTTGTATCAAACAGTCCTGGAGTGTCGATTACTGAGATGAATCGACCTTTCACCCTCTGCTGATGTTGCTGGCATATCTTAGTCACAGATTCAGAACATAATTCTTCTTTAAACACCTTCTGTCCCAGGATGGTGTTTCCTGTTGCGCTCTTTCCAGCTCCAGTTTTCCCCACCATCACAATCCTCGTTTCTGTGCACTCTGAGACAGGAAAAAAGGAAGGCACTGATTTAATTTGTCAGAAGTGTACCATGATATTTGGGAAAAGTGTAATAAATCTGTGCTCACCTGCTTGGGTTGGATGTTGGTTTGGCTCTGTCTGATGTTCCTTCTGGTCCCATTTTTTTGTTCTGCTCATTGTCCAGTATTCTTCTGATTTTTGGACTATATTTGTTTCTCCCTTACGTTCAAAGCAGTTTCTCAGTGATTTTGCCGATTGTTTGACCACCTCTTTTTTTTTATCATCATTCTTGTTTTCTTGTGGAACTCTGGAGCATCGGTCTACATATAATTCAGTTCTCTCAATTTTTGTCACCTGAGAAATAAAATCTTTCTTTTCAGTCACAACATTTGTTACACCCTTTTCCTTTACACTGTGCATGTGAATTGTCTCCCGCACTATTTGTATTTGCTCTTGTTTTGTCTCATGGGCTTTTGTTTCTTTCTCTTGTTCTATCTTTTCTTTTCTGCGCTTTATTGGAACTCTTAAGTAAATGTGAATGTCGTAATGCTGGCCATCATTCCGTTTGATGATTTCATCAATCCTCTCTAGAAGTTTTGTGATGTGACTTGGAATAATGTCACTTTTACTATTGATTGTGTGATATTGTCCTCTGCAGTGACTGACTAGATCCTGAAACCTGAAACTTTCTATGAGGAGCTTCCATTTTCGATTTGTAATTTTTTCTCTTCCAATAAATAGCATCATGGTGAACTTCAGAGCTTCTTCTCCATAGTTCTCCTGAATTTGCTCCACAATGTTCCTCTGCTCCTCTCTGAAGGTCTCCAGGTTGATGATGAGCAGGAACACATGAGGACCAGGAAAACAGAGGTACATGCTCTTCATAATTTCATTGTTCTTCTCTTCATTAGTCAGTTGAGTGTTGAAGAATCCTGGAGTGTCGATGATGGAGATGTTTCTGTCTTCTACTCTTCCTCTCTGTTTCTCACTCTCTCTGGTTCTGCTCTCTTCAAATGCCTCTCGACCCAGTATTGCATTTCCTATTGCACTCTTTCCAGCACCAGAGACTCCCAGCAGCACAATCCTCAGATCCTGTAAATCACCTGCAGTCAAATAGATCATGCAGTTAACTGGAGCTTTAGATGCTTTTTATTCCCAGGTATTTATTTGCATTTTCACCAGAGACATATATCCACTCGTGTGCTAAGATGTTACTTTTGTGATTGTACAAAATTGCAGTACGGCTTGAGTACCAATGCAAATTGTTCATCCACATTTACCTGTGTCAGTGTTCACACAGAAGGGATGGTTAAATTAAAACCAGTTAACTACCTAAATAAATAACTAACCTTAACTTACTTGATAACTAGCTAAAACTACCAAGCTAATTCACTATGCAACCAAAGAACTAGTTTAACTGTCCAACCAATTAACAAGCTAACTAGTTAACTAGCCAGCTAACTAAACTAACTAAAAAGAACAAAATGCTTGTTAACTAACTAACTAACTGACAAATAATTATTTTAGTTTTAAAGATTGTGTGTCAGGCCAAAGGTAAAACAATTATGTCTCAAGTAGAAAACAGGTAGAAATACACATAGTAATGTGGGGAAAAACAAGATAGCCCAACAGACTAACTAGCCGACTAACTAGCTAGCAAGATAACTAACTAAAACTAATTGTTTGTTAACTAACTAACTAAAACTAAGTAATTGGTTTAGTTTTAAAGGTTGCGTGTCAGACCAAAGGAAAATCAATTATGTCTGAAATAGAAAACAGGTAGAAATACACATACAATTGTGGGAAAAACAAGTTATCCCAACCAACTAACTAGCTAACTAGTTAACTATCCAACCAACTAACTAGCTAGCTAAACTGAAACTAACCAAGTAACCTGTTAAGTAGCTAAAACTAAATAACTAGCTAGCTACATAACTATCCAAACAATTAACTAGCCAACTAGTTAACTAGCCAACTGCTGGCTGTATTAACTGTATCACTTCATTACTTGAAGCAAGTAGCCATCTCCAAGCTACTACTGGGCGGCCAACATTCACATCCCTGTAAACACTAATACAATACACCAACACATCAATAGTGTCAGTTCTAAATAGATTATATAATGGATTGTTATTTTTAGCTTTTCAGGTTAGGTAACATTCTGTGAACAGACGTGTAAATACAGCATTTTCAAACAGTTGTGTCATTTCTTTTGTTTAAGCTTGGCCGTTCAACTTGACACAGAATATAGATAACACAACCTCACTATTGTCTTGATAACATCATGTTAAACATGATACTCTGGACTTGTATACTATGTTTTATAAAAGGTATTAAAAGGCATTCACATTCTCAGCGTAGAACTTGGCGGTGTAACATGGCCACTAAATACTACTGAAGATTATCTTCACTATTTATGTTCTGATCTCTGCTTAATGCTGTCAGTACCAGAAACAGAAAGCACAGCATATAATTCATTTTTCAGTATGGTATCTTACTGTGGTCTTTGAATATCACCTTAGGTTGTTTTTTTAAATTTAGACTGACCTTTATATGCTGATGCCATTATGCCTCTTGCCGTTTGTTTTTGTCATTCAAAGTCTCTCTGTGTTTGTCTGTGAGAACCTGACACAAGAAATGTGTCTACACTTCCTCATACTCTAAAAAAAAAAATACCAGCATAACCCATTGGCTGCATTTTGACACCTGAAAGTAAAACTTCCGGAACGACTGTATGTTTTTGTCCGTAACCTACTGATGTTTACTTAGTCTTATAGCTCCTGTGTGTATCAGTGCTTTGTCAGATTAGTCTGTTCCAAAGGTCATGTATCAGCCCAAAGATGGATCTCCCAAAAACAGGTAGAAACACACATGCAAATGTGGAAAAAACGAACCAAAATCAAATAAAAAAAACAAAAAACAATAACAAAACATGGTGTCCAACTCTCAAACCGTAATTCTTCTTTAAACACTTTTTGACCAGCTAAATCACATCATTACTCTCAGCATTTCAACACAGCATATGTTGTGGCCATCTGGTGGTCAAAAGGATGAACTGCACCTACCACACTGCTGAGTGACGTACAGGGGTTGGACAATGAAACTGAAATACCTGGTTTTAGATCACAATTAGTATGATATTGGGCCTCCTTTTGCAGCCAATACAACATCATTTCATCGTGGGAGTGACAAATACAAGTCCTGCAAAGCAGCCAGAGGGATTTTGAGCCATTTTCCTCTTGCAGAACAGTGGCCAGGTCACTATGTGATGCTGATGTGGGAAAACGTTTCCTGACTCGCTCCTCCAAAACACCCCAAAGTGGCTCAATAATATTCAGATCTGGTGACTATGCAGGCCATGGGAGATGTTCAACTTAATTTTCATGTTCATTAAACCAGTCTGTCACCAGTCTTGCTGTGTGTATTGGTGCATTATTATCCTGATACAGAGCACTACCTTCAAGGTACAATGTTTGAACCATTGGGTGCACATAATGAAACTTTACACTCTGCTCTAACTGGTGTAATGTACAGTAAGTGAAGATTGGGCACCAGACAGCGCAAATATAGCCATGAGACCTCCAATACTATATTGGCGAGTGTTTCAGTTTCATTGTCCAACCCCTGTACATCACATTGCTTTCATTGACCATTGGGCTTTCAGTATTAGAAACATCACAGCTAAGATCATGATTATGCAGCGTAAGTTAAATAGCAATATTTATTCTACAAAGCCGATGCAAATAGATGAGCAGCCAACACTTACATCCCTGTAAACACAAATACAATACACCAATACATCAATAGCATGCATAGATCTATTAATGGATGGTTATTTGTAGCTTTTCAGGTCAGTTAACATTGTGAGAACTGATGTATTAACACACACTGTAGAAAAACAGTAACAAAATACAACAAAATAAACAATAACCAATAATATTGGCCTAGAGAGTCCACAGAATTATACTGCAGTTTTTTTTTTGTTGTTGTTGTTGTTGTTTTATTCTTTTTTCTTTTCTTTTTTCAGACTGAGCAAAAACCTAGGTCTAGTTCGCAAAAGTGTTTTTTTTTTTTTTTTTTTTTTTACATTGTCTCAATTATTTAACAAATTATTTGATTGACAGCAGTGATTCTAGAAGCAAAGTTGTTTGGAACGAGGTGGTCTATCGTATGATATGCATATTGTGTGTATGTGTGAAAAACTGCACAACGCACTATCATTTGTGCCTTTGAGAAATGCCACTTTTAAACGTTTTGGCATCCCTTTGCGACAGTAAGTCGAAAGTTCAACTTTTCTCCTTTTTTTTTTTTGGATAATTATTGAATTATTGAATAACCTAGTTCACAAAAAATTCCAAAATACCCAAAAATTTTGACGGCCGAATCCGAGGAGTGCGTTTTGTCCAGCCAATGATTCTGACGACATAAGACTTGAGTCTGCGATGAACAGTACTTGTCATCACTGTAGCTCCACCGTCAGGCTGATTGGGGCAAGACTTGATGACGTTGTAGATGTGAGTACCACCATCCCTCCAAGTTTCAAGTCTCTACGACGTACGGTTTGGTCTGCACAATCAGTTTTCTGTGGAGATTGCTGATCCTTGGCCATTCTAACAATTACAATAGGGCTTCAGCGCTAATGCACTCGAACCCCTAAATATATCCAGCATCTGAAGTCTCCTGCCCTGCTGAGGTTGTAGAGTCATGTAATTTTAAACTTCTTATCAAATTGTCTATCTTCTTCCGCTGCTACTGCAGCTGCTTTAAAGCGAATACAGCTGCTAATGCTCAGAGTCCAAATGCAGCTCCTAATGCTCCCACAAACAAACCATTTCTCTTTATTATCCTAAGACTCTGGTCCATCTTGAAGTTCTCGCTTGTAGGGTGATGTCCCATATTGATTTCCATCATTTCATTAATCTTCTCCAGCAGCTCTATGACCTGTTGTCGATTTTCTTTGTCCCTGTTGTTAAAAGAATGATATCTGCCCTCACAGCTTTTAATAAGCACTTGCAGATCATGACTTTCCATGATGAACTCCTCTAAAGGTTCATTATTCAGGTGGTCAGCGTGAGTCAACAGAATGATGGTGTAGCGTGAAGCATCGTTTCCAAAGTACCTCAGAATGTATCTCATAATGTTCCTCTCTCCCTCTGTGAATCCCACATCCAGTCTGATGACCAGCAGGAATGCATGCAGACCAGGATCAGACATGTGTGCGCAGTTCTCCATCTGGACCTCCAGCTGCTCCTCAGTCAGTAACGTGTCAAACAGTCCCGGAGTGTCGATAACTAAGACCGTCTTTCCGTTCACTGCTCCTATTTTTCTTTCGCATGTTTGGGTGACAGCACGTGGTAATAAGTTCTCTCTAAACCAATCCCTGCCCAAAATGGTGTTTCCAGATGAACTCTTTCCTGTTCCTCTGTTACCCAGCAGTGCAATCCTGAAGTCTAGTCAATTAAAAAAAAAAAAAAAAAAAAAACAGTTATTTATTTAATAGTTATTTAACTACAATAAATTTGTGCATACAATTAAAAAATTCACAATGCATTTGGGGAAATGTTCACTATTTTATGATGTGATTAAGTGTTACGTTTTATAACTTTCACTTTCAGTCATCATTTACCAATGTTCATTTGGTCTTATGGTCTAATTGTATGGGCTTTGTCATATTAGCCATAATCAAAGTCAGTGTGCTCACCTGAATAGGTTTGTCATTTAAAAAGCAGTGAATTTAGTTTTTAAAGTCGTGTATCAGATCAGTATCAGATTAAATTATTTGCTAAAGAACTATACTTCTTTGAAATGTATGATGCGTATTGCAGCAGAAGTTTTTGTTTACAAATATTTCAACACAAAACAACATCAAGTAGCTGGTGTGGTGAATGCATGTTTCATTTAAATGAATCAGTATTTCAACGTACCTGTTTGAGCTCCTGCCATTCTTATGTGAAGTTATCTTCTTTTTCTTGCTGAAACTGAAACTAAAAGTACATGCTGAAATCTGAACGGCGTGATCATGTGACTACTATTCGAATGAGTCATTTCCCCCCTTTGTTCAAATATTTCAAGACATGCACACACATGCAAGTCCTGTTATTTCAGTGTTAGCAGATGTGAACTGATTCTTTGCAGCTCATCATTATTTTTTGACAATTAAACTGCATATCAATCATCAAGTGGGATAAATGCTGTTTTATTCTCATCTGACAGCCACCTAAACAAACAACACAGACAAAACAACAGCACTGGCTGGCAAATAAAAAATACTATCAACATGTTTGGGTACAATGGTTAATGGTAAAAGACTTACAGTGAATAACCGTAAATTGACATTACCAAAATTCCCTTTTTTTTTTTTTTTTTTTTTTGATGTTTTTTCTTCTTAGTTTTTTTTCTTGGCAGTTTTGTATGTTAGGGTTGTATGTTACATCTACTGTTGTTAAATTAATGTTTATTCCAATATTTCAGTTTCATGTGTGTTACCATGATGGTGTTTAGTGTTTGTGTGAATGACACTGTGCACCTTCTGTCTATATTAGTATTTAAAAGCTGTTTATGATGAGATTTGGCTCATCATGTGACTTGCTCATCACCACCAGCTTTTGGTAGTTATCAGTGTATTACAAAGGTACCAAACAGATATCAGTACTGTAATAGGTCAATAGATTAACATTATTTCAGTTAATGAAATTACGGAATTCATCAGAATATGTAAGTGAAAAACATAAGATGTTGTTACCATATTTTTCACAGTAGAATTCTAACAACCACAGCTGCCATTTTTTAACCATAAATTTTACAGAATGTTTTTTACAGTGCAGTGAAGTAATGATTATTGGTGATATTCAGTGTAATTATTGATGATAGTGTGATTAAAGAGGATATGTAAACATCTTAAATGAAATGATTTCTTACAGTGATTATAGAACTGGACCTGCAAGTGAACTCCATACTTACACCTAATGCTTTGGTGTGAACTAAGAAATCTATTTTGTGTCTGTGAGATGAAATGTTGCTTTCTAGTGAATATACAGTATGTATGTATTCGTGTTGTGTGTAGGTTCTTGTGTGTGTGTGTGTGTGTGTGTGTGTGTGGGTGCTTGCATAAGTGCGTGCTGCAACTCTGTATGTGTGTGGACATTATTATGAGATGATACTGTCCGTCGCTCAGATGCTGATTTACTCCCACAAGTGAGAACAAAGAGAGTGTTTCTACAAACACAGATGAGAGTCCAACAACATCAGCTCGACACACACAGCTGCTCCTCGGACACTGTAAGTACTGAAGAAACTTCATGTTGCAAATTCAATTCTTTGAATTATACCTCTGATTTGTGTAATTAAGTAGCCATCAATTTTAGTAAATTCAAGCTTAGTGAGTTCAATCAGATTTTTTTTTTTTCTTTCTTTTTCTTTTTTTAAAGATGAAGAGATTTTGGTAATACTTTCAAGTATTAACATTAGTCATTAAAACTTTTGTTATCTTAGTTAATGGTAATTTCATTATTTACTTATAGATTATAAAAATCAAAAGTTGTATCCATTAATATAATTTAATAACATGTAACATGAATTAACAATGAACAGTTTTATTTTTATTAACTAACATTAAGAAAGAAATGCATTATTGCTAGTTAATGCATTAGCTAGTGTTAACTAACAAAACCTTAAGTGTTGCTGTCATTGTGAAATTTGTAACTTTTAAATTTTATATTTCTGTTTGTTAGTGGTTAGGTTTGTAATTAATAGAAATAATGCATAATTGTGATTCTATTTATAGTAAGATTCTATTTTATTAAATTAAAATATTTCCAACATGTCAGAGTATTTTATTGTTATTATTTTATAAGTAGTTGTTAACTAAATTGATGTAAAACTTCAGTTAGAATTTAGTTTGTATAAATAAAATATAATTATACAAGTATAAGTAAAAGTAAAACTGTTTATTTTTTTTATTTATTTATTTATTTGTTTGTTTGTTTGTTTGTAGCTTATTTTATATATGAAGGGTTCAGATGCAAAAACCTCTAGTGTCGTCTGAAATTTTATTTTAAGGGAGTATAATAAAACACTATTCCAAACTGTGGACGAGAAAAAAAAAAAAACTGCACTGTCTTTTCCAGAGTGACTAAATCGTCCAGTCATGGCAAACACGGGTCTTCAGGTGATGGGTCTGGTCCTGGGCGTCGCAGGCTGGGCGTTCGGGATCCTGGTCTGCGCTGGCCCCTGGTGGCGCGTGTCAGCATTTGTAGGGGATGAACTGGTGGTGTCGCAGGTGCTGTGGGAGGGGCTGTGGATGACGTGTCTGTCGCAGTGGGGCCGTCTGCAGTGTAAAGTCTACGACTCCGGCCTCGCCCTTTCAAGCTCCGCCCAGATGTGCCGCGCCCTGTGCGTGCTGTCGCTGCTCCTGTGTTTGCTGGCGCTCTTGCTCAGCGTAATCGGGCTCAAGTGCACACGCTGCCTTGGGGACGCGCATGAGACCAAAGCACGGCTGGTGCGGGTCGGTGCGGCGCTGTTCGTTGCGGCTGCGTTTTTCTTCCTTTTGCCGGTGTGTTGGACCGCGTATGTTGTAATACGCGATTTCTACGATCCAAATGTCGCCGCGCCGCTCAAACGTGAACTCGGACCGGCGCTTTACCTGGGATGGGCCGTGACCGTGCTGATGCTGGCGGGTGGGGCTTTGTTGTATTTAGGCTCCGCCTCCCCTGGAGTTCCAGCTTTGCCTGTATTTGGAAGAGGACCCAAAGGAAACCCTCCGTCCACAGCAGAGAGCAAACCGGAGAAGGTCTTTGTGTAAAACAGGCCCAGTGGTCACCTAGAAGGTTTAATCTGCAGAAATGCAGCAATATTATCATACACTCACTATCATGCCATTCAAAAACTGTATGCGTTTTTTTTTTTTTTCTCTCTGTGAAACAAAACTAATTTTTTGCATAAACTTTATGTAAACCAGCTCTTTTGATTTGATTTGATTTGATTTTAACTGCCTCTTTATTATCCATTCTTGTGGAAATTTGGCTTTGGTCTCCCATAGGTGGTACATTGTATGCATACAGCTTATTCACAACACACAGAAACACAATAAACTTATAACAGAGAGAGAGAGAAAAAAAACAAATTTCCAAACAGCAATCATATGACTTTTTGCACTACTTTTGTGTGCTAAAAAAGGGGGGTTCGAAATGGCATGAAGGTGAATTTTTGTACAATCTGTCCTTCAAAGGCTGAATTTGGATCCATTTCCAAGCCATTAAGCCTTTAGCAACTTATTTTGATTTCTGATGGATTAGTTTTCTCTGATTTTACATATTTATGTCCTCTTTGAATTAATGATTATATCTCATGTAATTTATTTATTGATGTGTTATTGTGTATTATTTGTCTAATAAACCTAATAGAATAATGTAAGTTGGCTGCATGTTGACTTACCATGCATTGCACGCGTGTGTTAACGCGTTGGCGGGAATCACGCGACACAATAGCAGAATAGAGGACAGGGACAATAAACAGAGTGTCCACTGTTGCTCTGATGATGTCATCATGCTGGAGGACGTGTGGAATATGAGCTTGTGTTTCACAGAACTCCTTCAGAAGCCCTGCATGGATCCACCATCAGACGAGAAGAAAAGAAAGAGTGGCTTGTTTGTTGGTTCTAAATTGGGCTAATTTGTTACCCTAGTGGTTTGAAGGGGGAATTATAAAGATGTGACTACAGATGAATGATTTAGCTACAGTAGCTGTATTACTGCAACTGTCCACAAGAAGACAGTCAAACCCAGATCTCACACTCTAAAAAAATAAAGGCACTTCATTGCCATCTGTGGTTCCTTGAAAGACCTTTAACATTTGTGGATTTTTTCTATTCTACAAAAGTTTCTTTATCCACCTATTTTTTCCCATAACAGTGGGCACGGCGATTTGTAAATTGGGTCTGGATTCCAGTCTCATCTGTATCCAGATATTTTTAGTTGTACAAAACAGCTTGTTTTGCTGCTTGATATTGCATATTGTGTCTTAACATATTATTTCAATTTATTATCTTAATTGCCAGAACTGGGAAGTAACCGATTACATGTAATCTAGATTATGTAATCGGATTCCAAAAATTAGGTTCTTAAGTATCATTAAGTACTCGTAATCAGACTTAAGTTGTTTTTGTACTGATTACATGATTACATATTATTTACACATTAGCAATAAATCTATCTATCTATCTATCTATCTATATATATATATATATATATATTTTTTTTTTTTTTTTTTTTTTTTTTTTTTTACAAAAATCAATTTTACAAGTTTTAAGAAGTGTTTCAAAATTGCATTAACTACTGATGAACACATTTTTTCTTTGGAAGGCTTTTGCCTGTCAGACATATTAAAATGCACACATTCACAAACTTTTTTTGTCATCTGTTACTCTTTCACCTAATATATTTATTTAAAGTAGCTCTGAAATTTTAAATTAAATATTTTAATAATTAAGTATCACGTTTGCATGCTCATTAGTTCTATTATGTTGGTTATAGTCGTATGACATGCAGGTAAATAAAAATATTTATTTTTTAGGGTTTTTTTTTTTTTTTGATTGATTGATTTTAAAATGATTAATTAATATATATATATATATATATATATATATATATATATATATATATATATATATATATATATATATATATATATATATATATATAAATCAATCAATCAATCAATCAATCACAAAAAAAACCTAAAAAAAATAAGTATATAATAATTAATAATATAATAATAATATAATAATTATATTATTATTTTTATATATATATAATTTTGTATGATTTAATTGATGACTTTCATTTAAACTCATAACCCCCTGCAGCTCATTCACAAACACCAGTTTGGGAAACCTTGATGTAATACAATGTTTAATGCACTTCATGTTGTTGCTGTCATTGTGAAATCCGTAACTTTTAAATTATATATTTCTGTTTGGTTAGGTTTGTAATTAATAGAAAAAAATGCATAATTGTGATTCTAATTATAATAAGATTCTATATTATTAAATTAAAATATTTCCAAAAGTAGTGATGTCAGATTACTTTATTGTTATCATTTTAGTTGTTAACTAAATTGATGTAAAACTCCACTTAGAATTTAGTTTGTATAATTAAAATATAATTATGCAAATATAAGTAACACTGTGTATTATTCTTTCTTTCTTTCTTTCTTTCTTTAATTCATTATTTATTTATTTATTTATTTATTTATTTATTTAATATATGAAGGGTTCAGGTGCAAAAACCTCTAGTGTCATCTGAAATTTTCATCTACAATGAGCATTTTATCAGGCTCCCATGTTTAGGTTCAGTAATTATGCAATTAAAGTGAATGAATATAAATATAGGAGTCTGATAAAAATGCTCATTTAAGAATAAAATTTCAGACGACACTTAGAGGCTTTTGCATCTGAACTTTTTTATATGTGCATTATATAAATTATAAAAGTATAATAATAATAATAATAATAATAATAATAATAATAATAATAATAATAAATATGCCATATATGTGTGTTTCTGAAATGGCACTGCAGACAGAATCAATGTCATTTATTTATTTATTTTATTTATTTCATTTTATTTTAAGGGAGTATAATAAAACTCTATTCCAAACTGTGGACAAAAAATAAATAAATAATTAAATAAAATAAAAATATAATAATAATAATAATAATAATAATAATAATAACAACAACAAATGGAATACATTTCCTAATTTTTGTATTTAAAAGTTAACATGGTACTTATCCTATTTAAATCAATGTGATAAACGAGTTAGGTCAAAAGTAATCTAAGCAGCCGAATCTAAAAGTGTCTGATTATATTACGTAAAATGTGTAATGTATGGATTATGTTACTAACTACAATTTTTGTCATGTAATTTGGAATCAGTAACAGATTACAATTTGTAAGTAGTTTGTAAGCATTTTTTTCCCCATTCAACATGCCTTTAGAGAGTTTCTCAATATTTGTTTCTCATGATTATTACAACACTAGCACAAAAAGAGTAAAGTCCTGTCAGTTAAATATTAAAGATAAATCTTAATTATTGACTAGTTTATGGATTTCTCACTTCAAAATAGTTTTGTGAATTTTCACTACCTGAAAAACAAAAATTGAGGGACATATGAATCATTTGTTGTTGTCTTTATTATTACTACTGTTATTATTTGTCCCTCCGTTTGCATACAATATTGCCAAAGCATCAGTACAGATTATTAGTGCTTTGAAACTGAAGCGACAGACTGATTGACAGATAGACAAACAGATTATTTCGATGGGCCTATTGTATATGGTTATATTCCTTATAAATGGACATTATAAAGAGACACTCATTCAGTCAGTTGGGCAGGAATATATGCAGGCTACACATCTCAATAACAAACGTTTATAGGCTACCTAAACATTTTACACAACAGTACTGCAGCTCAATTGTGTCAGAGCGGACTCCACAGAAATTGCGTGAGAATGAGGAAGTGTTTCGTCTTAAAGTGACAGTGCAGTAATTTAGCGTTTACTATCCAGCACCTCAGCAGCTACTGTCTCTTTAAGATCACAGAGCTCATTTTCAATGAACGCCGAGCAGTCAGACGCATATTTTTCTCTTTTTGTGTGTATTGTAATGTGTGTGTGTCAATAGGAGGTGGATCTGGCGCACCGGGAGGCCGTTCCAGATTCAAGGCGAGCAATTGGCTGTTCGTGATCTTTGTTTGTCCGCGCGCCCCGGTCACGCACGCCACGCACATTTGGGATGTCTCGTGCTCATCGGAATAACCGGTGCGCTCGCAACCTCGCGGAAGATTAGCCAGATCATCCACACAGTCAGTCCACAGTGCGCAACGCGCAGCTCAGGACAGAACGCGTCACGTACAACCAGGCAGAGAGAGATAGCACAATTAACGTTAACCGGAGAGATGACGGAGAAACGGATGTCGCGCTGGTATTTCGGTGGGATCGCGTCGTGTGGAGCCGCCTGCTGCACGCACCCGCTGGACCTGGTCAAGGTGAGGCTCGCAGATGGGTCTCGCCTGTGTGGATGGATCACACATCAGGCGCTGTCACGCTTTTGGTGGCTAATGTTTGTGTTGATTAATGAAGGTAGAGTGACAGAGGAGCGGCCTCATCTTCAGAGCACATGACATTGTGTTTGCTTCTGAGTAAGCAGACTGAAAGAAGAACTTCATAATTTGGAATATTCATAGTTAGACATGTTATGCTCTTATAGTGCTCTTTCGCTAAACGATATTGCGCTCAATAACTTGTAATTAGTTAGAGTGCAATATATGGGCCAGACCGATAATTCCGATAATATTTCTACAATTAACCACTATTAAAATAATAATGCTTAGTTTCTCCATTTCAGAGCCTACTTATGGTCTTGTCAAATTGTAATGGGTATTTTACATCCAGTACATTGGATTTGTTGGATGTAAAATTATGTATTCGGCCATTTTATCTGCAATAATAACAACAATATCTGCATTAAAATTCTTGAAAATAGGATCACAAAACCAGTCGTAAGGGTCCATTTGAAATTGAGAATTATACATAATCTGAAAGTCCATCAAAAATATCAAAGTTTTGAAATATTTACAGTAGGAAATATACAAAATACATGATCTTTATTTAATATTCTAATGATTTTTGGCATAAAAGAAAAATAGATCATTTTAGCCCATACAGTGTATTTTTGGCTAATGCTACAAATATACCCGTAAAACTGGTTTTGTGGTTCAGGGTCACATTTGTCTGCTCCAAAACGACATCCGTGCCCAAATGTGATGAATATTTTCTGTCTGATAAATTGAATAATGTTTAACAATTTTGATAACACCAACAAAACATGTCTTTTTCAAATTATAATGAATCAATAATATTTGATAAATCAGATAAAAAGTTTGTCCATTCCAAAATGCGCTAAAGTCTTGTCAAATTATAATGAATATTTTACGTTCAGTAAGTTGAATAATTTGTTGGATGTAAAGTTATATATTTGACCATTTAATAATATTTGCATAAAAATGCTTGAAACAACTTTGTTCCAAACTCTACTGCTTTGTCTAAAATGTTTTAAAATATTATGAATTTGGATTAAATATTGTGTAAATGGCATGTTAATTTAAAGCAAGTTTATGCACATCTAGCCTAATTTTCCTAATTTTTCGTTCAGCATTTTAGATATTAAAAAAAAAAAAAAAATACAGTAATGTGACAAGCCCACAGTTGAATATTAGTTTGTGATCTGATTTGGGATCAGTTTAGCCGCCTCATGTGATGTCCTGTATAATTAAACCAAATGAATGACTGTGTATTCACATTATAACCGGGTGGAGGTCAGTTCCTAAAGTCCTGAGTCCACACTGAAGGACATTACAGTCCAGGACTAGTTCTAGTTCACAGAAACAAATACAGTCTTCTAGTCTTATAATAGAGATTGTTTCCTAGAGCTATAATTATATGTTTCACATGCATGCTAAATGAAAGGCTGCAAATGTTCTGCATGTGTTACGTTTATATTAAAGGCCAGTGGTATTTTAGGATCAGCTCATTCTGTGCTACTTTATGGGACAGGAAATGTAAAGTTCACTATCATGCCATAGCATCAAAGTATTTGCGTATGTGAGAGAGAGCTGGGAGTCCATGCATGCTTTTGTCCAGATTCCTCATGAGTTACACACGTGTGACTTCAGCACATGTCTGCCATCTGTGTGTGTGTGCTTGTCCAGTTGAGTCCGGTTTGGTGGACTTTGATTATCTTGTGTCCCACTTTGTCCTTCAGTGCACCTCTGCTCTTCAGAGCATAGTTGTACTTTGTTTTCCCCCCAAAAGTTTCACAAAGAACAAGTATCAGGTGGCTCGTGAATAAGACACGAATGAATGAGTTCAAAGAATGAGAGTGAGTTGCTCAGCCGGCCGAGAGTCATTTGTCCCCTTTGCTTTCTCT
The DNA here is from genome assembly GCA_036247105.1 of Cirrhinus mrigala. Classification (NCBI taxonomy): domain Eukaryota; kingdom Metazoa; phylum Chordata; class Actinopteri; order Cypriniformes; family Cyprinidae; genus Cirrhinus; species Cirrhinus mrigala. Next base: position 3,978,303 of record CM070007.1, read on the forward strand.
CGTCTTAAATCGTCAAGAGTGCTCTCTTGTTTATCTCTGATAGCAGGCTGAATTATCTCAGATTTGTCTCCGCTCCACTAAACCCAAAACAAAAGCCACAGATAAGCACCGTAAATCCACACACACACTAACAGAAGCCAAAAACACTTTTGAAGTGCTCCTTGTCACGAAGGTCACCAAGTCACCCTTCAGAGATCTGTGTTTAATTTGTGTAAAGTCCAGTCTGAAAGCAATTGCCTTTGTGTGTAATTAAATCATCAATACAACTTTCAACATATATCTGCATGTGTAAAAACATGCACAGTTGCGTTATTAAAAAATTAGTCTTTGAACAGAATGACGTGAAGTTATTGTTGGACTACATTGTTGGCGTGCTGGTAAGAGCAACCGTTGGCCTCTGTTCAAAACATCCCACAGAATAGCACTGTGTGTGTGTGCGTGTCATTGAGTTTAAGAGTTTTTGTTACAACTTGTTTTATGTTGCAGCAGGTTTTTAATGCCTGAGTGAGCAGGCTGCTACACATTTTTGCATAATCACATTTTATACACTAGCGCTACTTTTTATTTATCAAGAAGGCATTCAATGGATCGAAGTGACAGTAAAGGCATTTATAAAGCTACAAAAGTTTATCCACTTCAAAAAATATTGTTCTTTTGAAGTTTTTATTCATCAAAGAATCACAAAAAATCGAATACATCACGGTTTCCACAAAAAAAAAAAAATAAAAAATAAATAAATAATAATATTTGGCTGTTTTCAACATTGATAATGTTTCTCGAGCAGCAAATCAGCATATTAGAACGATTTCTGAATGATCACACAAAATAAATTACATTTTACAGCATTTTCCTATAGAGAAACATTATCTGAAATAGTAATAATATTTCACAATTTTCTGATCAAATAAATTCTTGATGAGCATAAGAGATGTATTTCAGAAACAAACATTTGAAAGCTTGTTGTAAATGTTAATTATGTTGACAGGTGCACCTGCAGACGCAGCAGGAGGTGAAGATGAGGATGGTTGGCATGGCCATGCACGTGGTGAAGAACGACGGTGTGCTGGCGCTTTACAACGGCCTTAGCGCTTCCCTCTGCAGACAGGTCAGATCCTGATCTCAGATCAGTTTTCTTACTCTGGCAATCCGGGAATAATGAGCTGTGATTTACATACTTAACGGCAGCTGTAGAAAGATACTATGTTCCCCGCTGAAAACGCCTGTAGAACCTAAGAAACAACACTTTTTAAATATTTCACAAGTTATTTTCACACATATAGAGTTAGAGCGACATGCGTCAACAATCAACGGGAAAACAATCCAACGCCCTCCATTGACTTTGTATTGTGGAAAGCTGCCTCCTTGTCATTTCTGATTTACAGCAGCTTTCAGACATTGTTCTGGTTTTTGTTATGTGACAAGGAGTACAGTAAACAAGCTAAAAAAAACACAGAACTATGTTTTTATAAGCTGTCGACACAAAAAACAAGCATTTAAGGACACAAAAGTGGAGCGCGACGTGTCATATTACTCTGAGAACTACGCTTACTGGAGGGAAACACAAATGGTGACAGGAAGTATTCATTATTTTTAACCAAGTCTAAGGATTATTTTACCCCCCTGTTTAAACCTGAAAGGAGGATATATATTGAGAAATGTAATTTTATTGGTCTATGTCAGTGCTCCTTTTCCTTACCTTCCTTTTGTTGGAGAAATGATCCAACTGAATGGCCCAACGTGAATTACCCCTACATCTACAACTATTTGTGTCTTTGAATGCTTGTTTTTTTAGGTCGACAGTTTATAAAAACATAGGTCTGTGTTTTTTTTAGCTTGTTTACTGTACACCTTGTCAGAAACGACAAAGAGGCAGCTTTCCGCAATACAAAGTTAATGCAGAGCGTTGCATTGCCCAGGTGTGGGCGTGGCCTAAATCCGCTCGGTCTCTATAGCCTTTTCCTTGAATTTAATGCTGGTTTTTCCATTGAGAGAGAGGTCATGTGATCAGGATCTGCTGTTGTATCATGAACAGTCTCAAACTGATCCACATTGTTTATTTGGTTAAAGTGCATTGTCATGCTTTAACTTAAACTAACAATGTTTTGGAAACAAAAGCTGCCGAACTGCATAGACAACACATGGAAACTGATCTGCAGAACTGATTAAATGTACACATTCACTATGACAGTGCAGAAAATGTTACAAGATATTGTTCATTCAAATAAACAACTTTCTTTTTTTTCTTCCTTTCATTTTTGTTCGAGCTAATATTAATCTAATGTATTTCAAATGGTTGAAGATGTTTTCTGAATAATTACTGGCATTAGATATGTGTGTGAGAATAACAACAATACTGCATATGTAAAACACAGAAGCTGTGGTACATTTGCTAGAAACATGATTTTTTTTTTTATTTTTTACATACAGCAATTTGACCGGTTTCTTTGTATATTGTGAGGTAAACGCATGTTTTTTTTTTGAGCCGTCAGCTAATATATCAGAAGCTTTTCCGCACAGACATGCGGTCTGTGTTCATTCATGAAACTGCAGATCTTCAGTTCAAGTCTGTCTGTCATGTTTAAGCATGAGATTAAGATTGTTAAGGATCAGTTTTTAACACAGAAGCTGATTAAATACACATGTAATGCTAATGAATCTCCATCTCTTTCTCTGCAGATGTCGTATTCTCTCACCAGGTTTGCCATCTATGAGACGGTCAGAGACATGATGGGCAGCAGCAGTCAGGGACCAATGCCTTTCTATCAGAAAGTCCTGCTGGGTGCATTTGGAGGTAAAAACACAGAGCATTACAGACCAGGATATCACCAATAGCCTTATGACGATACATGTCATAGATTTACAGCATAATTATGACATGAAATGTTTCATCTTATTGAGATCATCTGTGTTTGAAATGTTACTTTTTTTTTTTTTTTTTTTTAATACCGTTTTAATTTTTTTAAAGTATTTTTACGTTTTCTTTTTTGTTTTTTTTTTTCTGAAAATGCAAGGTGTTAGCTTCAATTCTTAGACGAAAAGTCAAAATTGCAAGATTTAAACTCATAATAACAAGACTTGCAATTGTGAGAATAAAAGTCAGAACTGTGAGATATAAACTTGAGATGAAAATTGTTAGATAAAAAGGTGTGATTACTCTTATTTTTAATTAAATGTATTTTTTTGTTACCAAAAAAAAAAAAAGTTATGCTGGAAATCTAATCATTAGATTTGCAGCATAATTATGACATGAAATGTTTCATCCTATTGAGATCATGTGTGTTTGAAATGTTATTTTTTATTTTTTGAAATTTTACCAATTTTATTTTATTTTTTTTAATTAAGGTGTAAGCTTCAATTCTTAGGAAAATAGTCAAAATAGCAGGATGTGGACTATGAAGATATAAACTTTATATAAACTATAAAGTCAGAACTGTGAGATAAATTTGCGATTGCAAGAAATATTAGATGAAAATTGTTAGATGATAAGGTGTGATTACTTATTTTTATTTTTAATTAAATGCATTTTTTATTACCAAAAAAAAAAAAAATTGCAAGCATAATCTCAGAATTGTTAGTTTATATATGTGTATATCTTGCAGTTATGGCCTTTTTTCCTTAGAATTGCACGTTTATAGTAAAAAGATTTTTTTTTGTTTTTTATCTCAAAATTCATATATTTTTTAAAGAACATAAAACTAAATAAGAAAAAAATGAATTGTGTTAAAAAAGTTTTTTCATTACGTTGTCTGTATATTTATTTATTTATTTATTTGTTCATTTTTAGTTGTTTTACATGTTTTATACTAAATAATGATATTACCCTGATGCATAGATAAAAACATTGCGCTATTCTCACACATTCTGTGTTTCTCCACAGGCTTCACTGGCGGTTTCATCGGGACTCCAGCGGATATGGTTAACGTTCGGTGTGTATTGTGGGCTTTGTGATACTGTGTTTGTTTTTCCAGCACATCTGGCCGAGTGTGAGCGTTTCATGTTGTTGTTCTCCACAGGATGCAGAACGATATGAAGCTTCCTCCAGAGCAGAGGAGAAAGTGAGTGAGTCTAGATCCAAAAACAGTCCAGACGGTCATAACATGTTTAATCTAAATGATATCTGTGTCTCTCACAGCTACAAACATGCGCTGGACGGACTCTTCAGGGTCTGGCGGGAAGGTAAAGACACTTCAGGATCTTATACAGTCATTATCTTCTGCCAATGTCTCTCTCTAAACATGTGCTTCTCTCAGAGGGAACCAGGAAGTTGTTCTCAGGAGCCACTATGGCATCCAGCAGAGGAGCCCTGGTCACTGTCGGACAGGTGAGACCGCACTGGGACTGTTCATTTAGTTTGCAAATTACTAAAAATTTTGGCTAATCAGATTAGACTTTCAGATTTTCTAATGATCTGTAAACTATTGAGAATAAGTGCATAAAATGTGGAGAGGAACTGGTTTGATTCCCACACAAGCTGATGAATGTACCCCTGAATGCGCTGTGAAATGCTGTGGATGAAGGCATCTGTCATATGCCGTCTTTATGATGATGAAATGATTCTGACCGTGTCTCTCTGTGTCAGCTGGCATGTTATGATCAGGCCAAGCAGCTGGTGTTGGGCACAGGACTCCTGGGTGATAATATAATAACACATTTCCTGTCCAGCTTCATCGCTGTGAGTATCGAAGCCTCTGATTGGCCAGTCACTCAATATTCTTGATAACTGATAGTTAAAAGGACAGTATTGGACAACTAGTTTTTAGTGATTAGTAAAATACCCTTTTTATGAGTAATTATTTGGTGGGAATTTTGTTCACTTAACAATTGAATGGTTGTTAGTAAAATAAATAAATAAAAATGTAAATGTAAAAGTGTAAAGTTTAAAATGTAAGTGTATGTATGGTATAGTAATTTTATATTTACAATTTTAAGTCATTGTTAAATATAAAACATTTTTATTTTTTAGAACATTTGTAAAAAAAAAAAATAATAATAATGTTATAACGTAAAAATCAAAATGTGTAAAGTATATTTACATTTAAATATATTTTATAATAATGTGTGTATTTTAATAGTTTTACTTTTTATGTATATTTACATTTTTGTAACGATATAGTAAATGTACATGTAATATATATTATATGTAATATGTGTTTATATTTTATATAGTGTAGATGCATTTTACCTCATAAATTGCTAGTAAAATATATATATATATGTGTATATATATCTGAGGAAAAAAATAAAAATTCTACATTTTCCCCTAATTTACAGAAGACACCCACTAAAATGTCATTCAGTGTAACAATCTTGTCAGGCATATTTACAACAAAAATCAATTAAATCATATTAAAAGACACATTACTTTAATCATTACTTTTTTTTACTCATTTAAAACTCAAAATTTAATATGTTTCCTTATTCTTTTATATATTTTAATATGTACAAGTCAGAATAAGCATGTTGTTTGAATTTTTACATAAATATTGTGTTACACTAAATGACAATTTAACATTATTTCAACCAAATTTTTGACATTGTATTCTCCAAAAACCGTAATACCTTCAAAGTAGACACTTTGCTTACATTTAATGTGCTTTCTGTGGACATAAAATCACTTTTGTAAATTCCTTTTGATGTGGACATCTTAACATCTTTGAGCCCATATATATCATGACTTTCTGTCTTCAGGGAGGTTGTGCGACGTTCCTCTGCCAGCCGCTGGATGTAATAAAGACGAGGTTAATGAACTCTAAAGGCGAATACAGAGTGAGTGTCCTCTCTCTCTCTCTCTCTTTGATCATTGTCTTATTATCTTTATTGCTCAATTGTTAAATTTATTTTTGCATATTAGGGTGTGATTCACTGCCTGACTGAAACTGCCAAACTGGGACCACTTGCCTTCTACAAGGTACCAGATCTGCTTTATTTTGCTTAATTTTTCCATAAAATACTGTGATTTTTACATTACCGATCATTTTTTAAAAATGTTTCCCACCGTCCAATCACGTGACAGGGTTTGGTTCCGGCTGGAATCCGTTTGATTCCTCACACAGTGCTGACGTTCGTCTTTCTGGAGCAGCTGAAGAAATACTTCGGCATCCGGGTGATCATCTGAATTTTGACCTTTTGACCTTTTCCCTTTGGCCTCTTGAAGCTGCTCTCACTTCCAAAATATTATTTCTGGAAAATCACACACTACACAGCCATAACCAACTTCACAGTGCTGCCAGACCACCATAATTAATGATGATTCATCACTATCCGAGTGCCGAATCGTCATAACACACATCTGACAGGAGAGCGGGAGCTGAGAGGAGGAGCTGATAGACAACGGGACTCACCAAACTGGATCTTCTTGGAATAAACGACTGTACACTCATCTCTTTAGGGTGAGGTTTAGATGATAGATGTTATGTATCAGGATGAATATGTTTGTTTGTTTGTTGAGTTTTTTTTTTTTTTAAATGCTGTTCTTAAATCCATCTTTTGCAATGAGACGTTTTAAAGGCATAGTTCACAGATATCTCAGAGTACGGAGTAATGTTTGTGCAGCTCTTACATTTAATAAATATAAATTGTTTTGTTTAAATTTGTTTAAATTGACACTCAATCATTACTGAGTGAACTATTCCGTTAAGACATGAGACGCACAAAAACAAAATGGTCCATATTGCTTTAAGGCTTTTAAATGGTTGCATTCAGTCTGTATGTATTGTGTTCATCTGTATTAATGGTTCATATTCTGTATTTTCAACTATCTGGATTTGCTGGGTTCGACTGACTGAAGGGTCAGGGGTCACAGATTATTTATGAAGGGACTTTTACTTTAAAAACCAAAATGTGGAGCATCAGAGAAGACAAGAAAACATTAAACAACATGCTGATGGGGATCCAGTAGTGTATTTGCAATGTGAAAGACGAGTCAAATTTCTTTACTTGGTACTATGCTTTTATTTTTCATTATATTTTGGTTCTTTTCATAATATTTCTGCTGGAAAACTTGCGTTTGGCACAAATCCTGCCTCATGTGTGACTGAAATATTGTTAGGTCTACTGTAGTTTCCACAAATGTGTGCTTAGCTGTTGTAGTGTTGAGGTAATGGGGGCATTTAGTGCATAAGTTGCACAAATTACTTGTAGTAATTCAGTTTTGTGGTTTGTTCCTGGATATCTGGATTTATCCTGAACTCAGCATATAATAACAAAATGATCGCAAATTTACTTTAAACTTAATATTTTAGATTAAGTTAGTAAATTACCATATTGGTATATGCTTGAAAACGGTCTTTTTAATGATTTTACACTAAGAAAGAAAATTGAACACTGGAGAGCCTTATCTATTGGTAGCCAGCAGAGGGAGCTGTCATGCAGTGAATGTGTGCGCATGCGTGAATGTTCAGAGCCGCTTGTGTGCATGGAGGGATTGCAAGCGAGTTTATGTGGGTACGAACAGTTTTGTTTGTTTGTTTTCTACAAATTTAATTGTAATTTAGGGTTTGAAAATGGAGGGTTGAACTGGTTGTTGCTTCAACTGAGTGGAACTGAGCTGCTCTCTCTCTATGGAGAAAAATGCAAATATGCAAAATAAATGAGATATGAAACTGGTCTAAACTGCAATTATGTCTCATCAGAACGGTATTTTGTCTAAAATGAAAATGTATGGAAATAAAAGTACTAACACAAGAAAATCAGGTGGAATTACTGGTATATTTACAGTACATTTTTGTCTTCAGCTTGTACATTTGCTCGAACAGACATTTAGGTTTCCCCCATTTGCACAATGTGGAACAAATAAAACGCAAAGTTTCATGGGAGAACGCAAAAGCATTGAAATATAATTTTACTTTAGGGGTAAACAGAAAACTTTTGAATAGTTATGCTCCACCTAGTGGACATTTAGCAACTTTTTAAACAGGCTTTAGCTACTTTCCATTGTAAACAGCTGTCAGTAGTGGGTCTGTCAAAATAAAAATAGTGTACTTGAATGCATTAAAAATACTTAACTACAAGCAAGTACAGTTGTAGTATTTTATTTATTTATTTATTTATTTGTGCTAAATAAAATTCTAAAACTTGTACACTATGAATACACTAAGTGAAGGTATATTTCTACTTCAGTAGTACTTTGGTGCAATTGTAAAAGTATACTAAATACCACTGATGTTGAAATTATTTTTGGGTACTTTGAAATAAAGTTACCTACCGCAACTTTTATTAGTGTATTTCTTAAAAAATGTGTTTTAAATGAATAAAAAAATAGTTCAATGTTAGTACACTTTTATATAGTTATCCTAATTTCAAATTAAATTGATTTTATTTAAAATATATTAGTAATGTAATAGCTTTAAGTACATTTTCACAACTGTGCTACTTGTGTACACTTAATATAAATACACTAATTAGCAATAACACTCAATTTTAAAGTACACCAGGAGGGTTTTATAATTGCATTGTTTAAAAGTGTGGTATGCGATCACTTTACATACAATTTTAGTGGATTTTTATCTATACTATCATTAAGTTCTATATGGATTTTCATGAAAAGTACAGTTGAAATGTACTACATAAGGTCCGTTTGGACCTTGGACGGTTTGTGAAGGGATTTCACTGTACGTCACCAAAAATTAGAGTGTTTTCGACAAAAGAGATACTTTTTTTTTTGCTTGTACATTACCGGTGCTGCATTGTTGTATCTATGTGGTAATAGGGTAATTATGCTTTCAATCTACGGTTGTTTACATTTACATGAATTGTATTTACAGAATTATTTTTAACATTCAAGTTAATAATTAATGATGGAAAACAACGGCTTCATGAGGTGACTACACAATTGGTGTAATTTTAGAATGTTTAGATGTGCATAAAAAAAATCACAATTAAATAGTTGGTGTACTTTTAGCATAAAGTACTTGAAGTGCTATATTCTTAATGAGGATAAAAGTGCTACTAATGGCGTACTAATAGTCTACTTGATTAAAGACACTATAAACATGTCAAGTATATCTTATAAAGGGAATGTTAACATACAATACAATAAAAAATAATTATTTAATCTATAAAAATATTTGGGCAATACATTATAAATATATTTTGTATATATTAATTATGTAGTATTCCTATATGTTCAATAATTAACAAGTGTATTTTCTATGCATGATGAGTATATTTAAAAAGTGTTTGAAAGTTGGTTTCAGCTGTACTGCAAGTGGTAACTAAATACCTTTTTTTTCCCCATAGAGAAAGTAAGTTAAAAGCACATTTTAGTTCATAGTCATGGTGACCCAAAATAGTACAGTTGAGTACACTTGAGATTATCTTAAGAAGTACTAAAGAATAGGGCTGTGTATTGCCAAGAATCTGGCGATACGATATGTATCACGATACAGGGGTTGCAATATGATATGTTGCGATACACTGCAATACTGTAAACAAGGTGATATATTGGGATATTTCTTATTTTAAGAATAGGATATACTTCAAGGAAAGCTGTAATTAAGAACACACCACCATATGCAATCTTAGCAAAAAGTTCATTTCAAAAAGTTCAAAAAAGATCAGTTCCTGTAACATTCTTATTGAATTACTTTTTTTTGTGCAATATGAGTACAGGGGGAAAATAAAATGCCTGCAGGATTCTTTAGTTATTAAATGTATAAAATGTAAGCTTTTATAAACAGAGCGTATATATTTTTAGACTCTGCTTTAAGCTTAAGTTTACAGTTGTAACATACAAAGGCACTGGCACGTTTTAAGGTCAATCAGTGCAAGTTACTTTCAGTTGAAACTGCTCAGACTCACATTTTAGTCAGGGACTAGGCTTAAGCCTGGTCTGTGAAACTGGGGTACAACGGCATAACATTTTGATCTGAACTTAAGAATTACATCTGCTTAATATCAATGAGAAATAAAGTGCTTGCAGGAATCCTAAAGAAAACAAAATACTTATAAAACAATAAAATAAATACATGTATTGAATATTCTTAGAACCTTTTTGTTCTGAGAATTTCACAAGTTTTGGATTTCACAAGATTTCAGTTTGTATTTATGTTCTGCGTGGAATCGCCAACTGCACAAAACGCCCCCACCACGAGAGAAAGCGAAAGAAAGCTACCACTCCGCCCACCGAGAAGACCCTTTCACACGGGACGCGGCAAGCAGCGGAAACGCACAGCAGAAGCACCCCGTGGCCTGTGCAGCCGAGGCAGCGCCCGCGCCGCGGTCCCGGGGCGGACGTTACCACAAAAGCCGAAATGACGCCACGCTTTAACTTTGTACACCAAGGCGAGAACAGGAACTATTCTTTGACCCTCCATTACTAGAAGCGAACTATATTAACGATAACATTAGTGGTGTGCCTTCTTGCTAATACGTCCTGTCACTGTTTAAGTTCAGAGATAAGAAGACTGCCATGTAGTGGTCGGGATATAAACTCAAAACGAAGCATCTGCCATGAATGTTGTATTTTTTATTTTATTTGATTTATTTATTTATTTTAAATATCGATATTCCGTTTTTGAGAATCGATACAGTATCGCCAAACAAAATATTGCGATACTCACGTGTATCGATATTTTCTTACACCCCTACAAAAGAATATGTTTTTTAGTATATTAAGTACAACATTAGTACTTAAAAATAGAGCACTTTAAGTACTTGGAAATGTAGACCTACTAAATGTACTGAAATAAAGTGTATTTTAGTGCACTTTTTCACCTGGGTGAGGCGGCTGTAGCGTTACTGCGGGTCTGGACAGGACAAGGGAAGTCAAATGAAATGTTCCTCCTTCCTCATTTATACCAACCAGCTTTCAGTTTCACTTTAGTGCGTTTTTAAACCTGCATGCAGACAAAACGTGAAGAGACACTTAACGGAGCTCTTTTTCATTTAGGTGAGTAGAAGTTGGAATGGATCTCTTCATTCACGTGTTACTGCTTCACTGTTTACAGTCACGTGACTTGGCTGGCGCGAATCGAAACTTCTATAGAACTGCAGCACGTCTGTTAATGTTCAATCTGTTTGAAGCCACGGATGTTTAGTAATAAGAAAAACAACCAATGTATGTGAACAAACGGCAAGTTTTGGGCACTTGTGATCCATGCACAGCACATGCAGCAGCATTTAAATCACTAAAAATAGCGGGACATTCTAAAATTCTTAATATACAGTAGGCTAATCGAGTGTATGCACCCGACTGATAATGCATTGCTACTATGTATAGGCAAAGGAGCGGTGTATGAACCCAAAATTTGAACTTATAAGTCAATATCAACACCTTTTGATTTTAGGTTCATGGGTTAAAAATGGGCGGGTGAGCATGAAACAACCATTTCTGTTGTTTGGTCAAACTGCGCCATCATCAGTTCTTCCTCGGTGGATTTCAAAATAATAAGAGTCCACTGCTGCTGTAGGTCAGTGCATGTTTTTGAGTTAGATGCACATTAACGGGTTATACAAGGTTATATTTACCTGTTTATGGTTTATTAGCTAATAGGTTTGAGTCTGTTTATTGCTATAATTCATTCTAATCAAACTTTTTGCTTATTGTGCTGTTGATTAAGACTGGAAAGAGTGAAACGGGGAGCACCAATATGAAAATGCAAAGCCATTACAAACCTTACTTAGAAAAATAAACATTTGATTTGAACTGTGTAAAGAAGCAGTGTGTTTTTATCTTTTAATGAACAAAATATGTCTCATAATAGAGAAATAATCAGTCCTTTCAAAGACAAGATGCGGCGGGGAAGCATGTCACATCCTCCTCAATGTAAGTACTGAGTAATTCATGCTAACATCCATCCATCTATATGTACATCAGTCTGATAATGTCCATCTATTGATTTACAGTGTCAGATCTGAATATTGTGCTGTTGGGACTGGCTGGAGCAGGGAAGAGTGCATCAGGAAACACCATCCTGGGTGGTGACAGAAAAACATTTAAAGAAGGTTATTCTCCTGTGTCTGAGACCGAAATCTGTACTGCAGCACAAACAGAGGTGGACGGACGAACAATTACTGTAATTGACACTGTAGGACTCACTGATACAGCAGTGAACGTTACAGATGTTCAAACTGAAATAGGCCAGATGTTACAGAATGCACACCATGGGATTGATGTGTTTCTGCTGGTGATCAGACTGGATCAGACATTCGTAAAGGAGAAAAGTGAAGGTGTAAAATGGATCCGGGATTTTGGAGCAAAATTATTAAATCACACAATAGTGCTATTTACTCATGGAGATCAGCTACGTGAGCCAGTAGAAGATTATCTGAGTAAAGATGAAGCACTGCGGTCACTAGTTGATCAGTGTTCAGGAAGATTTCATGTTTTTAACAACAGAGATGAAGATCGATCTCAAGTCACTGAACTTTTGAAAAAGACTGAGTCACTGAGGAGGAAGAATGGATACAGGAGATACACTAAGCAGGACTATAAGGAGACTCAGAAAGATCTCCGCCTCAAGAAACGTGACATCTTCGCAGTAGCGATAGCATTAGGAGCAGCAGCAGCAGTATTCGCTGGAGCAGCGTTAAGGAGAGGAGCAGGAGTATTAAGAGGAGCAGAATTAGGAGGAGAAACAGGTGTATTAAGAGCTGCAGGAGTAGTAGAGGCACAATTTTCAATGTTGACATCAGTTGCACCAGAAGCAGCACCAGCACCAGCACCTTTGATAGGAGCAGCTGAAGGTGTAGCTCTCCTGGCAGTAGCGGCTTGTGTCGGACTGTATTTTTTGGCAAGAAAATATCTCTTCTGAGAAAATGATAAAAGTGACTAAAAGACTCTAATCATCAAGAATATAGTAAGGATTATTTGAAATAATTACATTTACTTTCACTGTGGACATGCACTCAATGCTTCAAAATAAACAATAGGCCACATAATAAAGCATATTTTTCTTTTGCAAAATATTTTATTATAATATCCTGATGTAAAGGCTTAGGATGGATTTGTCTTCAAATATTCATTTATTGATTTATTTTGTAATGGAATATTTTGTTTTTACTGTAACCACCTGTGTGTGTGTGTGTGTGTGTGTGTGTGTGTGTGTGTACCTGGTATTCAAATCTAAAAATGCATTGTGTTTTCTGTGATGGGTAGGTTTAGGGTAACTGGATAAAAAATACTGTTGTACAGTATAAAAACTAATGGAATAGCCTATGGAATGTCCCCATAAAACCAGTGTGTTTTCTCCTGTCTCCTGCTGTGTTTTGTGCAGTTTCAAATGGTTGACTTACCTTGTTGTAATGATCTTTTTTATGGTTCATGTCATGTTTGAAAGTTATGTTCCATTTGAATTCTTGTTTTCCTGTCTCAAGAGACTATACATTTGCAAATTAGTATGACTCAGTATATGACCAAAAAAGTCGCAAGGAGGGAGGCTACATTGAATGCTCCTCCTTCTGCACAAATTAATCATTGTCAGTGGTAGTAATTCAGTGAAACTAACAGACTTTCACCTTAGTCATAAAACCTGTTTGTAACTTAACAAAACAGATGAAGTGAAAATATTATTTTCCACATGGGTGAGTATGTCAGTTGGAATTATATTCGCATTCGCAGTGCTCATAGTCTTTATATGACGCTGCATGATTTGTTCCATTTTGCTTATTATGTTGACAGGTGTGAATGCTGGTGATTAGTGAGAATAGGCCTATATGTAGGCTAACTGATAATGTAAATACAGGTTGTAATCACAAAATAAACCCCAGCGTGAATCGGATGTATTTTGTTTCACCCTGAAGGGTGGGTTAGGTTAGGGTGGGCTGGGTTATCTTTATTTTGATGTAACAAATGTTTGGATGTACATTATCCCGCTTATTACACGACTGCTTGCCACGAATAAAAAGAAGTTAGACTTGAAGTAGATTTGAGTTGAACAGCTCTTTAAATGCTTCCATGATTAAAAAGGTAAACATGAAATTTTAAAGAAGGCTGTCATTTGTCTACAATTTTTTTTTTTTTTTTTTGGAGAATTTGCATATTCTCTCCTCCCATTTATTTAGCCTATGTAAGCAAGGTAGGTCTTTCAGGTCTAATTAAAAGTTAGTTAGTTAAAAGTTTGTTATTTTGTTAAAGTTATTATTATTATTATTATTATTATTATTGTAGTTAGTTATTTGTTTAATCATAAGTAACCTTAACATATACAAAGAAAAATTATTTGCAAGTAAAATGTATAGTTGAAAATAAGAAGTCTAATTACACAAATGTAGAATCTCCTCACTGTTAATGTCCAGTGTAATTCCTTATAAAAACACATTTTGACATGAACAACAATTTTTTTTCCAAAGCAATTTACATAAATCTTATCACATTTATGTTTTCAAGCATTTCAAAAATATCAATGAAAGTTTAATTACAAGCATATTTTATAGTCTGTATATTTTTCAGTTGTTTGACTATTAAAGATTTGACCATTAGTCAGAACATTCGCTTTGTCTGCGACGATCAAATTAATTGCATTAAAGGCAATCTGATAGTCACTTTTTTACACAACATAATTTGACTTTGATTTATTTGTATTGACTTAGTGACATACATTTAACACAGATTCTTTCACACAGTATCAGAAATTCATCACCCAAAGTCAGAATAACTTTCTCTTTTGTCAAAGTGCAGTAAAACATTTTAATTCATAACACTGTTTTACTGACAAAGAGATCTAAGACAAGTGCCCAGCCAAATGCAACACAACATAAATTCAACATCAGCTCTTGTTAAAAACAAAACAAAAAAGCATAGCAGAAGCTAATTGTTTTAATGAATCCAAAATTGTAAGTGAAGAACAGAATTAAAGGCCGCAGAATAAACACTACCAATGTAGCCGGTTTATGACCTAGAGGTAATTTTACAGACATTTCTGTTAACTCTAAAAAGCAATGCAGTGTAAAATTTAAAATACACCTTCACAAAATCAATATGGAAAATTCCTTCAAATGAATACAGTAGGCTAAATTGTGCCCTATAGATTTTTTTTGGAATGTGTGTCATGTTGAATTCTTTGTGTAATCACAAAGAGTTTAAAATATTTAAAACAGGAAACATCTTTAAAGGTTTTTTAAAATTATTTATTTATTTATTTATTTGCCTCATGTATTGATCAGTGTCTTATAAACCTTAAACTGAACTGTGTAAATATGTACAAAATATAACAAGATATGTGTCCTCATTATAGAGAGGCAGAAAAGAACAGGCAAGAAGAGGAGGCAAAGCATGGATCCACCTCCTAAAAGTAAGCACTGAGTAATTCATGCTATCTATCTGTCTATATGTCAATCCATCTGGTGTTGTCTATTTATCCGTCTGTCTTATTCACAGTATCAGACCTGATTATTATGCTGTTGGGCAAAGTTGGAGCAGGAAAGAGTGCAGCAGGAAACGCCATCCTGGGTGGAGGCAGAAAACCATTTAGAGAAGATTTCTCTTCTGCACCTGTGACCATAAAATGTCAATCAGCACAAACAATGTTAGACGCACAGACAGTCACTGTGATCGACACTGTAGGACTCTGTGATGTAGCTGTGATTACAGATGCTCAAACTGAAATAGAACGGGTACTGCAGAATACACAACTTGATGTGATTCTGCTGGTGATCAAACTGGGTGAGACATTAAGTGAGGATAAACATGAAGCTGTGAAATGGATCCAGCACAATTTTGGAGCAAAAGTCTTAAAGCACACAATAGTTCTCTTTACTCATGCAGATCAGTTACTTGAGCCAACAGAGAATTATCTGAAAAAATCTTCAGTGCTGCGGTCAGTGGTTGATCAGTGTTCAGGAGGATTTCATGTTTTTAACAGCAAAGATGAAGATCAATCTCAAGTCACTGAACTTATGAAAAAGATAAACAGACTGAGGGTGAAGAATGGATACAGGAGGTACACTCAGCAGGACTATGAGGAGACCCAGAATGAAATTCTACAGAGAAAAGGCATTACTGGAGCAGCAGTGGGAGCAGCAGTAGGAGCAGCAGTAGGAGGAGTAGGAGCAGTATTAGGAGCAGCAGTAGCAGGTTCAATCCTGGGAGAGGTTGCAGCTGCAACAGGAGGAGCAGCTCTAGCAACAGTAGTTGGTGCTGGATTGTATCTTTGGGCAATGAAAATTAACACGAGAAAAAAAGGCTAAAGTACCCTAAAGGCATCATCACAAAAAAATCAGTGTAATACAAGTAGAACAAATACATCTGAAATGTATTTCCATACTTGGCTTTTGTTTTGTAATAACAGGTGCATCTCAAAAAAATTGAATATTGTGAAAAAGTTCATTTTTTGTTTGTAACTTATTTCAAAAACTGAAACTTTCATATATTCTAGATTCATTACATGTAAAGTAAAACATTTCTTAAGTTTTTTTTGTTGTTGTTTTGTTTTAATTTTGATGATTAGAGCTTACACCTCATGAAAGTCAAAAATCCAGTATCTCAAAATATTAGAATATTTCCTAAGATCAATCAAAACATGGATTTGCAAAACAGAAAAGTTCAAGTTCTTTAGAGTACCTTCATCTATGCACTCAATACTTGGTCGGCAGCACGTTACAGCAAATTCCTTGCTCCTAGCACAAATTACAGTATTATCAGTAAAAATTATCAGTAAAGTGTGACATGTTAGCGATCAGCCTGTGGCACTGCTGAGGCACTACTGAGCCTTCAGATCGTCTGTATATTGTTGGATCGACTGTTACTCTCTTGAAAATATCCCATAGATGCTCTATGGGGTTCAGGTCAGGCATATTGGCTGGCCAATAAAGCACAGTAATATCATGGTCAGCAAACCACTTGGAAGTGTTTTTTTGCACTGTGGGCAGGTGCTAAAGTCCTGCTGGAAAAGGAAATCAGCATCTCCATAAAGCTTGTCAGCAGATGGAAGCATAAAGTGCTCCAAAATCTCCCGGTAGATGGCTGCATTGACTTTGGACTTGATAAAACACAGCAGACCAACAACAGCAGACATCATGACACCCCAAATCATCACTGACATAAGAAACGTCACACTGGACTTCAAGCAGCTTGGATTCTGTTCCTCTCCAGTCTTCCTCCAGAAGCTTTGCTTGACAGTATTCTCAAGCTTGGGGTCATCCCAGTTGCTTGTGCACCTTTTCCTGCCCAATTTCTTCCTTCCAGTCAACTTTGCATTTAATATGCTTTGATACAGCACTCTATAAACAGCCACCCCATTCAGTAATGACCTTATGTGACTTACTCTCTTTGTGGAGGGTGTCAGTGATTGTCTTCTGGACCATTGTCATGATAGCAGTCTTCCCCATTATTGTGGTTTCAAAGAATTTATACTGTAGGGATGGTCATTTAATGAAACACAAATGTAAATATTCTAATATTTTGAGATACTGGATTTTTGACTTTCATGAACTGTAAGCTCTAATCATCAAAATTAAAACTAAAAACGTTTGAAATGTTTTACTTTACATGTAATAAATCTAGAATATATGAAAGTTTCAGTTTTTGAAATAAGTTACAAACAAAAACTGAACTTTTTCACAATATTTCACAATATTATCACAATAATATAGAGGCACCTGTATGTTTGTTTCTTGATACTGTGATGTGTGTAATTTATTTACATTTGCATTGTCCTGATTTTTTTCTGTTTTATAGTACACTTAATACTTTTTCTTGACATTTTTGCTGTGTCATCTGTTGTTTTGTGTCTTGTTAGCTTGTGTGCGGGGCTCTTCTGCTGCCAAACCTGATTTGAACGACAAGGTCCAGACAAATCAGACCTGTTTTTATATGTAGCACTGAACTCACACTACACAAAACAGTTATAGTATGGATGTAATAGTATTTGCTATATAAAAAAGGCTCCAAAGCTATAAATGAAATGCCCCTCCTTCTGCATGTAACCAGTCCTTATCAAAGGGATTCCATTCAAAGCCAATCAGCTTTCAGAATCACATGGGTGCGTCATCAAATCTGTAAACACAACAGGTGAAGAAAAATGTAGTTTGTCAAATTTAGTCAGAATAACGATCAAATACAGCGAGAAAGCAAGTGTGATTAAACAACTTAAACATGTAGCCTACGAATTTGTGCAGGATAGAGTTCATCACACAGGTGAGTAGATGTTAGGTGGAATGGGTCTCTCCGAAATAGTCTGCGTGATTTGTTTCGTTGATTTACTGGATTGACCTTGTTGTGTTCGCAGTGTGAATTGAGCTGTTTAAGATATCAAGTCGTGCCATTTGTGTACAGGAGCATAGTATGATATTTGTAAAAATTAGACCCCACTTATCATTACATTTTAATAATGAAAATCACTTGTACTCTTCCTTTAATCTTGAATCATCTTAGATCATTATTATCGTTAAAAATCGTTCTTTTTAAAATTTGTATTATAAAAAGAAATATATGCTTTATGCGTATATGCATTTTTTCTCTTTGGCCAGAAGAGGGAGCCACATCATCTGACATGTTTTTGTCAGGACACAGTATGATCTACTCATTTCTTGTTAAAAATCTTATAAGAACTTTCTGAGTTCATCAGTGTCGCCTCACTTCCTGTCACCATGGAGACACTTGACTAGTCTTCTCTAGCTCTTTAAGCCGTCAGCACATGAATAACCATCTTCTCTGCCAAACAGCCAGCATGTGTTTGACTTGTACATGTGCGGGTGCAAAGATTCACAGCAATATGTAAATATATGCAGATTCCCTCACTGCAGTAATGTAATATGTAAAGTAACAGTTAACATCCCAAAGAGAGATTTATAAACAGTAATTTATTGATAGCACAGTGGCATCCTGAGCATTTTTATGTGCACCAGGGGAACGTCAAAAACTACTGTTGAGATCTGAGGGTTGATGTGTGTTAAAGCTCCAGAGAAGCAGATATATTTGGGTTTTCACTCAACATTTCGTTTCCCATAGTCTGGACTCTCTGGAGAGAGGATGTGAGAATGTGGATCTTACGTATGCATTATGAAGCATTAAAACATTACTGGGTCTGAATTGAGCTGGATAATAACATTAAATTTACAGCACTGACACACTGAACTGAATAGAATCGACTGTGAACTAAACTGAGCTGAATAACGACACTGAATTAAGCTGATACTGAATTTATTTAATTATCGATTCATTTTACAATATTAAAACAGATGTCTTCCTGTTCTATTAAACAATCCGCATTGTTTAAATTACTATTTAATATAAATGTGACTTGTCTTGATTTATTTTTTGAGTATCTATCAGTTATTCTACCGCAAGACTTCTTCACTTTTCTGTAATAATTAACTTTCAATTAATCTACAGTACGTACACGTGTCAGACAGATGTCTTTGGCTCCAGGGATTCTGGGAAATAATCGTTATTAATGCGCTCTCATGTTGCTGCTCTCAGTGTTTAAATGCAAACAGATGTCATTCATACGAAAGCATATTTTGTAAATCATCATAAGCACATGTAAATTAACAGTACGATTATTGCTCAAAGGAGAGAAGCACACAAGATTAGTCACATCTGCAATATCAGTGTCTCTATAAACTCAAAGAGAAACCTCATTTAATAGTGTAAACTGTTAAAAAAAATAAAGCTTTTCACACAGAAGAACCATTTTAGTGATCAGTTAAAATAACCAGAAGAAGAACATTTTAATAATGAGAAATTAATTTTTTTTTACACTATAAAGAACCTTTTGTAAAACTGAAATCTAAAGATTCTTCACAGAACCAACAATTCCAGTCAAGAACCTTTAAGAGTTTATTCACCAATACTCACTCTGATCATTCAAATCTGTTTTAATATTGAAAACCTTTCTGGGGTTTCTAAAGAAAATAAAGTTTGTGATTCAAAACAAATCCTCGTAAAGGTTTTTGACATTTGATGTTGGGCTTCTGGGTGTTTTATGTGTTTTTTTTATTCAGACAGCATGATTGTGAAGCTGTCCTGAGAATATCTTGCCAGCTGGGAAACATCCAAGCGTTCTTTTGTGGTCATCAAATGCGTAGTCCTGTTTGTTTTTGTCTTCCTCTGTGTTGTCCTCCCATCAATACTGTTTTTCTTTAGTGTTTGACATATCGTACGTGCATCTTGTCAGAGATGTTGACCTGTTCCAGGAGTTTCTTTAAGTCTTTTGTGCATCTTTGATTATTCTGCATGGTTCACTCCTACAAAGAGGAGCAACAGCCCTGAACTTTCTGTATTTATAGAGTGTTTTTCTTATTGAACATTTGAGATACTAACACTCTTCAGCAAGTCAGCCTTGATGTAGGTGCTGTGAGATCTCTCATGTTTGAGGTTCAGTACGGTTCACATCAGGTAATGTTTCTTCTGAATGACAAAGATTTGTGAATGAAGAAATCCACACATTTATCTTTCTCCTGCATGTTTTGTTAAACTCTTGGTTCTTCTCAAGGTTTTTCCTTTTAAACATCATAACATGTTTTTCCATGCTGCATTTATCTTTGGTTTGCTTTCTGGCGGGTTTGTTTAGGCTTACTGTAATTCATATAACATATAACTCTGCTTTGGAACAATACGTGACCCTGGACCACAAAACCAGTCATAAGGGTCAATTTTTTCATCCGAAATGATCCGAAAGCTGAATAAATAAGCTTTCCAATTAATGTATGGTTTGTTAGGATAGGACAATGTTTGGCCAAGATACAACTATTTGAAAATCTGGAATCTGAGGGTGCAAAAAATCAAAACATTGAGAAAATCACCTTTAAAGTTGTCCAAATGAAGTTCATAGCAATGCATATTACTAATCAAAAAATTAATTTGGATATATTTATGGTAGGAAATTTACAAAATATCTACATGGAACATGATCTTTACTTAATATCCTAACGATTTTTGGCATAAAAGAAAAAGCAATAATTTTTACCCATACAATGTATTTTTGGCTATTACTACAAATATACCTGTGCTACTTAAGGGTCACATATGTATGATGATTAATGCTACACAAATGCGTATGACATGTAAAAAAGTATGACACAAGTTTTTAGTTTTAGTCTTAGCTTTTGTTAAAAAAATATCATTTAAATGTTGTCAGTATTTTTTTTTTTATTAATTAAATCAACTACTACTGAAATAACATCTAACTTTAGTTGATGAAAATAAAATTTGGTTTAATTTAACAAAGTGCAATGATTATTAATAGTGGATTATTTGAAAAAAGGTCATATTCTTTCAAGATAATTGTAATATAAAATTCAATATAATTGAGATTCTATATAGATAGATAATATATAATTCAATATCACTGAAGTGCTATTATACTTTATATTAATATTTTGAACCACTTTTTATGCTTATATTTTCCATTTTCATTTAGTTAAAAGTTTTACTAATTTTGTTTTCCCTATTTCCTTTTTACGGTTTTTATTAATTGCCAGCTTTTTATTAATTTATATTTCTAGTTTTAGTCTTAGTCATTTTATTACATCAATATGAATTAAATTAAAATGAGAAATGTTGCCTTGGCAACTAGCTTAAGTAAGTTTTTTGTTTGTGTGTTTTATTTCAGTTTATTTATTTCCAGTTTTAGTTTCAGTTTTAATCTTAGGTAACCATTATAACCCCGGTGCATTAATATCTTTTGCTATTATTTGTCAACAGTGCTAAAATTGTTTAGTTATTATCATGACATGGCATGTCATGCCATACAAAGATGGCATGACATCTTTGTAATTGCTGATGACATTTTTGTCAGTATTTTGTGGATAAGGTTAACACTGCTTTCTGTGTAGTGGCTCTCATTGCTAATTAATTTATGATTGAGAGCGTTGAGAAAAGTGCTTGAGTTTCTAATATGAGCAATGTTCATTGACTTAATCACACGAACGGCACGGCGGGTCTTACGTTAATAAGCCAGACTCATGTTTTAAGAGATTAAGAGGCCGCAGCAGCTCATTTCTTTGTCCTTTCTGACCTTTGTATGAAGGAACCATCAGAGTACAGAACTGAACTCTTACAGTAAGAACTCCAGAAAGTTTCTTCGGAGAGGAGAGTAATGGTATAGGAGGCTGTTGAGGATATTTACAATGCCTGTCAAAGTAAAACTCAATGAGATTTTTATGGAGACGTTCTAGTCTGCAAGATTTATTTCTCTAGTTTTTTTTAACCACATATCTAAATGATTTGACCACACATCTAGACTAGAATTTCTTTTGAGGTTAGACTTAAAGCATTGGATTGAGGTTTTCGTAAATTCTGCCACAGTAACTGATGAATTAAGCAAGCACGGTCATGTTTAATCGTGTTCGTGTGCCCAAAATCATTGGAGGATTGTTGGATTTTTCATTAAAAGCGTATCAAAGAAGCTGAGCAGTTGCTTACAGTGACCTTTCCACACACATTCATCGGCTGGAGACCGACACGTCACGCAGAGAGCCAAATGAAATGAGCACTATAGAAACACAAGAACACTGTATGACCTTCTCCAATCTATTTATTCCTCTTGCATTTGTCTGTAAGTGTATTTCATGTGTCCATTTTCACATGATCAACGTAAGAAGCCCATCAGAGCTATAAAGTTGAATGAAAGAAGGGAGGACGTCCTGCTCTTCTGTCGCAGCCCACAGAAAATAGATTCAGGAGTATCATTCAATTTTTCACTAATGAAGTTTCATTATCAGCCTGTGAAGTTGGACGCTTATTTCATTACCTCAGTGAGAAGTGTGTGTGTGTGTGTGTGTGTGTGTGGCCTCGGCTTTGATAGATGCGACTGGTTTCTCTGTGCTCGACAGAGATTTCTGTGCCAAACGTCGATATGGGCACAAAAACGTCTTGGTAATGATTTTCTGTCCTCTCACGCATGACTCTAACGCCGGCCCCTGACAGTACTGACAATAGACTTCTCCATTCTGCGTGTTATTGATCAGGTACATTTAAAACATCTCGAATGACCTTAATGAGCTCTAGACCAGACATTTTGTGACTGCTGCAGATTGAAATCGACACTATGTTCACTGTAAGGATTCAAATCTGCTGAAAGAACATCCGACACTTACACAACTGGCACGCTGATTCCCATCTCGTCCCTCATTAATGCACAAAAGACAACAGTTATGTTAAGGTGTTTGCTCATGCTTATATAAGTGAGTTTCTGTGAAAACCATTTTAGTGCATGCAGTTTAATGCAGAACAATAAAACAGATGCTCATGGCAACTTTTAAAGGGATAGTTCACCCAAAAAATGAGCCTGCCTTCATGTAGTTCAGGGGTGGCAAACTCCAGTCCTGGAGAGCCGCAGCCCTGCAGAGTTCAGCTCCAATCCTAATTAAAACTCACCTGACTGTAGCTTTCTAGTAACCCTTCAGACCTTGATTAGCTTGTTCAGGTGCGTTTGATTAGGGTTGAAGCAAAACTCTGCAGGGCTGTGGCTCTCCAGGACCGACGTTCGCCACCCCTGATGTAGTTCCAAACTGGGTATCACTGGTTTTCTTCTGTGGAACAAAAAAGATGATCTTTTTTCATATCTTCGTTCAAGATGGCGCCGCGTATGGCTGCCGTGGTGTGGAGCTCTCCAATTCTTTTACTGTCTTTGTTTGTTCTGTTTTTAGTCATTCTCTTAGTGTTAGTTTTACCAGAGACGAACTACTGGACATAAGGCAACATACACCAGAAAATGTTTTTCCGTTTTCTGATTATTCAGACGCTTTGTTAGATGTACTAGTCGGAGGAGCAGCGATCCTACTCAAACGCGCGCTCAGGCGCAAACGAGGGAAACGCGCCGGCGCCCTGGTTAAGCTCCGCGACCGCGGCTTCCGAACAGCACTTCCTAGTATACATCTAGCGAATCTCCGTTCCCTTCCTAACAAAATGGACGAACTTCTTCTCCTCAACCGTATAAACAAGGACTTTTCAAAATCTGCTGCATTGTGCTTCACTGAAACCTGGTTAAGTGAACGCATTCCGGACAACGGACTGCATATTTCGGGCTTTCAGCTGTTCAGATCGGACCGCAGCGCGGAGTTAACGGGGAAAACGAGAGGTGGTGGATTATGTTTCTACATAAATGAAGGTTGGTGTTCAGATGTAACAACTCTGAAAAAGATGTGTTCTGCTAATTTAGAGGCGCTCTTCATAAACTGTAAACCATTCTATTCGCCCCGTGAGTTTTCCTCTTTCATTCTCGTGAATGTGTACGTTCCTCCGGACGCGTGTGTGAGCGCCGCGATGCAACAGCTGGCTGAACAAATTACTGATACGGAGCAACGCTACCCAGACTCTCCTTTAATTATTCTGGGGGATTTTAACAAAGCAAACCTTTCCCGTGAACTGCCAAAATACAGACAGCACGTTAAATGTCCCACCAGAGACAGTAATATATTAGATCACTGTTACACGACAATTAAAGATGCATATCACTCTGTCCCACGGGCAGCTTTGGGGCTCTCTGATCACTGTTTGGTTCATCTCATACCAACCTACAGGCAGAAACTGAAAGCAGCTAAACCTGTATTAAGGACTGTTAAAAGATGGACTAATGAAGCAGAGCAGGATTTACAAGCCTGTTTCGAATGGACTGATTGGAGTGTTTTTGAAGATGCCACCACCAATCTGGATGAGCTCACGGAGACTGTAACTTCATATATCAGTTTCTGTGAGGATATATGCATCCCCACCAGGACATTCTTATCATTCAATAATGATAAACCATGGTTTACAGGGAAACTCAAACAGCTTCGTCATGCCAAAGAGGACGCTTACAGATGTGGGGATAAAATCTTGTATAACCAGGCCAGGAACAGACTAACAAAGGAGATCAGAGTGGCTAAAAAGAACTACTCTGAGAAACTGAAAAAAGAGCTTTCAGCAAACGATCCAACGTCAGTATGGACTGGTCTGAAGAACATCACTATGTACAAGAAACCACCCCCACAGTCTGTGGAGAATCAACAACTGGCTGACGATCTGAATGTGTTCTACTGCCGGTTTGAAAAGCCCAGACTCACACCCGACTCCCGCTCTGATCTGCACTTCACACATTCACCCACCCCCCCTGCAACTCTCCTCCCTCCCTCCCTCACCACTCAACCTGTGCTGGAGGTCTGTGTAGAGGACGTCAACCGAGTCCTTAGGAAGCAGAAACCTAGGAAAGCTTCTGGCCCAGACAGTGTTTCACCTGCCTGTTTAAAGGCCTGTGCTGACCAACTGGCTCCTGTCTTCACACAGATCTTTAACAGATCACTGGAGCTGTGCTTAGTTCCCAACTGCCTCAAACGTTCCACCATCATTCCAGTCCCCAAAAAGCCCAAAATCACTGGACTTAATGACTACAGACCTGTCGCTCTCACGTCTGTGGTCATGAAGGCATTCGAGAAACTGGTCCTGGCCTATCTGAAAGACATCTCTGGACCCTTGCTGGATTCTTTTCAGTTTGCCTACAGAGCAAACAGGTCTGTGGATGACGCAGTCAACGTGGCACTGCATTACATCCTGCAACACCTTGACAGAACTGGGAATTATGCAAGGATCTTGTTTGTGGACTTCAGTTCGGCCTTCAATACCATCATGCCTGACCTTCTCTCAGACAAACTGACACAGCTCTCTGTGCCCACCTCCATCTGTCAGTGGATTACCAGCTTCTTGACAGACAGGCAGCAGCTAGTGAGGTTGGGTAAACTCACATCCAGGACTATCACAACCAGCACTGGTGCCCCACAGGGTTGCGTTCTCTCCCCACTGCTCTTCTCTCTCTACACAAATGACTGCACTTCAAAGGACCCCTCTGTCAAGCTCCTGAAGTTTGCGGACGATACTACAGTCATCGGCCTCATCAAGGACGGAGACGAGTCTGCTTACAGACAGGAGGTTGATCAGCTGGCTGTCTGGTGTAGTCTTAACAACCTGGAGCTAAACACTCTTAAAAAAGTGGAGATGATCATAGACTTCAGGAGGAACCCCCCTGCTCTCCCCCCACTCATCATCATGGACAGCACTGTGGCTACAGTAGAGTCATTCAGATTCCTGGGTACCAACATCTCTCAGGACCTGAAGTGGGACAATCACATTGACTCTATTGTGAAAAAAGCCCAGCAGAGGCTGTATTTCCTCCGCCAGCTGAGGAAGTTCAACCTGCCACAAGAGCTGCTAAAACAGTTCTACTCGGCCATCATTGAGTCTGTCCTGTGTTCCTCTATTACTGTTTGGTTTGGTTCAGCTACCAAAACAGACATCAGAAGACTACAACGGACAGTCAGGGCCGCTGAGAGGATTATTGGTATCCCTCTACCCATCCTCCATGATCTTTACACCTCCAGAGTCAGGAAAAGGGCTAAGAAAATCACTCTGGACCCCTCACACCCAGCCCACTCTCTCTTTGAACTGTTGCCCTCTGGCCGACGCTACAGAGCGCTATGCACCAAAACAGCCAGACACAAGAACAGTTTTTTCCCCCAAGCCATATCCCACCTGAACCACACTTAACACACCTCAGCACTGGTCATGTGTATTTACTTAACAAAACTTTTGTATATAGCACATATGCACATTCATAGTTCTGTCTATGGACATCTTTTTTTTTTTTTTTTCTCTTTCTGTATATTTTTATTACCACTGTTATTTATAATTTATTGTATATTCTTTTTTAATATTAGTGTTTATTATTACCTTAACTTTATGTATGTCTGCGCTATGTTTGTATATTCTGTACTGGAAGCTCCTAACACCAAGACCAATTCCTTGTGTGTGAACACACTTGGCAATAAAGCTCTTTCTGATTCTGATTTCTGATTCTGATTCTGATTCTGATTCTGATTCTGATCTTTGGAAAATGTCACTGTGTACAAACAATGAATGTCAATGCTCTTCAAAATATCTTCTTTTATGTCCCACAGAAGAAAGAATGTCGTACAAAATTTGGAAGGGCATGAAGGTGACTAAATCATGACAGAATTTAATTTTGGGTGGACTATTCCTTTACTAAAAATATCTTATCATACCAGTTTTAGGTAGTCAGACTGGTTTGTTGCTGGCAGAGTATGTGAGCGGAGTGGAGCGGTGTGATTTTTAATGGAGTGAGGAGCGGAAATTTTAAAAGTCGGAGCGTTGTGGTTTTTACTGGCTCCAAGAACGCTCCACTACTGCTCCATCACAAGTACAATTCATGACAACGACCCATAATATAACTGCATATATAGCAAGAATTCATGTGTTAAACATAGCCTGTTTAGCTAGCTTGATAAAGATGGATCACTCAAATCAGAAAGAATGTGAAAACTAGGATGACCGCAATGGACATGAGCAGAAAATTATAGTTTTCAATGAATTAGTTTGTTCTTTCAAGATACAGAATATTTTCAAGGGAAAGCGTGATTTAATAATGCATTCAAACAAATGTAAACTTACTGTGGTACTTCATCTGTATATCCGAGAAGAAATCTATAAGAAATGCAGCGACCTGTACGTAAAATAACTGACGAAACGTATTGTTATTATTATTATTATTATTTTTAATCACAAGCATTTGCACTGCAAAAACAGCAATTATACCTTTTAATGCTGACTGACAACCATGTTAGCTTGGCATGAGGAAAAAGTTTGCGCACTAGTGTTCCAATAAGCCACTTTAAAACTATACTTTCATTTTATTTCTGTTACCTTCATCTTTTAATATACGTTATGAACAGAACTGTGGTATTTCAAACATACTGATATAGTTTAGACGCGGAGCGAAGGCGGAGCGGTGTTTCTGGTATCAGTGAGCGAGGAGTGGAGCGGGAGCGGGAAACGGTGGACCCGGAGCGGAGCTGGAGCGGAGCGGTTATAAAATGCACAAAGTACGGAGGGGAAATTGTTGTCGCCTCACTCCGCTCACATACTCTGGTTGCTGGTCTAAAGTGGTCTATCAGCTCTAACTAGTTACCAGGTCCAATTCGGACACTGAGTGACCCTCTTAGAATTTTAAGAGCCCTCAGGACATATTGTATACCAGTTTTATGTGGGCTAACTGGTTTGTTGCTGGTTCAAGATGCAAGGTGCATTCAAGCCTATCTGAAAACCTGTGCTGACCAGCTGGCCCCCATCTTTTCACAGATATTTAATAGATCTCTGGAGTTGTGTGAAGTTCCATCATGCTTCAAATGCTTCACCATCATCCCCGGACCAAAGAATCCCAAGATAACAGGACTTAATGACTACGGACCTGTGGCGCTAACATCTGTCATCATGAAGTCATTAGAAAAACTGGATTTGGCTTACCTGAAGGACATCACTGGACCTTTACTAGACCCCCTGCAGTTTGCTTACCGAGCAAACAGGTCTGTGGATGATGTAGTAAACATGGGACTGCACTTCATCCTGCAGCATCTAGATAAACCAGGGACTTATGTGAGGATCCTTTTTGTGGACTTCAGTTCGGCCTTCAACACTATCATTCCTACACTCCTCCAGACCAAACTAAACCAGCTCTCTGTTCCTAGCTCTATCTGTCAGTGGATCACCAGCTTTCTGACAGATAGGCAGCATCTAGTGAGAATGGGGACATTAATATCAAGTAGCCGCACCACCAAAACTGGCGCCCCTCAGGGATGCGTTCTCTCCCCACTGCTCTTCTTCCTGTACACCATCGACTGCACCTCTAAAGACCACTCTTTCAAGCTTCTGAAGTTTGCAGACGACACCACACTTATCGGCCTCATTCAGCATGGTGAAGAGTCTGCTTACAGACAAGAGGTTGAGGTTGCCCCTGAAGTGGGTCACTCACATCGACTCCATTGCAAAAAGGGCCCAACAAAGGTTGTACTTCCTTCGACAGCTGATGAAGTTCAACCTGCCGCAGGAGCTGCTGAAACAGTTCTACTCAGCCGTCATCGAGCCGTCTCTGCACATCAATAACTGTCTGGTTTGGCATCCATGTCATCCCCTTTTTGAACTTTTGCCATCGGGTCGCCACTATAGAGCCACAAATACCAGAACAGCCAGACATAAGAACAGTTTCTTCCCTCAGGAAGAATCTGCGTTACAATCTACCTTATGAACAGTTAAATGTTCCAGACTGTTCTGATGTTCTGATTCTGAGCCTGCAGGAAATATTGGATTATACCAAGTTAAGGTGGTAGTAAGGTGGCACTAACCAGCTACTAGCTAAAACCTGAACCATACATAGACAATAGACATTTAAGAGCCTACTGATAATATTTTATCATACCAGTTTTAGATGGTCAGACTGCTTTTTAGCTGGTCTACCACCTCTAACTAGTTACCAGGTCCAACTTGGACCAGGAAAGACCAGCTTAGACCTTTAAAGGCATAGAGGAAATATCAGATCATTCTAGATAATGTTGGTCAACCTGGTGTTTTGTTGGTATAAGTGGTCTATCAGCTCTAAATAGCTACCAGTTCCAACTTAGACCATGGATGACCAACTTAGACCAGCTTAGACCTTTAATATAATATATCAGACCATACTAGTTTATGGTCACCAGACTAGTTTATTGTTGGTCGAAGGTGGTCTACCAACATTATGTAGTTACCAATTCCAACTTAGACCATAAATGATCTGCATACCCTTGCAAACGTGCAGGAAAGGTAGTCAAGTTGGTTTATAGCTGGTCCAAAGTAGTTTACAAACTCTAACCAGCTACCAGTTCCAAACTGTACCATAAATGACCAGCTTAGACCTTCTAAATATGTGAGCCTGCTGCTTATGGAAATATGTATGTTCTCCAGCATGCTTCAATGATGATGATGGATGTTAACCTGATTAGAGAGAGACATTAAAGAACGCGAGCTGTAATGAGAGAGCAATATCATGTGTAATGGATGTTATAGTGTGCACAGTACATTACATTATGCCTTCATCGGTCACTCAGTCTTCTGCGAGCTGTTAGAAACTCTCTGCTGCATGTGTATGTGGTAAATCTCCACGGAAACGGCCTGCAAAACACGCTGGAGGATTGGATTGCGGTCTTGTTAGGCGTAGGAGGCTGATAAGTCACCTTCACGAACACCCGGTGACGTCTGAGTGCTAAAGAGCCCGAATCAAGGTTTTTGAAGCATATTGATGTCGTGTTTTTGTTCGGAGTGGCTGTGATGATTCATAAAACATGCATTTATTCTCCAAACCATCTTGAGTTTGTCAGTGGTTGGTGGAGGACTGCCTACTTCAAATTTAATCTCCCTTATTTGAAAATCTCTGCGTTTATGTGCTACAAATGTAAAATCGGAGAGTGCTGATGAGGTTTGTGGCCCACGCACGTGCCCACACAAACACGCAAAGATATGTTTCAATTAAACTGTGGGATATTAAACTACAACAGTGCAATCAATTGACAACATTCGAGGATGTATTTGTGTTTCCTGAGAGGTGTCGAGTTCCAAAAAACCCTTGTATCAAGAGCTTTAATTACAGGGTCTCTGAACTGCTGTGTAATTATAGCATTTCAATAACATCTATAAGAGCTTTTAGTCCTGAATAAGTGTTATTCTGACAGATCATCTCATAATACCACGTTACACAAGGTTTTTAAAGGGGTCACATCAGACATGTTTATCTTTGCATCGTTTCTTCCTCTGAGGTTCACATATTTTTGTGCGTGAATAGTCTTTTAATGCATGTACTCGCAGCCCTGAATGGCAATTTGTGTCAATAGAGCATTTCAGTGGTGAAATATATTACAATCAGCTATTTTGTGAAAAACAACATGAGTATTATATCTAATAGCTGAATGAATATGGTTAGCAAAATAATAGTATATATATTATTGCATTTATTTAGTATACAAAATCATTTAGACTTGGACTTTCTCATATTTTACTGTAGTGTTAAAGAATAATAGTTTCTTTGCTTTGTCCTCTGCATCTCACCTTGAAGTTGCTTCCTAAAAGGCGTTGATTATATGTGGTTATATGCTAATTTAATTAGGATTCTGGCATGCAGAAATCAAGCATTTCAGAAAAAAAAAAGCCATTTTCAGCTAAGTTGCAATAAATGATGTGGGAAGCTGTGAAAGTTCCTGTGCATTTTCATTGTACATCAGTCTCTTTTATTTCAAAAGCTCAAGGATAATCTGATTTCATATGACATGAGCTCTGCATTTAGTGCTTTTCAGAGCTACTTGAGGCAAAGCAGCATATTAGCCGTCTTCACAGAAAATGACGTCTGTAACATACAGAAGATGTTGAACTTCTGTTTTACATGAAAGTGAAAGTGGGTGGTGATTTTTAAATGTAGTGCTCAAAAAAAGCATGCTTCATTATAATAGCAGCCCTCTGAAATCCTGTGATATTTTCCTTTTCAGAGCTCGGCTAAATCGTCATTCACTCTGCTGGTATGGAAAGCAATAGCTTGGATGTTTATATATCCTCACATCCGTCTTCAATGAAGCACGAAATGAGAAGATCATACTGGCTCGGCATGACATGAGGGTCAGTAAATGATGGCAGCATTTGCATTTCTAGGTGAACTAGTCTTTTAAGTGTCCGGGCTGCTGACACAGAGGTTTCTGGTGATCTTCAGTAGTAATTGAGATCATACTCCCGCTTCATCAGTATTGTGCCCTTGAGGAAGACGCTGAACCCTCGACCCTGGCAATTAGTACAACAAAGCACTTGAGCTCAGATACTGTATGAGGAAGTGAGGTTACTGATACTGATTTAAACTAGATTTCTGAACAATCAGTGCAGTTACGCATTCATTGGTGGTTAAAAACTGAAATATTTGATTAAAAATACAGAAAAAATAGTAAAATTGTGAAATATTATTATTATATTTCTATGTAAATTTCTGTTCAAATATAATTTATTTCTGTGATCAAAGCTGCATTTTCAGCATCATTACTCCAGTCTTCAGTGTCACATGATCCTTTATAAATCATTCTAATATGGTGATTTGCTGCTCAAGAAACATTTCTGATTATTACCGATGTTAAAAACAATTGTGCTGCTTCATATATTTGTGGAAACGGTGATACTTTTTGTTTTTCAGAATTCCTTGTTAAATAGAAAGTTCAAAAGGACAGCATTTATTTGAAATAGAATGAAGACAAACAGGTTAGTAAAACAAACTACACAATGACCCATTTTAACACAAGCTGTCCGATGGCTCTCATCCTCTTTCCATATGTTCAGCAAATCTGCCTGTTTTTGTGCAGCGTAGTCCTGACTCTTGTGTTTCTCTATAGGAGTGGCTGCTGATAGTGACGATTGCTAATTCAGCTGAAACTTCCAGATGGTGGGATGAATTCTCTTTTATTCTGTCTGTATATTTTGTGTTTTATGAAGCCATTTCTCCTCAGTGTTATCATGCCTGGGGTCGCTCTGATCTGAACATCTCTGAGGGTTCGGTTAAGATCTATACGCTGAGCCTGAGATACACGTGTGCTGTGAATTCAGATCACATCCGAATGCATCACTACACACAATCATAGTCTCTGGCTGTGTTAGGAATCGCCTACTACGGATATTGTTTTTGCAGTATATAACTTGTGCAGTATACAGTATGTAAATTCTTCACGCATGCCCTGAGAAAAAAATCATTTGCACAGAGGTAGGGCTGCACAGGTTGGGGGAAAAATTTAATTGATACTACTTGCAACCTAGGCTGCACAATTTGTCCAACATATTTGTGATTCCAAATTAATATAACTATAAAAAAAAAAAAATAAAAAAAAAAAAAAAAAAAATAAAAAAAAAATATATATATATATAAGAAAAAAAATATTTAAAGAAAATAATTTTTTAATAAATATAAAATGATGTTACTTCTTTAATGCAGTTATTATAATGATAATTGCACTAAGCAATATACCATTTTGGTTTTATTTCACCCTACAAGTGGACTGAATTTCACAAGTGAGTTTATTTTTGTCTTTTCCAAGAACTGAATGTCAGTTGCAATTTGTTACATTTCTGTTCTAAACTCATTTAATTGGAATAATGAGGTCATGTGATAACAATGTAGCTTATAAGAATGTTAAAATGTTTGTTGCATAATGCATACTTAGGGTCAAAAGTCATTGTAATTTGCATGAGCTGTTCTACTGTATAAGAAGGTGTTTTGTTTGTTTTTATGCAGATTTGTAAATAAATCTGTAAAAACTGGGACAGTTACACCGCTTTAAAGAATACATTTATTTACATGATGCTCACAGTCTGTTCAAGGGGATTTTGGGGACGAAGTGTGATATGTGTGCGTCTGTGTGTGTGTGTGTGTGTGTGTGGTTTTGACTGGCTTTAGTATCATATATCCTGGTTCTGTATGCTGAGATACTCAATACCTGATCATTTCATACAAAGCCTCGCCTGAACCTGAGAGCCGATGGTGGACTAGAGACAGCAGTTTGAACCGTTTTTATGCCCCTGCCAAATATAGAAGCACAAATACAAGTATTGATAATACATTCATGCGATATTATTTTCAAAACTGCCAAGATAGTTGAAAGCCTTCATCACAGAATGGATTTTTTTTTTTTTTTTTTTTTTAAATCCCCCATTATGATTATGATTAAAATCCTTATTGGATTCTTATTAGTTTAGTCATGATAATCATCTTATCTAATTTATTAAATTCAAATTAGCATTATTTTAAAACTAGGCAGTACTGATTTATAAATGATATATCATCATCATCATCATTATCATCATTATTTATTTATTAATCTATTCATTTAGATAGTTAGTTATCCGTCTTTTGCCTCGGGGTGATCAGAAAAATAAGCTTTAAAAAAATATGTGATATAACTCTGACATGTTTTTGACATTCACTGATATAAAGAGGCATACATGCATGCTCTTATGATAATGATTTTATTTTATGCCATTAAAGGAAATATTTTGGCAGTATGAGACAGAAGTAAACTGTAATGTCAATAAAAAATGGATGTCTGTTTTTTTCCCCCTTTCATTATTCTCAATAGCAACTTTAATTAGATTTACATTTACTGTTATATTCATAAAGGTCACTGCAAATTAAAATCACTACAACCAATAATAGTTTAATTCACAAAAAATTTACAAAATAAACATCTCTGTTTAGTTTTGCATTACAACATTGTCATAAAAGTCACAAAAATCTTATGTTCTTAAAATGCTTGCTTTCATTTATTATAATTTATAATGTCTTATTTTTCTCTTTATTGATTTTGAGGTGAAATATGAGCCAGAAATCTACACTGTTAAAAGAAAACAACTTGCTTAAAGCTAAGACCAGGTTTGCTGGTTTAGTTGGACTCCTCCCTTACGAAAATTAAACATGGTTTTATTATAGGCCCAGTAAAAGTGTAGCCTTACGATGGGTTTTGGCGTATTATGGTTAGTGTAGCAAAACCATGGTTCATTTATAGTTAATTATTTATTTATTTATTTATTCATTTATTTGTAGGTAGTAAAACCACGGTTAATTTTAGTAACTGATAAGATGTAATAACGATGTGTTCGATGCTAAACTTTCACTAATCTTAGTATTTTTGACAGCATTTGTGTGCCCTCGAGTTGTTATGGTGTTTTTATTTTCTTATTTGTTCGGATCAGTAAGTGTCCACGATGTTCTCGTTCACTGAGTGATGTCTTAATTACATTTTAACCGATATTGATCTTGCGCGTGCAGTCTGCAATAGTAAACATGCTGCCCGCGGGCGCCGCGGTGACGTCACGCCGGGCTCCCGTTAACGGAGCTGATCCCACACACGCTCTGCACTCAGCCGCAGGAATCAACGCCACATGAGGGACGAGAGATAGAGAAACTACTGAGGCTTCACGCTTTCGTGCTCTCATCGATCGTCACTGATCAGTTTCAGTCTGTTTGCAGTGGATTACGCGCAACTCTTGGATTTACTGAGGATGATGAGCAGTTTGAGGGATGAAGCTCACGCTGAACTCTCTTCGGGTGAGTAGGGCTAGTTTAAAGCATTTATGACAATCATGTGTGGGCTTATTGATCTCTGAAAGTGGTCTGTTGAAGACGCGCGCGACCTTTGAGTCCGTTACGCGCGCGCCCAAACACCTGCTCCACCTGAGGCGAGTTCATTTCTCTCAGAAATCCGTTTTAACGAAGTGTAGATGATGTTCGGTCATTCAGGTATTAGTTAGAATCACTTTAATAGACCTCACGTAACAGTTATGAGGATTTGACTTTGCATTGAGGCGATTAAACTGTCACTGAAAGTGTTAATGAGATACTACACAAAACTACAACCATATCATATTTTAAGTCCAGAAAAGCGCCTAAAACAGCGGAATCTGAATGCAGATGCGGGTTTTGGACGTCCAGCAGGTTGGTGAGCTGATAAGAAAATGATTCTCAGTATTAGTTAGTATTTTTGAGGAGTATGTGCCTTTAATATGCTTCATTAATTATGATGTGAGAGCCCTGCTAAAAAAAACAAAAAAAAAAAAAACAAAGCAAAACAAAAATCTGCTAAAACCAGCCTAAGATGGTTGGCTGGTTTTAGCTGATTTAAGGTGGAAGTAGCTGGTTGTTCCAGCTGGTCTCCCAGCCTAACCAGCTAAGGAAATGGCCAAAACCCCACTAAAACCAGCCTGCTGACCAGCTAAGACCAGGCTGGCTTAGGCTGGTTTAGCTGTTTTTTTGTTTTGTTTTGTTTTGTTTTTTCTTCAGCAGGGAGGAAATTTTGAAGTAGAAAACCTGAAATATTATATGAGTATTGTAAAACATACTGTGATAATCCAAAAATGAATTAAATTCTGGGCTGAAACCGAAAACTCTGGATGCAGTTGGCTGAAAACTGAATCCGAAAATGCTTTGCAATAATTATTTGCTATTTTATTAATATAAAGTAATTTTGAAAGATTTTTTAAATGTGACTTAATAATTTAAATTATACTAAATTTAAAAAAAAAAAAACAAGCCAATAAGATAACGACACTTTTACTGAAAATAACACAGTTAAATTAGGGAGCGAAACCTGCGTGCTGAACACTGCTGGGCGGTGTATATATACATATATATATATTCGGCCCTTTTTCTCTTTCGGAAACCAAAAGTGCAATTTGGGCCGATTTTTTTTGGCGGCCGAAAATTTGGTGCATTCCTATTAGTTAGAAATTAAAATTAGCTATATTATATATGTTAGTTATATATAGTTATATATATATATATATATATATATATATATATATTTTTTTTTTTTTATATATATTACTATTAGTTATATTATTATTGAAAAGTAGATGGAGCCCAGCTAACAATTTTTGATTTGGTTCCCAGAACGTTCCCTTTTGGTTAGCCAGGAAAGTTTTCTTAATGTAAATAGAATGTTCCCTTTAGGTTAGGGGAACATTCCGGGAACGTTCTCTCTAGGTTACAAAAATAAAACCTAAAAATAACCTGCAGGGAATGTTCTTATTTGGTTACCAAACAAAATTAATCATGTGGCAACCATATGGGTATGTGTAAACATTGGAAAAACCCTCTATTATACAAATGAAAGTGAGTTTATGAATCATTTTAAGGTAAACGATGTTTTAAAGGAACAACAGCACTTTTATTTATTTATTTATTCCATACAGAAACATGTCCAGTTACCATTTTAGGCCAAAATCAAAGACCAAAAAAGTTATACATTTACAGAAAATGCTTAATTGTCTTGAAAATAGTTTAACAGTTGTTTTGATTTTGAGAAATGAAGAGTATGACATAGACATGTTCTTGACGTTTCTGGAAATTCGCTCCATTGGTCTATCATAGTACACTTTTTCAAATAGCATGCTATAAATGGGTCAGCAGAGCTTTCTGTTGACCCGGCTTACTTTGATGCATATGATAACAGATCCGTGTACTGTGACGTTCATGATGTTCAAGTGATTGATGGCTATAAATAATGAGTTTTAGTAAGCAGCCTGTTCAGCACACAATTTCTTCACGCTGGCCGGTAATGTTCACTTGTCTGGTCATTAAAGGACATGTTGGCTTAAGTGTTTATCTTATGCAGAAGTCATTCCCCTGAGTGTGCTCCGCTTTGAGAGGCTGCACACGTCGCTGCTCCATGAATAAAGCACACGCTGCATGTGCTTGCGCACGCGTGTGTGTGTGTGTGTGTGAGGGACACTTTAGTAAAGCAAATTGATCCGTAATTAGATGTCCAGAGCTTTAAGCAAACAGTGGAGTGTTACATATTGACTTTAGATTTCTGGAGTGTTTGAATGTGATACAGTGAAAACATGATCAGCAATTTTGTAATAGCTGCACTGGAGCTCAGATGTGCTGTTATTATAATCTCCTGGGATTGTAACTGGAGCGTTCCTGCATTAGCCGATTATTCGCTCTGGGTTTGGCTCTTTTGTGAGGGACTGGTCATGTAAGGTGTGTGTTTGTCCCAGAACAAACCAACAGCACAACGGTCCAGTGAAACCACACCTCACTTACGTATTGACACTTTATACTACAGTGAGTACATATACTTTCTTATAGTATTAAGAATAAGTGTTTTGTTTACTGATTAAATTAAATAAATGTTTTACCTCAATACAATTCTGCAATTATTACATACTTAGTGTTTCGTTTCGTGTCATACAATTCTCCTGCTGTTTTAAAAACAGTGTAAAAATGTTTGTTTTTACGAGTAGAAATAAAGTGGAAATAATATAAATATTAGATGAAAATGGAAATTTTAGAAATGAGATTAGAAAATCTTCAAATAAATATATTTTGAAGTTGAAGTACTAAAATAAATGAAACTGAAATACTGTAAAAACTAAATTGAATGAAATATTACTAAATAACTTAAAAAGACAATAAAACAATATCACTAATGGAAATAAATAGCAGTGTGAGTTTAGAATAACATGAATAAGCGTAAACAATGACAGAATTGTAATTATGATCTATTTCTGTAATATTACTTTAATTCTTTAGAGACTGAGCCGTTTATGTGTGATTGTGTCAATCAAGTTATTTTTGTGCTATTTCCTCTAGTTCACATTTATATGAAATTCACTTTAGCTCATTTAATTTAGCTGTTGATAGAACAGTGGAAACAGCTATTACTGAATAAATTACTTTTCCGCCCTCTCTCTCTTTCTCTCTGTGCATGTGTGTTTTATCAGCAATGAAAGATAGAAGCATATGATGTCTAGGTTCCTGATTATAAATAACCTTATATTTCATTATTTCGTACACTACTGAAAAGTATATATTATTATTGTTAGTAAATATATTGATATTAAGAGTAGAACATCCTAAATCATTGATTTATGAAATTGCTTATGTGAAGGTAGTTGACTATGCGGGCTGTAGGCAGCGATGAAGCTCACTACGTGTTTCTTTGACAGGTTGAATCTTATTTCCCGCTGTCTGTGTTTCAGTGTGGTGGTCAGGGCGAATCAATCTCACTGCTGTCACTAACATCAAATGTGTCATATATACGTGATTAGAAACACAGCCCTGTTAACGTGCGGGCCAATCGTATCTCCCTCAAATCCCATTGAAAGTTTATTTGTATTCAGGTAGGCTGTGTATCACTGGTCCGTCTCATGGGGAATCGCACATACACACACACACACCTGAAATAAACAGAGCCATTTCGCTGAGAAAGAAATCGCAGGTCTTGAGGGAAACGGTTATTAAAGAAAACATTGTTACCGCTGTTTTTGGCTGCTGGTTCATATATAGTGACACATATAAATGACGCTGGATCCTGATTAGTTCTCGGTCCCATTTATCACACAGCGACTCGGTTGATCACCGAGCGCAAGCTCTCATGTTAATTCAGTGAGGTTTGAGAGTTACCGTGGGAATATTTTGGTAAATACAGTCTGTTTCTCACACGAAGCTGCTATATGGACTTGGAAGACTTGAAATGCATATGAGCCATTTGAGAACTATTATGATGCTTTAATCATGCCTTTTTTGGATCTTGATGGTTTCTGGTCACTGCTGCTTTTGTTGGATTGAAAAGAGCAGCTCAAATATATAGAATGAGTTGTTTTGTGTTTCACAGCAGAAAAGTAGAAAGTCATGTGATTTTTAGTGAGTAAATGATGACAGAAATTGAATATTTGAATGATCTATTCCTTTAAGTCAGATCAGGACACTCAGTTTGAGCACATTTAATTCTTGAGTCATTTGATTCTTGAGTCATTTAAGACTGAATCAGTTCACTCAGGAAGTTTTGATTCTTTTCTTTAACACTGAATAACATTCAATATTTACTCACCTGTTTCCAATAGGCTGCTTGTAAATAGTTTTATTTTAATGTGTGTGAATTTTAATGTGTAATGAAGAAATGACTCTAATGGTGTGTTTGTTGGGCTTTTTTTGTCTGATTTGGAGCTTGATGGTTTCTGCCCACTGCTGCTTTTGCTGAATTGAAAAAAGCAGTTTAGAAAAATTTCAGAAAACCTTATGTTGTGTTTCACAGAAGAAAAAAAAAAAGTTGTATATTTTTAATGAGTAAATAATGACAGAAGTTGAATATTTGAGTGATCTATCCCTTTAGTTTGAACACATCTGAAACTTCTCAGTGACTCTGTTCTTTTGAATCTTTTTAGACTGAATCAGTTCACTCAGAGAATTCTGAGTCATTTTTTTTTTTTTTTTTTTGCATTGAATAACATCCAGTAATTACTTGCTTATGTTTTGAGTCTTTCCACATGCAGTGCGTTTCCAATAGGCTGCTTGTAATTGTGTTATTTTAACGTGTGAATTTTATTGTGTAATGAAGAAATTATATCTCTCATGGTGTGTTTGTTGGGCTTTTTTTTTTCTTTCTTTTTTTTTGTTTTTTTTTGGAGACTGACAGATTTTGGTCACTGCTGCTTTTGCTGAATTTAAAAGAGCAGTTTAGAAAAGCCTCAAAAAACCTTATGTTGTATGTCACAGAAGAAAAAAAAGAAATTCATATGATTTTTAATGAGTCAATAATGACGGAAGTTGAATATTTGAGTGATCTATTTCTTCAGTTTGAACACATTTGAATCTTCTCAGTGACTCTGTTCTTTTGAGTCTTTTTAGACTGAATCAGTTCACTCAGAGAATTCTTTTTTTTTTTTTTTTTTTTTTTTTAGCAGTGAATAAATAATCCAGTATTTACCCGCTCATGTTTTGAGTCTTTCCACATGCACTGCGTTTTCAATAGGCTGCTTGTAATGGTGTCATTTTAACGTGTGTGAATTTTATTGTGTAATGAAGAAATTATGTCTCTAATGGTGTGTTATGTGTGGCTTTTTAGTCTAATTTGGAGTTTGATGGTTTCTGCTCACTGCTGCTTTTGCTGAATCGGAAAGTGCAGTTAAGAAAATCTTCAGAAAAACACTTATGTAGTGTTTCACAGAAGAAAATAATTAAAGTCATTAATTTGGGGTGAGCAAATGATGACAAATTGAATATTTGAGTTAACTAATAATAACTCTTAGAGCAGGACACTCAATTCGAACACATTTGAGTCTGTTCCGATTGATTCAGTTCATTCAGGGAGTTTTGATTTTTTTTTTTTTTTTTATCACTAAATACCATCCAGTATTTACTCAGTGCTGTTTTGAGTCCTGAATTCCTTCTGGTTGCTTGTAAATAATGTTTTTTCTTTTCTTTTTTTCATTTGTGTTTGTTTGTTTTTTGTATATATTTATGTAGTTTGTATACGTTCACAAAGCTTGTCTAACTGATCATTTTACTTTTAAGCTCATCATTTAGTCACATCTACTTTCTAAAGAAATAACGCTTTAGTACTCAGGCACATCTGTACAAACTCATCACAATGAATTTATTAAATAATTCACCAGGACTGTGATCAAAACTGATGCAATGAAAGCGATTCTTGCGATAGCAGCAGCCAGACGGCACATGCTCAAAAGACACATGGCGGAAGTCATCAGTGTGGCTTCTTGAGTTCGTTATAGACTCGTTTAGGACTGATTAATCTATGCTAATGAGGCTTTTTCAGATTTCATCGCCGAGGGCAGAGAGAATAATTGAACAGGCAGAGAGTCTCAGATGTAAGTCTGATAGGTTCCGAGCTTGTATTTATTGATCTGTACTTTCTTACAATTATTTATTTATAACATATAATATCATTTTTATGTGTTTGATTCTGTTCTTTTTACTAAACCTTATTCGTTCATGTGCATATGCCTTCCTCTCTTATAAGTGTTCTTTACTTTGTTCACAATTCCAATAAGGACAATAATGGAACTCTTCTTTGATGTTGTTTGAATATTAATGAAGCTCTAGATAATGAAGGACCAGGGATGTGGGCTGCTTTTATAATGGACAACATTGAAACCCAACACAATATGGCTCGCATGGAGACGTTGCTATTGTTATTAGTGGTGCCTGATAAAGCCTTGCTAGCATTAGTGCAACTTCTCATCCTGCACCGTTTGCACAACAGATTTACATTTTGCAGCTTGAAGTTGTGCTTTAGCTCATCAGACTAATCGCATTTTTCTTAAGGAAATCCAATTCAGAAAAGTACAATCGTTCTGATTCTCTCTAGGTGTGTGTTGCATGAAAGACTGTCTGTTATGACTCATGATGGTCATGCTCTTATTCCAATAATTTAGCTTCATTGTTATGAACAATATGTAATTAAGATCAGTTACTAGGTTGTAGCATATGCCGTAGTGTCATTAGTGTGTGTGTGTGTGTGTGTGAGGGAGAGTAACCTCTCCTTTGCTCAGCTCATGGACTGTGAAGATATTAGGAACATTAAAGTTTGTGGTCCTTCACAGGACACTGTCACACATCATAAAGTCGTGAAGACACACATCAGCACTTTGAAACTATCCATAATATAAAGTATTTCCACCAGCCTTCAAAAAAAAAAAAAAAAAAAGAAAAAGAAAAAAAAAAGCCACTACATTTAGGCTACTAAAGGAGACAGTATCAAATAATTGTAAAATATTGTAAAAAATATTTAAAATATTAATATTTATTTATATGTAAAATATTTGTAACTAATTATTTTAAAATGTGTATAATAAATAATTTATATAGTTTATATAATTAGCAAAGGAACATTTTACACTACAAATTACTACTAATTAAACACCAATTTTGGGATATAAATGTATTATAATATTTTTATTTACTAATATGGATAATATTTTTATTCAATTTATTAAATTTGATAATTTATTAATGAATACTGCTGTCATAATTCTTCTTTGTTAAATTTTATAGTTTATATAATTAACAATGTAATAATTTAAACTGTATCTGTATTATGTTTTTTTTATTCAAATTTATTTATTTATTTATTGTTATATTTTTAAATTATATATTTTTTTTCTTGCCACATAAATAATGTATATTGATTGTTAGATTATATAATTTATATAATTAAAGTAACATTTAAATTATTTGTAATATGTTTATTAAAATGTATAATATTTTATTTATTTATCAATATTGTATTTGTTAAATTGCATTTTTAACTCTTATATTGCTTTAATTTTTTTATTTTTTTGTTACGTTTTTAATTAATTTAATTTAGGATTGACTGTTAGATTTGAATGTCTCTATTAGAAACTTTTATTAGTTGGAATTTAGTCGTCTATTAGTTGTCAGCTCTTAATTAGATTAGCTGCATATTTATGAACAATTAAACTACTGAAAGTGGTATAAAATGTAGTTAAAAGTTAATAGTGCCATTACGCCCAAACTCTGAATGACGCATGCATTAATGTCAAAAATAATCTCTTGCATGTGGAAACATCAGCCTGAAGCTCTGATGGTTGTTTGAGGACACACACACACACACATCTGAGCGCTATGCTCCCTAAATCAAGATTTGAAGATGTTTATTTTCTCAGATATTTCTGGCCCACAGTGACCCTGGATTGATTTTTGACAGCGATTATCCAACATTCCTGGCGCAGCTGATCTCTTCGCTGGAGTAGTAAATGAATCATCAAAGTTCATCACATGGACTCTGATCACTGGCACCAGATCATTCATGCAGCAACATTTACTGCTCAGATTCACATTTAGCTTAACGCTCACCAGACTCCCACTACCTTTAACTTAAACACTCAAAGTCGAAATGTGAATTTAAACAACTTCTCTTTGCTTTTGTGTTTCCCTCTCATGCTTTGCACTTTTGTGGTGCTTTTTTCGGAGCTTGAAAGTGTAAATAAGAAGCTCAGTTTCCTTTAATGACTTCGGTTTTTCCTGCTCTTTTGTTTCTGACGCCGACATCCATCGATCCACGGGTTCCTGCCAAAAACGTTTACAGCATCTGCCAGAATTACCTGGTTGAACAGCAGTAAAACTTCTATGAGTCTCCATCCGTCTTGCTTTCTGCTCACAATGCTGATGTTAAAGGGCTCTGACCTTCATCCAGTTCTTGTCTCTTTCTCTCTGTGTGTTTGAGAATGAGTGACAGATTGATGATAGATGTGGCATTTAGATTTGCAGCATCAGATCTGCTTAAGCCTCCGGTTTCTCCTGCTCTTTGTTTCCGACACCGACGCGCATCGATCCGTCACTTCCTGCCAGAAACGTTTGCAGAGTCTGACAGAATTACCTCAAACTATTAGTCTCCCTCTATCTGCCCGTGACACTCAGATTAAAGAGCTGTGCGGTGGACGGTGAATGCTCTGACCTTCATCACACACACACACACACACACACACACAGAGTTCACTAACCTTACAAGCCCTCGTATCACTGCACTCTGGCTCCTCCCACCAACTCACCATTTAACTTGCATGTCATCACTATAGTAATGGTCGCCATGGCGATGAGCTCTCAAAGTTCTGGTCACTGTAATTAAGTTAATTGAGCTTAATACCACTGTCTGTCCACATGCACATATATTCCACACAGTGGGTCATTTTGTGTCAAATCAACCAGATTTCAGAAACTTCTTTGGCTCGAATTTTTGATTTTGTTAATGTTTTATTACTAAGAAGGACAAACATAAATGCAGAGTGTAAAGTGACCAACATTTGTTTTTTTAGCCAATAAAAATGGGCAAAATTCAACATGATATCAAGTCGCGTTGGGCTTCCGCTGTTTCTGGAACTGTACCATATAGATAAGATTACAAAAGAGAAGTTTATTAAGAACCAGAATTTCAAAAGAAAGTAAGGAGTTACAGACACACACACACTTTGGAAAAAAATAATAGTTATGGCGCTCAGACAGATTTGTTCTCAT
Source organism: Cirrhinus mrigala (assembly GCA_036247105.1). NCBI lineage: Eukaryota > Metazoa > Chordata > Actinopteri > Cypriniformes > Cyprinidae > Cirrhinus > Cirrhinus mrigala. The sequence goes on from CM070007.1 coordinate 4,022,330, forward strand.
TGTTTTGATAGAAGGAAACAAGGTATATTTCTAGTCTCGACATTATCTGTTCTTCAGACTTTTCTCTTTAAAAGAAAAAGTTATCGGCTGAATGCAGCAGATAGCAAGAAGGCGCAATGAAATCTCTGTATCTCTGGAAATGAACCATGTCTGGGCTTAAAAATGAAGATTCCAAAAGAAAAGTTTATTAAGAACTGGAATCCAAAAGGGTATTAAGATATCTTTAATAGTTCTTCAGTTACAGGCACGCAAACGTCAGGAAAAACAATCACAAGAAGTGCGTTTTGCCATTTTCGAACAGTCACCATTGGATAATAATGCCACAAAGACAGCTAAAGTCAACAGATCTCTACTTAAATTGAATATAAATAGAATTTACCAAATATTTACTTAATATCCCTAGTGAAAAAGTGATAGATTTAAAATGCATTTATTTTATACAAAATAAAGTTTGTCTATTAACATATTTAATGACATATTGTTCGAGGCTTACTGATATAAAATTTGTAATTAAACTTTGTTTAGAGTACTACTTGTGCACAATGCACATTTCTTAATATTAAGCCTAAAATATGTTTTAATGTCCCTGTTGATGAGGATTGCATGATCTTTAAATATTTAGCATTTAAAGACCGATATTACTTCAAGTGTACCTAAAGAATACTTGCAATAGTTCCAGTTTAGTACAATCAAATATACTTAAAGGGGAAGTCCACTTCCAGAACAAAAAATTGCAGATAATGTACTCACCCCCTTGTCATCCAAGATGTTCATGCCTTTCTTTCTTCAGTCATAAAGAAATTATGTTTTCTGAGGAAAACATTTCAAGATTTTTCTCCATATAATGGACTGCTATGGTGCCCCGAGTTTGAACTTGCAAAATGCAGTTTAAATGCAGCTTCAAATGATCCCGAATACGGTTGTAATCGATCCCAGGTGAGAAAGAAGGGTCTTATCTAGCCAAACGATCGGTTATTTTCATAAAAATAATACAATTTATATACTTTTTATTCTCAAATGCCCGTCTTGCCTTGCTCTCCTTGAACTCTGTGTACTCTGGCTCAAGACAGTTAGGGTATGTCGAAAAACTCCAATCATATTTTCTCCCTCGACTTCAAAAATCACTTCAAAATGATCCTACATCACTGCAGAAGTACTGACCCAGTCTTTGCAAAGTGAACATGCAAAGAAGATCAAACACCCTTAACAAAAAAGGTAAAACAGCGATATAGGACGATTTTGAAATTGAGGGAGAACGTGAGAATGGAATTTTTCGACATACCCTAACTGTCATGAACCGGAAAAAAAACAGAGTTCAGGCAGAGCAAGACAAGACGAGCATTTGAGATTAAAAAGTATATAACTTGAATTTTTTAATGAAAATAACCAATCGTTTCGCTAGATAAGACCTTTCTTCCTCAGCTGGGATCGTTTACAACTGCATTTGGGATCGTTTGAAGCCGCATTTAAACTGAGAAAAATGCTGAAATGTTTAAAAAAAAAAAAAAAATTCTCTACAACTGAAGAAAGAAAGACATGAACATCTTGGATGACAAGAGGGTGAGTACATTATCTGTAAAACTTTGTTCTAGAAGTGGACTTCTCCTTTAAGTATATCTTTATTTGGACTTCAGCACTACCTCCGCACAATTAAAGCACATTAAGAACAAAACTAGTTGTTCCAATTTAGCAGACTTTAAATATACCATTTTAGTATACTAAAAGTACAGTTCAGGCTATTTTTTTAAGTACATACGATGTAAATGTATTTGTAGTATACTTAGCATGAAATAAATTATATTTATTTTTTCACTAGGGAGTTCAGGTTTGTGCTTGTATCACTAATTTTCTAACTTTGAATCTGTTAAATTTAAGCTGAGTATGTCAGTTATCCATTAACTGAATTCATATTATTCGACACTCATTGACGAGAGTTTCCCTCCTTCAACAGATCTGACCATATGAGTTTTGTTCTCTGTCCTTTCATCGTTTTCTTTCATATCCCTTCCTTCAGTCCCTGTGGATTGCTCAGAATTATGAGTAGGGTTTCTGTGTTAGTATTGCAGCAGAGCTCAAACCACACACACAGTCGGGCCCATCTGGCTGCGAGCGATGGAGCAGCTCACGGATCTGTGAAGTCCTCCCGTTCCTCCAGGTCACCATCTGATTTACATGCCCAGTGTTTCTACTTATAGAATCCATCCTGTCAGGATTCCGGAATGCCATATGCTTTGGAGTCCTGAGAGGAAAGAGTCTTGCTGCTGATTCCATCTTAAAATAAAAAGCAATAAGCCACTTGGGGTCAAAAGTAAGAGCGATTTTACCATGGCTAAGAAAGTAAAAGACTCCATGGTAAAACTCGAGTGGCTTTTTGCTTTAATGAAGGAGCTACATGAAACAGCATCTATTTTTATATGTGGTACTATTCTGCAACTTCACCCACATTTCCTGCATCGTGGTCATACAGTCATTAAAGTGAAATTTAGACCATTCAAAATGTCATCGATTTTTGACAGAATTTTTGTTAAATTTGTAACAAATTTTTGGTTAAATTAGAGTTATGACAGAAATACATTACTATTGAGTCGTAAAATGCACTTAGTACAAAAATACTAATAATACAATTTGTGACCCTGGACCACAAAACCAGTCATAAGGGTCTTTTTTTTTTTTTTTTTATACATCATCTAAGAGCTGAACAAAAAAACTATCCAGTTGATGTATGGTTTGCTAGGATAAGACAATATTTGGCCAAGATACAACTATTTGAAAATCTGGAATCTGAGGGTGCAAAAAAATCTAAATACTGAGGAAATTGCCTTTAAAGTTGTCCAAATGAGGTTCTTACCAATGAATTATTTATATTTATTTATGTTACTATTTATTTATACCATATTTATTTATGGTAGGGAGTTATTAAAAAAATATCTTCATGAAACATGATCTTTACTTAATATCCTAATGATATATATATTAAAGCAGCTTGAAAAAAATACAATAAAATAAAATAAAAATAAAACCAATTTCATAGGACTCTGTTATTGTTAAAAATTCATGAATTACCCTAGTGAAAAAAAATAAATAAATAAATAAAATACATTTATTTCATGCTAAAAGTACACTGTGTGCTAAATTTGAACTATTGCAAGTACAGTTTAGGTACATTTTAAATATTTTCCATTTAAAAACATATATACGATAATATTTAAAGATCATACAGTCTAGTGACATTAAAACATATTTTAGGCTTAATATTAAGAAATGTGCATTGTGCACAAGTAGTACTCCAAATAAAGTTTAACTACTATTTTTATGTCAGTATGTTTTGAGCGATATGTCAGTAATTACGTTAATAGACTTGAACTATACTTATTTATAAGATAAATGCATTTTAAATCTATTTTTTTGCCTAGGGTATTTAATTGTTAAAATTGTATTAATTCAGTTGATTAGACATGTTAGGGAACTTGAGAAAAAAAAAAAAATGGAATTTGAAGAAAATGAAACTGAAATTGGCCCTATTTATTATTTATATTTAGCTCGTCAGATCAAACTATATCTTTACATGACGTTCAACACCTTTAAATAGCACTTCTGTTATTCTATCTGTTAATGGAAACCTCAAATGCAATTACTCTAACCGAATTAGAGAGAAACACTTTCAGAGGAGGATAATGTAATTGAAAGTAAACAAATGAGCAGTTTGACTCGGTATTGTTGAGCGTCTGTGTCAGTATGTGAGTTTGAGCTTGAGCTCATATCTCAGGAGACAGAAATGCAAAATGAAAGAGAGTGAAAGAGAGGTAGAGAGAAATGGCTCAGCCAAATTCAATAACACATCCTATTCTTCAGGCCTGACTGCACACACATCAATAGAAAAACACAGAGAGAACAAAAGACAATAGGGACTTCACTCTCCTCAGGTGTAGGACGGCTCCACAGATAATGAACCAGGAGATCTGGGTAATGAAATAAACTCTCTATAAGCATTTCCTATGCTGAAATCCACAAGGACTTGACGGTGAAGGCATTCTGGGAAGAAATGAGCATGTAAGTGCAATTAAACGCTGAAGCGCCAGTGAAGAACGTGTACATTAGATTGAGCTGCTCAAGGCTTCGTGTACACTATCATCTATCACCTTAACCCATTATTAACCTATTTTCCTGCAGCCGTGTTCCTCGTTCTGTACAGCAGATGTTTGGTAATGTGACTCTTGAATAGCGAATCGTGCACCTGCAGCATACGTGAGACTCCAGATGCCAAAAATGACTGGAAGTTCATTAACGCAGCAGCTGGGAATCGCAGGAACTCGTATGCATAACTTCATGCAAACTCTCAGTATTTGAGATTGAGGCGTTAGCTGCTTGGCTTGTGTATGTGAGCACTGGAGTGTAGATTTAAGTGTGTCTACTGTATGGGAGATTTGGACAAGTAGGGTTTCTATTTATTCTACATTCCTTTGAGCTCCGTGGAGAACTGTTGGGCTTGTAGTTTAATGTCTCTCAGCTGGGTGCTGGATTGACGCCCACATTAACACCACCAAACACCCTGGAGAACCTCAGCCATCTGTGCACCCTCTTAAATAAGTGGCCCGAAGGGATGGTTGAGTCCGCATCTCACAGACACTCTCAAAATAATGCTAAAAAAAGTTTCACTATTGGCATTCATGGTTCCATAATGAACATTCGATATGTGTAGAACCTTTTCTTTCTGCAAAAAAAGTTCTTTATAGTGGAGAAAGGTTCTTTAGATGGTTGGAATGTTCTTCACACTAAGAAAAAAAATTTCTTTTAAGAGTTGTTCTCTCAGAGGTTCTTTGAGGAACCAAAAACTGTGATTATACAATCTTAGAAACAAAGGTTCTCTACTGGCATTTATGGATTCATGAAAAACCTTCAACATCCATGAAACTAAATATTCTTTTGTTGTGGAAAATTATTTTTTTAGATGATTGGAATGTTCTTCACACTACAAAAAAAAGAATGTTTCTTTTAAGAATGTTTTTGAAAGGTTCCTCTATGGAATTCCTGTGAAAATCTCCTTTTGGAACCTTTATTCCAAGAAGAAGAAGAAGATGATGATGATGATGCTGTTTGAGCTTTAAATCTCCTGAGTGAATGATCTAAACATGGAAAGAGAAAGAAGAGAGCTCATTATCAAACACACTTCCATTATATAACGTGGTCAAAGTTTGCTTCTCTTTTGCATTCTGTTGCATATTCTGGGCTTTTTGAATACAAAATGTTGAATGATCTGAATAACAATTCAAGTTAAAAGTTAAACTAAAAGATGTACATGAATAAGAATGTGGTCTCAGACTTTTGAATCCTGCTTTATATGTGACCCTGGACCACAAAACCAAAAGTGTAAATTTCTCGAAATTGGGATTTATATGTCACCTGAAAGCTGAATAAATAAACTTTCCGTTGATGTATGGTTTGTTAGAATAGGACAATATTTGGCCAAGATACAACTATTTGAAAATCTGGAATATGAGGGTGCAAAAAAATCAAAATACTGAGAAAATCGCCTTTAAAGTTGTCCAAATGAAGTTCATAGCAAAGCATATTATTAATCAAAAATTAAGTTTTGATATATTTATGGTGGGAAATTTACAAAATATCTTCATGGAACATGATCTTTACATAATATCCCAATGATTTTTGGCATAAAAGGAAAATTGACACATTTGACCCATCTGATGTATTTTTGGCTATTGCTACAGTTATAACTGTGCAACATAAGACTGGTTTTGTGGCCCAGGGTCACATATCAGAAACATTTCTAGGTAACATTATACAATGAAATATAAATGTGTATAAAGTAGAGCTGCAAAACGATTAGCCGCGATTAATCGATTCAAAATAAAAGTTTGTTTGAACACTGTATGTGTGTATATGTATGTATTTTGTTGCATAGTATATGTACTGTGTATGTTTATTATGTATATATAAATACACACATATGAATATATTTGAAAAAATACATGTATGTATTGTATGTATTTGCATGTAAACACTTATTTGTATATAATTTATATTATATATAAATATTTTACATAAAAATCTAACATTTTCCCTTAATATATACATGTATGTGTGTGTATTTATATATACATAATAAATATACACAGCACGGAGTATGCAAACATAAACTTTTATTTTGAATCGATTAATTGTGACTAATAGTTTTGCAGATCTGGTATAAAGACCATTATACGTCAATTTAAATTATGAAGATTATTTAAATAACATAAATAAATAATTTAAATATTTTTAATTGTTATTTTTTTCATAATATCTTACAGTGTTTTATTTATTTATTTAAAGGTCCTTTATTGGCATTTATGGTGCCATGAAGAACTTCAGAACTTCAAAAGGCTCTTCAGATTACTAAAATGTCCGTTATGCCTAGAAAAAAAAAAAGTTATTATTATTAAAAAAAAAAAAAAACTTGAAACCCTTATAATTAATAGTGTACTGTGATTAAAAGGTGATTTATTTGCAAATGCCACTTTTGTAAATGACTTACATACTGTATGTGTGTGTACTGTGTGTGTATATATTTTAAAAATATTTGTATGTATTGTATGTACATATTTAATATATACATATGTGTGTATATTTATATATACATAATAAATATACACAGTACACACACATATATTATGCAGACATAAACTTTTATTTTGAATCGATTAATCACAATTAATTGTTTTGCAGCTCTGGTATAAAGACCATTATATGTCCTTTTGTAATTATCAAGACTATTTAAATAAAACATGTAAATAATATAAATATTTTTGTTATTTTTTCTGAAGATCTTACCAAATGTATGTATGTATGTATTTATGTATGTATTTGTTTGTTTGTTTATTTTGTTTTATCTTATTTTATTTTATTTTATTTTATTTTATTTTATTTTATTTTATTTTATTTTTAATTTTAATTTTAATTTTAATTTTATTTTATTTAAGGTCCTTTATTAGCATCTATGGTTCCATGAAGAACTTTTTCATCTGGAACTATGAAAAAAGGTTCTTCGGATTAATAATATGCTTCTTTATGTCTACAAAAAATAAAAAATAAAAAATATGGTATTAAACCGTTATATTTAATTATGTACTGTGATTAAACGGTGATTTGTTTGTAAATGCAAAAACAATTATAATTGTCCAAAATAGGCTTTACTTTCTTTATATGTTTTGATTTTGAGGTTAAATGTGACACTAGTCGTGAGATTTCATAAGATTCATCTGTGTGTGTGTGTGTGTGTGTGTGTGGACTGAAAACATCTGCAGCAGTGGAATGCTGGGATAACGATGACATCACTGCGATCACTTAATCATCCGCAGACGCACACATGCGCTTGTCTGCACACACGGCCTTTATCTTGTTTGGTTTGCCACAGAGTAAATGCACATCATAAACGCGGCATGTCAATGTTGGCTGGCATCCACATCGTGGCACTGGAACATATTTTGGAGTTTTTTTCTCGTGGGTCTGCTCTGCTGCAGGAAATCTCTCTGTCTTCTCTGTTTAATCTCTGTCGGACACGTTCAGCTGTCCGATGCTCTGGTCTGTGATTGAACTTGTGCTGTGAGTGTTGAAGCAGAGGTCGAGTGACTGACCGTCTGATCGCACAGAGTTTACAGGTGTGTGAAAGTGTGTGTTCACAGGTGTGAGTCATTTCTGAACTGTCAGACAGAGTTCAATCTATTGTGTTGTTCGTGCCAACAAACCTGTTTGATTTGTTCAGACCCTGCAGCAGTCTGAGGAGGAAAAAAAAAAAAGCTTTCTGCACAAAGAAATTGTATTATCAGTTTTGACTGACAGGTTTTTTTTTTTTTTTTTTTATGTGTAGTTACTAAAAACAGAAATATATACTGAATATGGTTTATTATAAAATAATAATAATAATAATTTCTGTTGTATTATATAAATCATAAACTGTTTTTATACTATTATTAATACATTTTCTTTAAATAATTCACATTTCATTATTAAAAAATTTCATAATGTGGAAAATGCCCAACCCTTTTTTACACAGCCATTTTTAAATCCCATTAAATAAAATGACATCTCTCTCATTTGGAAGCGCTCACTATTCATTTTGTCTGCTACAGCTGCTGTCAAATGATCAGTTTAACCTTCATTTGTTCAGTAATAACTTTGCTTTGATTCATGTTGCCACTCATGTGATAATAAGGGCCACTTGAGGACACCTGAAGAGTGACGATCCAAGCCAGACATTTGGCAGTCAACTGTGTCATCCATTAAGTGCACCTTATGTTGCCAGATATTTCATTGACCTGCGTAAAACAAAAGAAAAAAAAAATGTTTGTGTTAATGGGTGTCAGGAACTGTTCTTTTAACAGTCATTATCTTTATAGAGCTATTAATTATTCATTAAACTTGGTCGAAGATCTAATATTTAGTTTTAAGCTCTCACTCTATGTATGTAAATCATGGGTAAATCAGATGTCGCAAAACTTCCTTTCTAAACAGGAAGCCACAGTGTTTAATATGTCAGACGTGGCTTCACAGCATCTCAGACGCAAATTCTGAGTATCAGTGATCTCACGTCCAAGGAATAGAGAAAATCTATTAAAGAATAACTCAGTCAGACTGTGCGTGATCAAATGGTGCTGAATTTTTGATGAGGAATCACAGAGGACATTTACATTAGCAAAGCCACCTCATTCCCTAAGAGGCGTGAATAGACTGAAACAGAAATGTTTCTGAGTATTTTCTGCTCATCAACATGCATATATTTGAACAAAAATACAGTAACAGTGAATTTAAGGTATAATGTAATTTATTTCCGTGATCAAAGCTGAATTTTCAGCATCACTTCTCCATTCTTCAGTTTCACATGATCACTCAGAAATGGTTCTAATATGCTGATTTGCTGCTCAAGAAACATTTTTTTTTTTTTATTAGCAATGTTGACAACAGTTGTGCTGCTTCATATTTTTGCAGAAACTGTGATACATTTTGTTTTTCAGGATTCTTTGATGAATAGTAACATTATTAATCTCTTTACTCTCACTTTAATGCATCCTTGCTGAATACAAGTGTTAATTCCTCAAAATCAATGTAAATAAACTGTTTTTGCACTTGTGTGAATTTAGGAGTGTTTGAGATGACAGGACGAGATGTTTTGTGCTGATATTCTACACACCAAAATGTGTTTAGTAAACAATTGAGTACATTCAGCCCAAAAGTGTTCCCAGAGGTCCCATTGTTATTGAGCGCAGCTTCAGCTGTATTTCACACAGGACATGTTGTTGGATTAAATCAATTGAAGCACTGAGAATAATTGTGGTGTTTTTCACTCTGATAAACAGAAAAATATTCTTTAAAGTGAACTTATTAGACTTACTAGACTCAAAACGATCAGTTGCATAAGTATTGCGTCAGTGTTTACTAGATGCAGCTTTGCTGCTGAGCGTTAAACATTTGAACACTAATGTTTCCCAATTCTTCTTTGCAGAACATCTCAAGCTCTGTCAGGTCTCTACAGTCTTATTTAGGTCCACTTATAAAGCGTGAATGAGACTGAGGTCTAAAATCTTAAATGGACACTCAGATATTGCTGTTATTAAGCTATTCCTGCATAGATTTGGCTTGATGTTTCAGCTTCCAGCTGGAAAGCAAATCATCTCTAGACTCCAGGCGCCTCATGTATCACCACTGCGTACGTGCAAAAACTTTGCTTACGCCAGTTTTCACGCTTACGGTCGGATTTACTAACAGTGAAATTAACGTGAGAATGTGCGTTTCTCCACACCAACTTCATGTCTGGTGTACGTACATTTCTCTTGTTTTTTGTCCGTTGGCGACTCTTAGAGGCAATGAAGTGAAGTTGCAAACATTAGGCTACGAAGTATTCTATAAGTCTATCGCAACACCACCTGAGAGAAACATTGCTATTAATTTGTAATTGATAAAATAGGCTAATTGACTTACTGTTGTCACAGGAGTCTTATGGAAATATTCTCAATTATGCAATTAAGTTAGAACATATAAAAGCATGTGCAAATTTATACAACCCTTCAATGGCAATGACAGCATTGGCCTTATTAGAGGAGATTGCCAATGGCAGAATCTGAAGAGAACAAGTTTTTAGGGACCAAAGTGATTTTCTGGACCACAATGATGATACGATACAGTTGACCAGCCAAACATTAAAGCGCAGTTTGCAGTGATAGCCGGTTTTCCTAATGTAATCGGAGTGATCGACTGCACACACTTTGCTATAAAGGCGCCATCTGAAGAAGAATTTGCATATGTGAATCTGAAACATTTCCATTCAATAAATGTGCAAATAATATGTGATGCACAAATGCACCTAACAAATACTGTGGCAAGGTGGCCTGGCTGAAAAACATGATTCATACATGCTTACAAACAGCATGGTTGGGATGAGGCTCCAAGTTGGCAGGGAGCGTGATGGGTGGCTTCTTGGTGAGTGGAACATTTAAAGTTATGGTTCTATCTAAAAGATTTGTATTTATTTATTTATTTATTTATTTATTTGTGCGTGTAATTATTGAACTTCACATCAGGAGATTGCGGTTATGCACTAAAGACGTGGCTGTTAACTCCCCTCACCAACCCACAAACTAGGGATGGCGAAAACTAAAAAATTTCTTGACCGACCACCGAGCCTCATTAGCCGGTTGAAACCGGTTAACCGATTAGTTTAAAATATGGTACGCTATTTGAAATAACAGCCATTTCGAGCCGCGCCTGCAATTTCGCAACTCTGTCGCATTTCTCTGCCGCTCTGCCTCCCGCACACACACACACACACTGCCACTCACGTCACTTTTTTTAAATCCCCTACAGCGTGAAACATGAGTCCCGCAAACGCGGCGCCGAAGAGCTTGTTGTATGTAATCGTAGGACAAATGGCTCCTTAGTTTCAAATGGTTTGGGTACAAGGTGATCGCTTTGAAAATAAAGGCGTTTGTCTAGGTTAGAAGCTCATTTGAAACATTGCCACGGCTCATTTAAGAAAATGACAGCTCCGAAGAGACGCCGCTCTAACCTCGAGTGTTTTAGCCTGTTGCCTTTACTTTTCGCAAACCTTGTGAGCGCGCGAACCCAAACGCTGTGACCTCGCGCCAAATGTTTTTATTGGTTTATTAAGTACAAACAGGCGAGTTATGAAAAATTGAGTGTGAGGGATAATTTGTTCACTTAACACAAAAAGATGAGGAATGAGATGGCTAACTGTAGTAGCGTATAGTCCACTGTCTATAATAGCCTAATTTAGATATCACTTTTTTTTTTTAACCGACTACCGACAACTTTGACCGGTTAACATTGATACGGTCAACCACCGGTCAAACGGTCATCGGTTAACATCCCTACCACAAACTGACTGAGAGTGCAGATACAATGATGCCCATTCTCGCACTCAGTCAGTTGTAGAGTGGCCGATTGGGCAGCTGAAATGTCGGTGGCCCTGCCTTGATAGGACCGGGGGGATGCTGCTATACCGCCCTGACAAGGTGTGTTGCATCGTGCTGGCCTGTGGTGTGCTGCACAGTGTCACGCACAGGCACGGCATACCACTCGGTGAGGTGGTGGCACCGGCGCCAGATGACCCCGACCCAGAACCAGTGTATGTGCAGACCATCCAACAAGCCATTCAGGCCCGTCAACGTGTGATTGCGGCAATATAAATAAAATATAAATGGTAATCAGAGACGAAGTTCATTTTTTGACCAATTCCTTAAATGAGTGGCTTATGTCTCTGAGTGACACTTTGTCAGTGCGCAGCAGTTCTCCGCTTAACTTCCACCTTTATATCTATATATCTATAAATCTATATCTATATGTAAGTTCATTTACAGTGCAAGTTTCAGAGTGGAAGTTTCTTCCACTCATTTCTTTTTCTTTTGTTATTAAATCCGGAGGACAAAGTTCCAAATAAAATATTCTTTCTAGTTTCTACCTCGGATAGTAGCACCTCCAATTCACCTTCAGTAAAGTTACGCTTCTTGCTGATTGCGTTTGGCAAAGTTTACTCATTACCATATTAAAATTTATTGATTTGGGTGAGGAGACCGGTTGGGGTTTTGTGCTCGTGCATGTGTGCTCAATTTCACGTTAATTGGGATGTACAAATACAATATGTGTGGGATCCTGCGTACGCAGTGTTTCATACATCTGATTTTTTTTGTACGTACGCAGAATTACAGCTTTGTCCGTACGCTATGTTTTAGTATGAATTCACCGCAAGTCTTTGTACATGAGGCCCCAGGTGTCTTGAAGACTCCATTCAGCTTTCCTCGCGTTGTCTTGCATTCATCTCCCTTCAAACGCCTGCAAACGTCCCGCAGCGTAACACCGCCACCATCGTCATGCTTCATGGTTGGAAGCCGTCATTTCTGATGATGTGCCGTATTTTGTTTACGCAAAACATGCCCTTTCATCCAGTGGCCAAAAAGCTCAACTTTGGTCTGATCAGACGGCAGAAGCTTGTCCCAGCTGAATGCAGCGTCTTGCAGATGCCTCCTGGCAAACTGGAGCTCAGATGTCATGTGACATTTAACATTGGCCTTCGGTCTGTCATTGTTTTCACGCTGTGTGAAGCTCTCGGCATCGGTTGTTGTTGTACAATCTCAGCTAGTGAAGTCTGCTGCTCTGTCAGAGTCAGTGCTCACCGTCTCCTCAATGTCGCTCGGTTTTTGAGGACAAATCCACTCTTTCAATTATGAATATAATTACTCCAAGGTATATTCAGTGACTTGGAAATATTCTTGTATCCATGCTCTGCTTTGTGCTTGGAGTAACTTGGAGTTGCAGGAATGTTTTTTTCTCTTTTTTTTTTTTATTATTTTTATTTTTTAAATATATAACATAAACAAATAATTTTAATAATAAACAAAATAAATAAATAAATATTAAAATATAAATAATACTATTTAAATATAATAAAATAACTTTTATAATAAGATTATATATATACTGTTCTTATATTTTGTGTTTTCTGTGAGTTTATACACACACATACATGCATTTCTTTCATTCAAAAATTACGAATAAAATTTGCATTGCACATTGACATTGTTGATAAGCTGCAATACATAAATACATAAAAACATGTGGTTGTACATACTGCACTGCGTCAGTTATATGAGGAAACAAAATATTCTGTTTGATAAACGTGCCACATTAAACACGTTACGATGGAGCAGCAGCGAAAATGACCATGTTGAACCATCGCACACGTCCAACGTTTCACAACGCAGCTGATCTACACGCTGTTTATATTCTGTGTCAATGATCCTAATCGCTTTTGAAAACGGTGCTTGAGTTTGGCCAAATCAATAAGCGTTTACCTCCAGATGATTCATTTGTCTATTACACATAATGAGAGTATTTAAAAAGCAATAAACTAAAGAGGCTTAGCACACAGTCCACTTTAGATCCAGCATTAATTCAGCCTATTACTCAAACCATTACACACACACACAATAACTAAATGGTATTTCCAGTCAGCACTTGCTTTTTGGTTATTAAGCTGTATTTTATTACCGCTGATGACAAATCTCTCTCTCCGTCTCTTTCTAGTGATTCTGAGAGATTATTGTGAAATGTGAAGGGTTTTCTAAAAACGAAAACTGCAAGTTAATGGCAGTCTATTGTTATAAGGTCAGTTCAGCCAAAAATGAAAGTCCTGTCAACATTTACGCATCCTAAAGCTGTTCCAAACCTGTATGAGTTTATTTCTTTTGCTGAACACAAAAGAAGGTAATTTGAAGAATGTTGGTCCCCATTGACCTTTTTTTTTTTTTTTTTTTTTTTGCCTTTTTTCCCCCGAATAAACAATGAGCACCACCATTACGAATTCTAACTTCCAATTGGATGCTCCTCTGTTCCGGTCTCCATAGGATCCCATTCAAATAGCGCCCATCTGTTTTTAATGAAGCTAACGTCGGCAGCTTCGTGTCATCTACACACTAATTAAACTTGAGGAGTGAGGCACTGATAAATGATGGTCATTGCGACATTGCAAAGTGATGGCGCTATGGAGCCATGTGCTTTTTAAAAACGTTTAATCGGTTTAACATTAGATTATCAGCTTGGAATACACGCTAATTTGACTAGAAACACTGGAGACCGGAAATGCAAAGCGTCCTTCCGGTTAAAAGTCAGGCGTGACTTCCACGTTCAGGAAAAACGTCTATACATGGAAGTCAATGGGGACCAACAGCTGTTTCACTACCCACATTCCCACATGATGACGATTTCTAGTGTGTTCTGAGTTTTGCATGTCTCTGTAATCTTCTGGTCTCTAGATGTGGCTTGTGTTCCTCAGTGTGCATCTGTTGGATTTTTTCCCAGCAGGTGAAAATGTGGATCTAATCGCACAAATAGCAACACAACGATCTCTTCAACAGCACATGAGCACATTCACGTCTGAAACACAAACACACACTCAACTTAAAGACTCTTTCAGAATGCTGGAGGTTTTTATTAAGTAGCAGCACTAACTAAACCACCATTAACACGGTAAACACAGACACTGAGTACATGCTAACTGCACAGCAGGGATCTAAGCTGAATTAGTGCGCAGAAAACAGTATTTCTCATAATGTCGTGCACACACGGTTGCTTTCTGTATCTCTGTCTGAATTAATGTGCGGCTGCAGGATGTGTGTTCGTCCTGGAGGTTTAAAACTTTTGACCCTTTTAGCACCTCGACATCTTTATCTTCCTTTATCTCTTCTCCTTCCATTTATCTTTTCTCCTAAGCCGTAAAGGGACAAAAGAGGTGAAACTGTTTTACAGGTTTACCGCAGAGAGAAAAAGAGAAAGGAAATGGGTAAGAAATTGAGTGAGGGATGTGTGGCACATGTTTATTGCTCAGAGGTTTCTCTTTTATGGCTCACAAGACTTCATGCTGTTCTCAGGTGTGTTTCTTGTACAGAAAGCATTAGGGCTAGGAATTGACAGATTTCACGATTCGATTTAGTTTCTGTTCACAAGCTTGCGATTCAGTTCAATTTAGATTCAAATTGATTTGATTCAGTATTGATTATTTAGGATTTATATCGGGTGTAGTACATGCAAAAAATTTTCCGGGAAAAAAAAAAAAAAAAATCTCTTAACTAATGCTGTAAAATATACATGAGAGCCAGGTCAAGGTCAAACTTTATTAAGATCCCTTGCGGGCAATTTGGATGCAGCGAGAATCAGAAACACAACAGACCCATACAATACATTCTAAAACACAGATACATAAAAATAAATAAGATTTAAAATTTCCCTAACTAATTCTTTAAAAACCATTTAACAGCCGAATTGCATAAGGAACAAACAAATATTTGTACCGGTTACTCTTCAGTTGGTACTATATTACTGTAATATTGAAGGTTAAACTTAACTAATTTGTATACAAACACTTAAATGACTCTCAGTAAAGTTTTTTATAATAATAAAGTTACAATTGCATAATTATTATATTTCTACTCCAGTTACTTTTTTTTTTTTTTTTTGAAATAAAAACATTGATGGCTGTCATAACTTAACAGATTTATTGAAACAAATTAAAAATTGAAGAACAGTAAACATTATAATGAATATGTTATACAGTATAGTGCAAATACATTACATGGCATTGTTTTTAAGCTGTTATATTGATGTCTTTGCATGGTTGAGCCAGGATACGGATTTCGATAGTTGCACTCTTTCTTTTAGCATACCTTTGGATGTTTATTCATGTTTATTTTGTGCTATAACTGGATGTAAAGCAGAAGAGATGATCAGTTCAGCATGCTTTGTGTTGTCACTTCACATTAAACAACGTCAAAATGGCATTAATTCTTTGAAAATTGTAATAAACTTCCGGTGGCGCTGCTCTGCGGGCGACACGGACGCACTCAGTCGTTCTGCTGTTTGTTTGTTTGTTTGTTTGTTTCGGGAGAGTGACTGGATGGCGGCGTATGTCTTGCTGCTTTTTTTGCTGGCGATGGCCCTGGCGCTGGCGCTGGCGCTTCCGTATGAACTTCTCTCTACCAGCAAGATCAGTGGGGCTGGGGCTATAGTCTACTCGAGGGATGTGCTTTTGTCGTTGCGACGGTGTGGAGATGCAGGCGATCTTTCCCGATCGTCTATTGAAAGTTTGCCGGAGGGTGTGAGAATTCGGTGTCTGCTGTGACCGCGGAGGAGAGGCCGGCGAGGAGGGGTGCGGCAGCGGTTGAGGAGGAGAGGCAGTCGACCCCCATTGCCATCCATGATCCTAAGTAACGCGAGGTCGCTAAGGAATAAAATGGATGAACTCCGAATTTTATCAAGAGGATGTTTCGAGTATCGTGAGTCTTGCATTATGCTTTTTACTGAGACTTGGTTACATCCAGAGGTCCCCGATGGTTTAATTGAAATAGAGGGGTTCTCACACATTCGCTCCGATAGGTGCGTGACGTCAGGAAAAAGTAAAGGAGGTGGTCTTTGCTTGTATGTAAATGAAAAGTGGTGCAGACAGCACACTGTTCGGGAGAAAATCTGCAGCTCTGATGTAGAACTGTTATGTGTAAGTCTCAGGCCATTCTACTTACCCCGTGAGTTTGGTAACATTCTTATCTGTTCTGTTTATGTACCTCCCAATGGCAACGCCTTACGGGCTGCGACACAGGTGGCAGACTGTGTTCATGAACAATTACAACGTACCCCAAATGTCCCTATTTTTATTCTGGGAGACTTCAATCATTGTGACTTAAATATTGCTTTGCCGGGTTTTGAACAGTATATTAACTGTTACACCAGGAAAAATCGGATTTTAGATAAATGCTATGGTAATTTAAAACATGCTTATGCAGCCATAGCTAAACCACCTCTGTCTAATTCCGATCACAATACTGTTCATCTAATCCCTACTTACAAGATTGCCCTTAAGAGCTCTAAACCTCTGGTTAAATCTATTAATGTATGGTCAGAAGAGAGCATAGAAATGCTGAAAGGTTGTTTTCTATGCACGAACTGGGATTTATTATCTGGGGAATCAAGCCTGGACAATGCCACAGAAGTCATTACAGATTACATCAAATACTGTGTTGATATGGTGATTCCTAAAAAGAAAGTCAAAATCTATCCTAATAATAAACCCTTTGTCACAAAGGAGTTGAAGGATTGTATTAAAAAGAAACATCAAGCATTTAAGAACAAGGATCACTTACAACTCAAAACTGTACAAAAGGAGTTAAACCAGAGGCTAAAAGCGGCAAAAGAACATCATAGGGGACTGATAGAGAAAAACTTTCATACCATGAACCCTAAAAAACTATGGGACTCTATGAAAACAGCAACTAATATGAAATCAACAGAGAGGTTTTTGCATGTTACAGATGAACTGGCTAAAGCAAATGAGTTGAACTATTTCTATAAGAGATTTGATAATAATGATTTCTCTGTTGAATGTAATATGATGCTAGATAGTATGGTTATTGATGATGCTGACAGGTTGAAGATTGACCTTAAATCCATCAATAAGGTTTTTAAGCAAGTTAATGTAACTAAGGCCACAGGTCCAGATGGCATTTCTCGTTTTTTATTAAGAACTTGCGCAGATGAACTGACATCAGCTTGGTGCCCTATTTTCCAGAGGTCATTATACTCTCACACTGTACCAGCTTTATGGAAGAAGGCGATTATCACTCCTGTTCCTAAAAAATCTTGTCCACTGGAGAATAATGATTTTAGACCTATTGCCTTGACCTCTGTTGTAATGAAGTGCATGGAAAAGCTCATTATGAGCCAATTAATAAAGGAAGTAGGTTCACAGTTGGATCCCTACCAGTTTGCCTATAAACATCAGAGAGGCACTGATGATGCAATCAACAGTTTAGTGCACCTAGCGACTAAACATCTTGAGAATCCTATGGTATATGCTAGACTGTTGTTTGTAGACTTTAGCTCAGCCTTTAATACCTTACAGCCTCATATTCTCTTGAAAACAATGCAGCGGATGAACGTCAATCCCTCTATTATTAAGTGGCTCCATTCATTTCTGACCAATCGTAGTCAGCAAGTCAGGGTGAATAAGACGTTGTCTGAATCTACGACTATTAGCACTGGTGTCCCACAGGGATGTGTCAGTTCTCCAGTCCTGTTTACATTATATACTAACCAATGTACATGCAGTACTGGTAATAATTATATGATTAAGTTTTCTGATGACACAGCTATTTTAGGTCTCATATCCGGAACATCAGATGTTGCTATTTATAAAGATGAGGTTCAGAATTTTGTCCAGTGGTGTGATACACATTTTCTTAGCATCAATACGAAGAAAACAGTGGAGATTATTTTTGACCCCAAATCCATTGGAGATCACTTACCATTGGTCATCAGTGATCAGAATATAGGCCAGGTAGATTCTTATAAATATCTGGGCATTCACATTGATAATAAATTGACATGGAGTGCTCAGGTGGAAAATGTCTGTATTAGGGTCCAACAGCGACTGTATTTTCTTCGTAGGTTGAGGGTCTTTGGTGTTAACCAGAAGGTGTTGCTTCTCTTTTATCACACTGTAATCGAGAGCATTCTCCGATATGGTATTTCAGCCTGGTTTGGCAATCTTAGTGTACATCTAAAGGCCAAAATCACACGGTTAATGCAGAGAGCCATGAAAATAATGGGAGTTAAGCAGCATCCCACACTTCAGGCTCTTTTTGAGGAAACTGTTATTAGACAGGCTCAAAAAATTGTCTCAGATCCCACTCATGTCCTCAACTCCGAGTATCAATTATTACCTTCGGGAAGGCGGTTCAGAGTTCCTCAGTGTAGACTTAACCGTTTTAAGCAATCATTTGTCCCACTGTCCATTAAATTATTAAATGATAAGTTAGCCAGAGGTCAACAACACTAATTTTTTTTTTTTTTTTTGAATAAAGGTGTGTCGATAATGGGTAGGGTGCAATTTAGTTGCTCACTATATATAGTGAGGTTAGTGATGGGTCACTGTATGTATGTATCACACGAATGTAATATGTTATTTGTATGAAACGTCAGATTATAATGTTCTGTGTGTGTCCAATACGAATTTCCTTCGGGACAATAAAGTTTATCTTATCTTAATAAAAAGGACAAAATTTTAAATCTGAGACTTTGTTTCATATTAAAAGTAAAAAAGCACAAAGATGGGAGGTGCGCTACAATGTTATGTTCATTAAATGAAAACAGGCTAGACTAAAGGATTCTTGGGATTTAAGAAATGAATATTGTTTTGTAAAATGAATAAATATATATAAACACGGGGGAACACGAAAAACCGTGTTCAGTAATCAGCCTTCGACCCAGTGTTTCATTTTGTTTGGTTTCGGCTTTTTACTTTTTACCTTGTTTACTACTTGTACTACATTTTACCTTGTTTAATGCTTTTCAACTTTTCTTTAATTTTCTTATTACTTTACTTACCATTAAATGCACCATATTGATATAAAAAGAAAAGTGAAATAAAATATATTCCATTATTTCATGTCAACATCATGAAGTGCAATAAAAATTACGTTACACCAGGGTGTTAATGTTAATGTAAGAATTGCAAAGGGTTTGTGAGTTGATAAAAAGCTAATAATGAATTCAGTAATTTAAAAAAAAAAAAAAAAAAAAAAAAAAAAGTAACTAAAAGTAACTAATCTAAATATGAGCATTTTAAAATGCATTTTAATCCACCAGTTATGAGTACTCAGTTTTTTGGAATCTGATTATGTAATCCAGATTACATGTTTACAACAATATATAAAAGTTAGGCTCATTTAATGGGACTTGCTTCTTTAGTTGTTCATCTGCAAACGTACTTCTAACATTCTTCATTGTAGGACTGTAGTAAACACACACAGATGGATCGGAAAGCATCGCATCCAGCAGAGAGATTGGAACGGAATGGAATTTGAAACGTTTTAGCCAAAAATGTTACCATGGTAAAGGTGTTTTTTGCAGAAACGTTTCAGATTTCGTTCCGTTCTCCGGCTTCGGAAAAACGTTCTGCTGCTGTGTGGAAGGAGTCGCTGGACAGAGACAATCTTTTCCACCAAAACGCATTATCAGTGATGTTTCCTGTGCAAAATTCAGTGTGTGTGTGTGTGTGTGTGTGATACGATGGCATGTTTCCAGAGGAATGTCAGTGTGGGAAATCAGAGGAGTAAATCTCTTCCGCTCCGAACGCTCCGCAGGGATTCGGCCAAAATAGGAGTTTACTCTTAACATGCACTCGCTGTAGGAGTCTGTTCCTGTAAGGAGAAAACAATGATGGAGAAACCGGTTTAATTCAGATGTTTAATTCATAACTCGCACAGTCCTCCTTGAAAAACTGAGCCGAATGTGTCTGAAAAACATTCACATCCATCACTACCAAAACCCCCAGTGATGGATAATAACACCTTAGGTAATAATAACCATAATAACCAGAGAGCGATGCACTGGCAGCCGCTGTGTTATGGTGGTGAATTTAGCATGATTAAATGCATCTCTTGTTCTTCAGAAACGTGTGTGTGTGTGTGTGTGCGTGTTTTCTCTGTAGGTGGTGTGATGAAGAGCGAGTGATGAGACGCCGTGAGGAATGTCCGTCTGTCTGCTGCTGGTCCTCCTCACGCTGACCGCAAACACTCAGGTGAAAACAACACTAGATACACTAGTGTTCAAAAGTGTTTTCTGGGTCTGCTCACCAAGGCTGCATTTAAAGGATTAGTCCACTTCCAGAACAAAAATTTACAGATAATGTACTCACCCACTTGTCATTCAAGATGTTCATGTCTTTCTTTCTTCAGTCTTAAAGAAATTATGTTTTTTGAGGAAAACATTTCAGGATTTCTCTCATGTAATGGACTTCTGTGGTGCCCCCAAATTTGAACTTCCAAAATGCAGTTTAACCCTTTTTTACGCTTAACCCAGTTTTACACTTGCAAATAAAATTTTGTCTACATATAACATTCCCCAAGCAAGTTATAGCCATTTATTACAATATTGTTATAGGCGCTTTTCAGTGAAAAACAAGTCTGTTTAGTTTACTAAACAATATATGACAATATAGATGTGTTCAACAATGTTTAGGAAGTACAGTAAATGGAAACAATGTTACATAATAACAAAACACAGTTTAAAAAAAAAAGAGAGAGAGAGAGAGAAAGAGAGAGAGTTTTTTTTTTTTTTTTTTTTTTTTCCCAGAGAAATATATTTTTCAAAGTATGAACAACAAATGCAAACAGTGCAGCAAGTAGTGAAAACAATTGCACACATGGACTCGTGCAACAAATATACAAATAGTGCAAATGATTCACAAACTACACACAAAATGAGAGAAAAATATACAGAGTGCAACAGGAACAAAATAGTGCAAATGATCTTTATAAACTATATAAGAATCCGTTGGCTCTATTCAGCATTTTACAGGGACAGCGCATAGCCACGTGAAAACATAAATTTCAGTGCTTTATCTGAAATGTACCGCTGTTTCATCCTTGTTTTTGGTTTGTTTTATGTCAAAGTGCTCTGCCGTGTGTTTTTCTGTGCTTTTTCCGAGAGTGCTGTCATGCAAATGTGTTATTTTGTGTTTGTTTTCATGCTTGCACGACGCATTTTACTTTTTCCGACACATTTTACAAATTTCCAAAGAAACATGCTAATTGGTGGTTCAGAAGTCCAAAACCTATGTTTATTGGTTGAAAAGATGCCAGTTTGAACCAATCTGGGCACGGGGGTGGGACTAAGCATCAACAATCGTTTCTGTATGGCCCAGAGGAACGAAATGCATTGGTTTCTTCTGACGAATCAATGCGATCAAAATGTGATGATGTAATCACGTTCACTACGGAGCCTCTAAATATCCAAATGAGACAAACGTGATACGGGGAAAAGAAAACCTGAGAAGCAGTACTTTTTAAATCATTCAGATTCAAGAACAATAGTTATTTTTAGCCTAACCCTGTCTCGGTCTTTGGGGGTTAAATGCAGCTTCAAAGGGCACTAAATGATCCCATCTGAGGAAGAAGGGTCTTATCTAGCAAAATGATTGGTTATTTTCTGAAAAAAATTACAATTTATATACTTTTTTTCGGTCCTGACAGATAGGGTATGTCTAAAAACTCCTGTCTCATTTCCTCCTCCAACTTCAAAATCGCCCTACATCACTGTTTTACCTTTTTTTTTTTTTTTTTTTATTTGTAAAGGGAGTTTGATCTCCTTTGCATGTTCACTTTGTTAAACTCTGGGTTGGTACTTCTGCTGCGATGTAGGACGATTTTGAAAATGGGGAAGAAAACGAGATGGGAGTTTTTAGAGGTACCCTAACTGTCATGACCGGAAAAAAACAGAGTTCACAAGTTCAAAAGTATATAAATTGTAATTTTGTTTTAGAAAATAACCAATCGTTTTGCTAAATAAGACCCTTGATCCTCGGCAAGGATCGTTTAGAGCCCTTTGAAGCTGATTTAAACTGCATTTTGGAAGTTCAAATTTGGGGGCACCATAGAAGTCCATTACAGGGAGTTTTCCTCAAAAAACATAATTTTTTTACGACTGATTAAAAAAAAAAAAAAAAAGACGTGAACTTCTTGGATGACAAGAGGGTGAGTACATTGTCTGTAAATGTTAGTCCTGGAAGTAAACTAATGCTTTAATTGATCAAAACTGCAGTAAAATTGTGAATTATTTTTACAATTCTAAATAAAAATTTCTATGTGAATATATTGTAAAATGTAATTTATTCCAGTGATCAAAGCTGAATTTTCATAGTCTTCAGTGTCACTTGATCCTTCAGAAATCATGTTGATTTGCTGCTAAAGAAACATTTCTGATTCTTTATTCTTTCATTATGATCACTGTTGAAAACAGTTGCTGCCCAATATTTTTGTGGAAACTGATACATTTGATTTTTTTGGGATTCTTTAATTAATATAAAGTTAAAAAAATAAATAAATAAAAAAAGTCTCTTTTGATCAATATGTTTTGAGGATATGTAGATATTTCCACTAGAAAACAAGATGAACATACTGATTATGAGCGTGATTTTTTTTTTTTTATCTTTATCTGATGTGAGTGTTCATCAGCATACAGATCTAATAAATGTACTATTCATTTCATCTGAGGGAAAAAGCCTCAGCTGACCTTATTAGATCATGTCTGTGTGCAGATTCACATGACCCACACTGACCCGCACTAAAGGATCAGTGCCTTCAGCTTGAATCAGTACGTTTGTTTGTCGTGACCTCAGTGCTGTTTTGGCTCGACTCGTGTGAACTTTTCTCTGTTTGTTGACATCATTACAGGAGATGTGATTAGGTTCTTCTGTGGACGTAAATTGCCTGTTGAAGAAACAGGTTTTTATTTAAGAAAGCATCATGAAATGAATTTCACCCTCTCAAAAGGATCCGATCTACTTCAACATCAAAGAGGTTTTACATCTTATGTTTCTGCGTGATTAAAACGGCACAATTAGCGCCAGTCAGATCAGAAGAAAGAGGACGTTTATCTCAAAGCGCCGCTCAGGTACTTTTGAATCGTTTATGAGGTGCGCGTTTGAGGAAGGATCTGATAAACGCAGAGCGGCAAGTCTCATACCAGATTTTTTTTAAATGCCATTTTATGGTGAGAAAAATGTTTGATCATGATTCAGTGTCCATGTTGTTAAGGAATAAGCATTTAAAATTTGAACTGAATTGAAAAACGTTACTTTGAAAACAAGGTTATTATAGTGAACACTAACACCATAAAAAAAAGTTTCTTAAAATTAAATAACCTTTAGATAAAATAAAATAAAACTTAAAAAAAAAGTTCATTTTCATTTAGGTTACCTTGATGTGCTAAAATATCAAAAGTTAAAAACTATAGAGACATTTATTTATTTTTTTTTTTTTTATGAATAAAATAAATAAAAATACCAAAACTGTAACTAAAACAAAAATGAAAACATTATCAAAACTAAAAATTTAAAATATAAAAAAATATAAAACATAATAATAATAATAATAATAATAATAATAATTATTATTATTATTATTATTATTATTATTATTATTATTATTATTATTATTTTATATGTTTTATGAATAAAATAAATACAACTACAAAAACTATAACTAAAATTAAAACATCAAAACTCTAAATAAATTACAAATAAAATAAAGCTAAAATAAAACTTGGAATTCTTCTTTTTGTTATTATTATTATTATTATTATTATTATTATTATTATTATTATTGTTGTTGTTATTGTTGTTGTTGTTGTTATTTTATATATATTTAATAAATACAACTACAAAAACTATAACTAAAATTAAAATGGAAACATCAAATCTCAAAATAAATTAAAAATAAAATAAAGCTAAAATAAAACTTGGAATTATTATTATTATTATTATTATTATTATTATTATTATTATTATTATTATTATTATTACAATAAATAAAATTACAAAATCTGTAACTAAAATTAAAATGAAAACATGAGCAAAACTAGAAATTAAGTAAAAAATAAAGCTAAAATAAAACTTGTTGTTGTTGTTATTATTATTATTATTATTATTATTATTATTATTATTATTATTATGTTTTTTATGAATAAAATAAATCAGAATTCCAAAAACTGTAACTAAAATTAAAATGAAAACTTTATCAAAACAAACAAAAAAAATAAATAAAAAAAGTAAAAAAGAAAATACGTAAAATAAAAGGTAAAATAAAGCTTGAAATAAAAATAATAATAATAATAATAATAATAATAATAATAATAATAATAATAATTAAATAGTATTATTATTATTATTATTATTATTATTATTATTATGAATACAATAAAAAATACAAAAACTGTAACTAAAATTAAAATGAAAAAAAAAATGATCAAAACTAAAATGAAGTAAAACATTAAATAAAGCTAAAATAAAGCTCAGAAATATTACTTTTATTTATTTATTTATTTATTTATTTATTTATTTATTTATTTATTTATTTATTTATTTAACAACTCAGGACTAAATACAAGTAATAAAGAAGACAAAAGCACAAAGTCTATTATTATATTATATTATATTATATTATATTATATTATAATATTAGAATTGAATTATTTTTTTGTTGTTGTTGTTCCTTTGTAGTATTATAGAAGTGGCTCTGATTCTGTTAATGTTCAGTGTGTTTAAGCTCATGTTTGAAGTGATCTTGTGTTTGTAGGTGTCTTCTGGAAAATCTCTGAAGCTGCTGCAGGAACAATGGAGGATCTACACAAATGAGTGCATTCAGAGCTTCATCAGCACACCTCCGGCCTCAGGTCAGACTCGTTACTGTTGTCTGAAAGCTGATTGCTGTGTCACAGTATGTGCTGTGCACTATGTTGTGCACGAGTACATCACAGGTGAAATGTGTCTGTTTCAGGTCCGGTATGCAACAGGACGTTTGATCAATACGTGTGTTGGCCTGATGGATCGCCGGGCACCACGGTTAACGTGTCCTGCCCGTGGTACCTGCCCTGGTACCGGAAAGGTAAAGTTTTTGTTTTAAACCCACTAGAGACAGAAATAATAGCCCTTGTGAGATATAAAGCAGTTCAAGCCCTTCATAGGGTGCTGTTCACATCATTACTAGGATTAGTAACTGTAATACCTTTTGCATGTAATCAGTTTGACACAAAACACACCTTGATACCATCACGGGTCATTCATATTCTTCTTTAGTTATAATGTGTGCTTCACAAAACACAGTGAAACCGAGTGAAATTTATTCTGTTATCTGTTCGAATTAAACGCATGTTAATGCTAAAGTCACTGCGAGGGGGGTGATATAATGCAGCGCTTCAGGACACAGCTGCATCAGCCAGAGAAATATAAGTTACACATCAGTGCGTTTTAACTCCTGAAGATAGAATTAAACATCCGCTGGGAACAGATGTGTGACGCTCTCATTTACCTGTCAGACTGCCGAAATAAATGACTGCTTTCAGCCGACTGCTGCTCTCTGACCTGCGAACGCTGCGTACGGACGTTATACATGCCGTACCGGAGTCATTTAAAGACATGAAGGGCTTTTAATGACAGATTTCGCCAAACTAGCGCTCAGGTGCCGGCTCTCAGACGCTCTTGTAAAAGTCACACACCTGCAGTTCTCACCTCAGAATTATAAGACGATGAAGAGAGCAAGAACAGCATCCTCCTCACACTCATCTCTGACTTGCACCAAAGAAAAATGCCTTTTGTCTCCATAAGACAGATGAATGCGATTTCAACTCTTAACAGGTAATATCAGCTCATTAACAGCAGTCAGGCTGAAATCTGTCATCTAACAACCTACAGTATGAATGTTTAACAGAAAAAAAAAAATGGTTAATGAAATGGCTTTTTTATTGTTTTTTTGTTTGTTTGTTTTTCATTTTCAGTTTACTTTTAGTTTTAGTCATTTTATGTGCTTTTTATATATTTTTATATAACATTTAACTTGATTGTTTTTACTGTTAGTTTTTGTACTTCAGCTTATTTTAGTTCTATTATTTTTAAGTTTTTTTTTTAAGTATTATTTAATTGTAGTTCTGCTTTATTTTAGTTTCCAAAACTGAAACTTTTAGTTTACAATAACAACAATATTCATAATTCATAATATTCATAAAATGTAGTGTGTAGTTTGTATGCAAATAGTATAGTTAAATATATATAAATATTTATTTGCAAAAACAGATAACTCATGTTTCTTATGTTATGTTTTTGTGATTTATTGTGTTAGTTAGCTGTACTTTTTTTATTTTTACTTAGTATCAAAATAACACAACTGCAGTTTGATTGAGATGAACTAGAATGCACAATGAAAAAACATGGTTTTTGAAAATTGTTAAAAACAGATTTATCTGTTTTTGCAAATGAACTCCTCATATATATCTATATTGCTCAGCTATTTTTGCTCAATTTTGCAGAAAACATATTACCTTTGAAGCCATAGCAGAATTGTTGCATGTCTCCAACCAACACAGCAGTGTTTAGTTTCTGAATGAATCTGCGTTTTGAACGAATCGTGTGAAACAATGATTCAGAATTCCATTCATGAAGAGAACCATTTACTTAAAGGGGTCATCGGATGCAGACTTCACTTTTACATGTTGTTTGAACATTAATGTGTGTTGGCAGTGTATGTACAAATCTACCCTATAATGATAAAAATCCATGCAGTGTGGCGTCACACCGACAGAGGCCGCTCCCACAATAGTTGATTGACATGAGCGTCTTACCTCAGATCAGCTGTAACAGTCTGATCTCCATTGTTTCGATGCCGGAGCAGGGATATAAATTAGACAAGAATATCTCAGATTGAGCGATTGAGGTGTTGTGTTGCTGGATGTAATAATGAACATAGTGGTCGTCATTTACTCCCGACATCTGAGCCACTGAAGATGCAGTGGATTACGTTTGTTTGTGAAGGGAATGCGCCTCCCGATCTACATAAATGCATCTATGTTCGCGCAAATCATTCATGATCCAGCTTCACCTACAGGAGAAGTGAGTACAAGTTTTTTTTTTTTTTAAATCTCTGCAATCACCTTTCCTAATAATGTGCTAGTTAGCAAGTTGCGGGGTTAAACGCGCTAAATGCGGCTAAAGTAAACAATTTCTCAGAGCAGCTCACCACTCCACAGTGAGTAGAGAAGGGCGGGGCGAGCAGAGCTCATTTGCATTTAAAGGAACAATCCCTCAGAATGAGATGATTTTTGCAGAGCTGATTTTGACAAGGTAAAAAGGGTGTTGTTTTACACAACCATTGAGAATTTTTAACCAAAGTATATTATAGACTTTTCATTAAGACCCTAAAGAATCATTTTAACTTGTGGAAAATGGGCATCCGATGACCCCTTTAATTCTGAACGAATCAGCCAGTTGAACAAATCAAATGAATAAATGACTCATAAAGACATTTACCGCCACCTGCAGGCAGATTTAGTTTCTTATTTAGAGTATAATTTAATTAAAAATAAATAAATTAATTAATTAATTAAATAATTAATTCATAATAAATAAATAAATAAATACATACATAAATAAAATTCTGTCATCATTTACTCATGTTGTTTCAAACCTTTCTTTTGTGGGACATAAAAGAAGGTACTGTGAAGACTGTTGGTCACAAAGCTGTTTTGGTTACCAGTGACTTTCAACAAAATGACCAATGACTTTTGAACAAAAAATACAGAGATGTTTCTCAAATGATATTCTTTTATGTTCCATAGTTTACAGCCTAAATGTTTATGTGTTGTAAATTTTATGTTGAATCAAATAAATTATTAAACTGTATTGTCTTCTTGATACTTTCTCAGTTGACATAAATATAGCTTTAAATAATCTTTTGTGGGTATTTTCACAGTCATGAATTAATCGAAACATCATGTAATTAATTATATTAAAAACATTTTAATCGACTGACAGCCCTAATATAAACATAATGCTAATCCATAGGTTTTCCCTGTGTGTTTGAGCAGTTCATCAGGGGTTGGTGTACCGCGTGTGCGGCGCTGACGGCAGATGGGCTCATGGGAAAAACACCAGTGAGTGTGAGGAGAACGACCCTGGACAGGTGAGACGTGTGTTTAAAGTCTTTAAACGATGATGCTAATGCTCGGCTGACCCTTCTCTCTCTCTCTGTGTGTGAAGAAGCAGTACGGTCAGATCCTCAGCAAGTTCAGAGCCATGTACACCGTCGGATACTCGCTGTCTCTGGCAGCACTAACTCTCGCGCTGGCCATCCTGATCACCTTCAGGTAAATACAGCACCTACCAAACACACGTATCTGATCACAAACTGTAGTTCATCACTCAGTACTTTTGTAGATAGTAAATGATCCATTACACATTTTAGGTAATAAAATCGGATTACTTTTAGATTACTTACAGATTACTTTTAACCTGTCACACCAATTTAAATAGTGTAATCTCATACCAGATTGACATAAAAATGCAAAAGAAAGAAAATGTATTCCATTCTTTGTTATGAACAACATGAAGTTTAAACGTGACATTATTCCAGGGTTTTCCTGAACTGTGGTTTGCAAAGGAAATGCAGGTTTTATTCTTAATTTTCAGTGTAATTATAGCCGCCTGACTGGTGGCTGGTCTGTGTTTGTAGTTCCACAAAACACAAGCAATAGGCTTTTTTTAGAACTTAAAAGATAAAAAAAGAGGAATTACCAAGAATCTATGAATTATGAATGGTTTACTGCCATTCTGTGAATATTAATCTTATAAATTAATCCTTACTGGTAGAATGATCTTCCTAATCCCAATCAGGACAGCTGAATCCCTAACAATATTTAAAAGGCAACTGAGAACTCATCTTTTCTGTGAGCACAACATCTGCTGAATGAATGAATAAACCTTGTTTTTAGCTTTCACTAATCCTATATCCCTTCTTCTTCTAGCTTGTACTATTCTGGACAATGTTGAAACTTTGTATTTCTAGCACTTCTTGTGTTATTGCCTCATGATAAATTGCTTGTTGTATTCCTCATCTTTGGATATTGGAAAAAAAAGCATCTGGTAAATTAATAAATATAAAATGTAAATGTAATCAATCAAAAATTACATAAGTAATCATGTAATCAATAAAAAAAAGTAACTGTAGTCTGATTGCAGTTATGTTAAAACATGACCAATGCTGACAAAATGAGTCGGAATGAGCATATTTTCATAAATGAGTACTTTTTATTTTCATTCTCCATCAAAATACCTTCAAAATTATATGACTTGTTGGAATCGGACAAAAAAATGACGTTTGAAGGCAAGTCAGCAGAGTTGATTTTGAGAAAAATCGAGTGAAAGTTTTCTGAAGATTCCAAAGCAAAATCACTAAGCAACGTTACATATTTTCCTCCAATTCTTTCCTTAATAATAAATACTACATTATTAATCACAATATAGCTATTTCATCTTTATTATTAAAAATAAGGACAAAGATGCAAATAAACAGTAGTTTAATCAAGAGCAGCGAGTGATTCCGTCTTTTCTTTTAATGTTTGATTAACACTGACACAGATATATTTTAAGACCTACTGTAATGCATGGATCTAGTATAATGTTACACATCAGATTTTCCCCCAACCATTAACTAAACGTTCATGTTAGACATAATAGATTATGTCTGTGTGAATCTCGCCAAGACATATTTCGCAATAATGTACTTTATAGGGCGATCGCGCACTCTGGGAGAGGCGTGTCTTATGCACACGCTTTGCAAACGTCAGTCAGTGCGATCGATTTTTCCTCAGCGTGGGTTTAAAAATCATATTTCACTGGTTTGGACTCGAGAATTCGATATGAATATTCACAAAGCTGGAACGCTACAACTTGTGGTAAAAAACAGCAGCTGTCTTCCATAAGTGAGCAGAGAAAAAAGGTACTCCTCTCAGAAAACGTATAAGTAAAGATCATTTTAGATGTTAAATTGCTATTTGGAGCATTGGGATCACTAGTAGCACGCTTAATGAACACATTTTTTTGAAAACCTCAAATTTGACCAAAACTGACATTTTTCACTTCTTTGCCTGTAGCTCAAAATTAGACCGTGCACATTCAGACTCATTTTGCCAGCATGGGTCACAAATGTAATCTGAGTGTTTTTAATTTTTTTATGATGATCACACACAAATCAGTCCTTGCATCGGCGTCTGCTTTTCCCACAGGAAGCTGCACTGCATGAGGAACAACATCCACATGAATCTGTTCGGCTCCTTCATTCTGCGCGCCCTCTCCATCCTCGTCAAAGATGCGCTGTTGGATCAGATGAACAGCGCTCAGAGCGGCCCGCATCACTTCCAGGGTCAGCGCTGGGTCAGCGTTCAGGTACACGTGTGCTTATAGGCAGGTTGAGCTGAATCCAGAGGAAAGTTCAGGTGTGTTCAAGGACGTCTTGTTTTTTCACTGTAAAGCTCTTTAAATATGATTCTCTCAGAGTCATTCTATAAACAGCGTTGTTTCCTGGCAGATGTTGACTTGCATTGTGTAAAGACGGCCAATCAGATTGGATCTTGGTGTTTTGCAGTATGCATCAGATTGGGGGCAGGTGATATATTGGCCAAATGCTGCCAAACTGCATTTATATAGAGAAACTAAAAAGTTGTAAGCTAAAAAAGTAGAAGACTGAATAAAATGTGAAACTGAGCAAAGAAATATATGATGGAGAGATGTCAGTCAAAGTAAATGCTTATAGTCAATCAATCAAGAAAAGGTCTATTGATTTATTGACTGAAAAAAAAGGTGTATATATATATATATATATCTGTATCTATATCTATATATAATATAACAATAATAATAATATCACAAATTTTCCATACGACTGATTAAAAGGCAGCTGGAAAGAATAAAATGAAATAAAATGAAATGAAATATAAAATAAAATAAAATAAAGCATTTTGTGTTTCAGACTGACATTTGAAGAATTGACATAATTTTGTAAGGCTATTTTATTTTTTCCAGTTGCTTTCTAATCACTTTTATGGAAAGTCTGATATATAATCTGGTATCAAATGATTGATATCTGTTATATTTAGTTTTAATAATATAATATAATATAATATAATATAATATAATAACAGTATAGTATAATATACTGTAGGGTTGCAGCTAATGATTATGTCAATTAGTTCGAGTATTCAGTTCTAACTAAATCAACTAAACATAATGAGTTTTTGTAAATAATTTTTGTTTTATGAATTACAAAACATTTATTATTTAAAAAGTTAATCCACATCCTGCCCAACTTTGTCCACCAAACAATATGCAATTTGAGGACTGTGCAAATATATATATATATATATATATATATATACAGGGGTTGGACAATGAAACTGAAACACCTGGTTTTAGATCACAATTAGTATGATATTGGGCCTCCTTTTGCAGCTAATACAACATCATTTCATCGTGGGAGTGACAAACACAAGTCCTGCAAAGCAGCCAGAGGGATTTTGAGCCATTTTCCTCTTGCAGAACAGTGGCCAGGTCACTATGTGATGCTGATGTGGGAAAACATTTCCTGACTCGCTCCTCCAAAACACCCCAAAGTGGCTCAATAATATTCAGATCTGGTGACTATGCAGGCCATGGGAGATGTTCAACTTAATTTTCATGTTCATTAAACCAGTCTGTCACCAGTCTTGCTGTGTGTATTGGTGCATTATTATCCTGATACAGAGCACTACCTTCAAGGTACAATGTTTGAACCATTGGGTGCACATAATGAAACTTTACACTCTGCTCTAACTGGTGTAATGTACAATAAGTGAAGATTGGGCACCAGACAGCGCAAATATAGCCATGAAACCTCCAATACTATATTGGCGAGTGTTTCAGTTTCATTGTCCAACCCCTGTATATATATATATATATATATATATATATATATATACCAGATGTAAAAGCATGGGTATATTTGCAGCAATAGCCAACAATAGTCAAAATGATCAATTTCTTGTTCATGATGATGTTCTATGAACATACTGTGTAAATTTCCTACCGTAAATATATCAAAACTTAATTTATCATTAGTAATATGCATTGCTAAGAACTTCATTTTTACAACTTTAAAGGTGATTTTCTCAATTTTTTTTTTTTTTTTTTTACACCCTCAGTTTCCAGATTTTTTTGTTGTATTTTGGCCAAGTACTGTCCTATCCTAACAAACCATACATTAAAGGAAAGCTTAAAATTGACCCTTATGACTGGTTTTGTGCTTATGACACATTTTGAACTGGATTTGCATATTTGTGTATTCGTTCCTCAGACGGTGAGCGGTTGCCGTGCCGCCATGGTGATGATGCAGTACAGCGTGATGGCCAACAACTACTGGCTGCTGGTGGAGGGTCTGTATCTGCACAGCCTCCTGGTCATCACCGTCTTCTCCGAGAGGAACTACTTCTACATTTACCTCTGCATCGGCTGGGGTGCGTGAGGCATGAGCATGCAATCATTCATAATTACATCCTTTCAGAAGCTCTTTTGTCTGTGAGTGTTTTTCTTATAATTGAAGTCAGATCTGCTCAGAATTAGCACAAAGAAAGTCCATAAAATAAAACACTCATTTTCACGTCCGCCACGAGTCGTTTGAGAAAATGCTCAGCCCACCCAGAATAGTAAATGTGACTGACTTTGAAGAAGCTTGAAGAAGAGGGTTAAGTGGTTCATTCAGGATCACAAACTTGCCAGAAGTCAGAATGAAGGAGCATATCTGATCACTAATGAGCTGACGAAGATTTTGAGTGACATACTTACAGTCTGGTGATTTTGTCTGTCTTGTGTTGCAGGTGCGCCGCTCATATTTGTGCTGCCGTGGATGACAGTCAAATACCTGTATGAAAATGAAGAGTATGTTTGTTTTACTTTGACTTTGACTAACAATGGCACCAAAAAGTGTTTGAACGCCTGTGTCACACTTAAAACTGTCATTGCATTTTTTTTTTTTTTGAACCAGCTGGCATTCTGTTGATTTTAGTGTTTTTAATGGAATTTAAACGGAACCGACGTCTTTTTGTCAAACGCTTGCGTGCTTTTTTTGTGTTTTTGAAAATAAATGCTACTTTGGCTCATGTTTAATATCTAATGCAATGACATTCAGGTTTTATTTTGTGATTCGAAATGTCCAAATACATTTGGGGCTACTGTTTATAAACATGCATACTGTCCTAATTTACATCGACAGTGGTTTTCATTAAAAAAGGTTTTTAGTAGACACTTATGTTTTACTATACATGACAGCAGGATTATTACAGTTAACTAAAAACAAACAAACGACAACAACAACAACAACAAAAAACGTATTACTTATATAAATAAATAAATAAAATAAATGTTAATGGATTAAATTAAATATATATATATATATATATATATATATATATATATATATATATATATATATATATATATATATATATATATAGTTTGCTCATTTAGTTTAATTTGATTTACTAAAAACTAAAATAAAAATAATTAAAAATAAATAGAAAGAATAAAAATGACTAAAATAACTAAGAATGATTTAAAATGTTCAATGATTCTAAAACAACAATGCATATAGAATAAATACCTGTAACAACTATAGCTATATAATTTTCTAATAGTTTATATATATATATATATATATATATATATATATATATATATATATATGTGTGTGTGTATATGTTAAAATTACTGTTATATTTTGATTTAGTAATATATTATTTATAATGTATTATTCTAGGTTAGCAACTAATAATTATTCAGATCTGTCTTTAAATTTTTTTTTTTTTTTTTTTTTCAATTTTGTGATATGTATATTGTGATATTATTTTGTGATATAGTAGGCTATATAATAATAATTATAATATAACAATTCTTTAGAATATTGTTGTATAATTGTGTTTATCTCTAAAACGGATCT
This sequence comes from Cirrhinus mrigala, assembly GCA_036247105.1. NCBI lineage: Eukaryota > Metazoa > Chordata > Actinopteri > Cypriniformes > Cyprinidae > Cirrhinus > Cirrhinus mrigala. The sequence continues at coordinate 4,056,733 of CM070007.1, forward strand.
GATAAATGATCTGTACAGTAAATCCTGATGTGCTGGCAGGTATGAAAAGAGTTTGTGTGGGATCGACACAGATAAAGGGGGATAAAAGCGTTAGGCAGTGAGACTATTAGCTTTTTATGAGGCGTTCACACCGTTGATCCCCCCATACGGTCATGTTCTGACTGAAAGCAGGTGAAAAGAGTCATAAAGCGGCCCATTGCTCTTAAATAATACACACCGATATGAGAAACTCTTACATGTGTGTGAACCGCCGTGATCTCTTTACTATTCATGGGTGTTTGTGTTACAAGTGCAGTTGGTCTTCTATGACTTTAGACACGCCCCTTCTCCCTCTGCACCAATCAGGTGCTCTCATGATGATGATGATGATGATGATGAGCTGGTTGGTGCTTGAGTATAAAGTGTTGACGAAGGCGCTGCATGCTGTTTCTCTCTCATCACGTCTGTATTTGATCTTTCTTCTTTTCCTCCCTGCGGTAAAGCAGCTAATATCATTTCCCCTTCTTTTATTTGCCCTTGTGTTTATTGTTTGTTTAATTTGATTCTTCAGTGGGTGTTGTTGTGACACAACATATTTCATAACCCACGGTGAGTTAGTATAAATTTCAGTTTCCTTGTTGGTTTTCTTCTTTGTTTGCTACAGTGACGCCACATTTATGCATTTCTAACTTTAGAAGTGCGCATTTTAAAGACATATTCCGTTCAGTGCAAATTAAGCGGTATAAAAATTGCACCTGTGGCAAATTGGTAATTACCACAAAAATTAATGTCTACTTTCTGTCTTTTTCTCTATTAATCTTAAGAGATTAATAATTACAAGTAAAAGTAATAAATGGAAGTTTTGGAAAATTACATTACATGCTTTTAAATCTTCCAAGTTTATGCACATTAAAAAATGATTCACTGAAGTTCTGCATGTTAACCAAAATTAAAATGAAAACTGTAAATGTAAAAATACAAATTAATTCACTTACTAGAATTGACCAAATATCTCTGTAAACTAACGAGATCACCGTTTAAACAGAGGTACGCAGGTGTGCAAGTGTGATTGATTAGAAGTAGTCATTAAGCTGCTTTGGAAAAAACCTCCTGTATTCAAATAGCAATGAAGCAGATCATTGCCATGGTAACGCTTAATTAAAGACACATGCTTCTTTTACTTGGAAGATTAAGCAGTGCTCAGTTTAAGAAATGACAGAAATACACGCACACACATACACATTCAGGTCAATATGAAATCTAAACTCGCTCTGTTTACTTGTTTCTTGATTTATTGTGAACTATTTCTCAGCAGTCTTTCATCAAAATGCAGTAAAACTCGCTCTGCCTCTGGAACGACTTTCTTTCTCACCATCCGATCAACTCCTGATGTATAAAATAAAGTCCTGCGGTTCAGATTGATGTAGTTTCTCATTAAAGGTGCTGTTTTATTCTGAAGTGTCACATACTGTAAATGCATATGAAAAATGGGTTGCAAAATGCATTCCAGGTTGACTTTAGACAGGAAATTCAATTTCTTGTGTCACCAGTTTTATGAAAAATGAATGATGGATTAGGCTTTTTTTTTTTTCATGAGAGACTTTTCATGTTTAAATTGATGCATCACGGTATTTTGTCATATGCAGATGCTGGGAAAGGAATATCAACATGGGCTTCTGGTGGATCATCCGTTCTCCCATTCTGTTTGCATATTTGGTAAGAGACTCAAACACAGATTTAAGGTCGGTTCACACTAGAACAATTACTCCAAATATATCAATAACGATAATTATATTATCGTCCATGGCATCGCTCGGTAACGTTCCATTATTTATTATAAGCGTGCCTTTACGTCATCTGCCGCCTTAAATGTTTGCGATTATATTCTGACTGGCTGTCATTTCTCTGTGCCATTATCGTTATAGTGGTGTGGAATTTGCTGTTCTTTTAAGGCTCTTTATCTTCATCGTTAGGCCGTCCTTGCTGTGACTAATCTCATTTAATCCGTTTGAAACTGAAAGAACCGACGAAACTATTCATGACAACGAAACCACTTGTCATGCGTGTACGTGGAAGATACATGTTGTGTGTGTTGCATATGGATGGAGTGGAGTATTGAGATTCAAGCAGTCTCTAATATGATTCTGCTTTCGCATGTTGATATCATCCGAGGCCGCGTTCGTTGAGCGAGCGCCTCGGGCTCAGGAACGCTTCATGAACTCCGCGTGTCACGGAACGTTTGTTCGACGCGCTCGTTAACGCATAGAAAAATGCTCCGGGGGCCTTACAAAGTAATGAAGCCAATCACAACAGAAATTGTGGTTCTACACAACCTAAATGATTTATTATGCCACCATGTTCTGGTTTAATAAAAAAGTACATCAAAAACAGCCAAATACACTAGCAGAAACAGGCTTTTGAATAGCTTCTTTATGCGATATGTGACTCTGGACCACAAAACCATCATTAAAAAAAAATAAAATTAAGTAAAGATCATGTTCCATGAAGATATTTTGTGAATTTCAAACAGAAAATATATAAACTTAATTTTTGATTAGTAATATGCATTGCTATGAACAATTTTCTCAATATTTAGATTTTTTTGCACCCTCAGATTCCAGATTTTCAAATAGTTATATCTTGGCCAAATATTCCCATATGGTAAAAAATAAATATGTTTGTGGCCAAAATATATTTGAAATATATGCCAAAATATATGTTGAAAACAGTGAAGCTCAATGAAATATAAATATAACAGTAAATATATTTAGCAAAATGTATTTCAAAATGTATTTTTGGACTGAAATATACCGAGGTCTAAAAATGCTTTTTAAAAATATTTATTTGTGGCCAAAAGTGTATTGGTACACAATATATGTATGTAAATATATTTTGAAATATATTTTAACAAATATATATATATATATATATTTGCCCATGTTTTATATGATATCCTTTACTGTTAATTAATTAATTAATTAATTAATTAATATACTCTCTGTATGTCTATGCATTCATGCTTTTCTTATATTAAAGGATTACTTCACTTCTAGAATAAAAATTTCCTGATAATTTGCTCACCCTTGTGTCATCCAACATCCAAGATGTTCATGTCTTTCTTTCTTCAGTTGAAAATAAATTCATGTTTTTGAGAAAAACTTTCCAGGATTTGTCTCCATATAGTGGACTTCAATGGTGGCCAGTCGGTTGAAGGTCAAAATTGCAGTTCCAGTGGAGCTTAAAAAGGACTCTACACAGTCCTAGCTATACTTTTTAACCACAAATGCTAGTCTTGCACTAGCGTGACCTCAGGCATTACGTAATCACATGCGCTATGTGATTACTCAATGCTTGAAAATGCGCATGCACATTACAGTGCTAATGCAAGACAAGCATTTGTGGTTAAAAATATTTACATTTTTCTTTCTTTCTTTTTTTTTTTAAATAAAAAATACCAATTGTTTCGCTATTCCTTGGCTGGGATCGTGTAGAGCGCTTTAAAGCTGCACTGAAACTGCAGTTTGGATCTTCAACCTTTGAAGTCCACTATATGGAGTACAATCCTGGAATGTTTTCCTCAAAAATCTTAATTTTTTTGTGACTGAAGAAAGAAAGACATGAACATCTTGGATGACATGGGGGGTGAGTAAATTATCAGAATAATCAATTATTATTATTATTATTATTATTATTATTATTATTATTTATTTTATTTATTTTTTCTGGAAGTGAACTGTTTTGTTTATTTTTCTTTTATTATTATTATTATCATTATTATTATTTTTATTTGTATTTATATAACAAATCATCTGATTGGATGACATGCATCACATCAGTCTCAGTGATTTTAACCTCTCTCTCTCTCTCTGTTTCTTTCCTTCTGGAATAGATTAATTTCATTATATTCATTCGTATTATAAAGATACTGATGTCCAAGCTAAAGGCGCATCAGATGAGGTACACCGACTACAAATTCAGGTAAAGGCTGTCCTCTTTATTTCATCCAAACAGAGCTCATGCTCTCATTTAATGTGTTTCTCTTACTCATTTATTTTCCTCAGGCTGGCCAAGTCCACGCTCACGTTGATTCCTCTCCTGGGAATTCACGCCATCCTCTTCACCTTCGTCATCGATGAGTCTGTGCCGAAGGAGTCTCTTCTCAGGCTGATCCGCCTCTTCTACGACCTCCTGTTCAGCTCCTTCCAGGTCAGAGGGCAATGGTCGCCCGCCCACCCACAGTTATCATCAGATCGTTCCAACCATAGTGTTTACAGAGATGTTCTCTGATGGATTGTATCTGCTGTGAGATGATAGCAGATGGTTGAGGTTCATGTGTGTTGTTGTGTGTAATCGTAGGGTCTGCTCGTGGCCATCCTGTACTGCTTTGTCAACAAAGAGGTGAGAGATATGTCTGTGTTTTTCAATAAGCATCACTTAAAGGGATAGTTCACCCAAAAATGAAAATTACCCCATGATTTACTAACCCTCAAAGCATCCTAGGTGCATATGACTTTCTTCTTTCTGACGAATCAAATCGGAGTTATAATAAAAAAAAAAAAAATAGTCTGGCTCTTCCAAGCTTTATAATGGCAGTGGGCAGGTGTTTTTGTTCAACAGTCGAAAAGATGTCCAATAAAGCGTGTCCATCCATCATAAAAATGGCCTCACGTGGCTCCGGGAGGTGAATAAAGGTCTCCTGTAGCAAATTTTTGTAAGAAAAATATCCATATTTAAAACGTTATAAACAGTTTTCTCTAACTTCCTCTATTAACTCTTTAAAATCACAGCTACACATGATCTATAGCATCTATAAGTAGCAGCTCTCAACTGGTTTTGCTTATAAAAACCCAATTGTACATTGGGCTTGATCGGTGACCTAAGTATTATATTATAGTATATAGTATTATATAGTATAGTATATAGTAGTAGATAGTATTATAGTTTTTATTAATATTAATATTAGTTTCTATAATGTTGATTACTCGTAGTTTATTTATTCTTTAGTTAGTTTTTGTATATTATTATAATATAATCTATTTACTTTATAAAGTTCTAGTAATTTTGTTGTATCTTTGTCATTTTGTTCTTTTATGTTTTTTGTATATTTATGTAGATTTTATTCATTTGATTTTAGTTTTATTTCACATTTTATTCAGTTGTTTCAGTCTTGGCAATTATCCTGGCAACTAGCTGAAATAAAATATTGTTAGCATGTTTTATTTATTTATTTATTTATTTATTTGTTTGTTTGTTTATTTATTTCAGTTAATGGGTAACATTTATTTTATGGTTTTAATTTTAGCTAACTATTATAAACTTGCCCACAACAGCAGAAACACTGAATGAATGAATGAATGAATGAATAAATACATGCATACATAAAGAACAAAAAAGGCAGTAGGTATTAACATGATATATGAACATGATATATGATATAGGAATATGAACATTTTAGAAAATATACAATTAATTTGCACCAGTATACTTTTTACAGTATTTGGCAAATATGTATTTCATAGAAAATATTTCACCTGCATTTTAAACATTGAAAAGCCTGTGTATTTTGCTATCCTAACTAAAAACCTTTCACATACTCTCAGAACATACCTGTAAATAGTTTTTTTGGGGGTTGAAATCAGTTGGAAACTACTATTCACACCATGCTGTTTGTTTGTTTGTTTTGTACTAATTTTAGCTGGAAAAAGTGTGTTTGGGGTGGAATAGCATCCTTGTGGAGCCTTTCATGTTGAGCATGAACATTCACCCTTTTTCATATTTATTGCTTTTGATGCATTTTTTTTTTTTTTTTTACATATTGCTCTTGGTGTTCTACGACACAATTGACTGTGTTTCTCCGGCTGTCCAGGTCCAGAGCGAGATGCTGAAGAAGTGGAAGCGGTGGAAACTAGGCAAGGACATTGAGGAAGAATACCGTCACACCCACAGCCAGACGCCCCATGCCAAAAGTGTCAGCACAGCCCCTGCGATGACCCACGAATGCCCCGAAACCCCAGAACTGGCGGCCACATCCTCGGCAGAGTCCCAGCGTCTGGTGACGGGTCTTCAAAATGGAGTGAGCCGGAACCGGGTTCGTGCGAGGTTGCAGTTAACCTCCGAGCCACAGGAGGGTGCCAGTAACTGCAGCTCTCTGACGGAAGACATTTGTCTGGAAGAGCGTCCCCTCAACAGTGAGTGCTCAGCAGTGGTGACAGAAACCAACGTTTGATGTTAGCAGCTGATTTAAACACTAATGGATCAGTGGAGATGATGTTACATTCCAGATATGGTTACCAAACAGGCCTCTATCATGAGAAAGCTTGCATATGTGGATCTAGTAACCTTTATAAACAAACCGCAGTTATCTCATGAGTTGGTAAATAACCAAACAGTATTAATTATCGGTGCCTTCTTAAGGTGCGGTCACATTTACCACTGCTGAAATCCAGTCATTACTAGTGCTGGGGAAAGTTACTTTTAAAAGTAATGCATTACCAAATTGTGTTACTCCCTAACAAAAGTGACTGGTTGTGTTACCTAGTTACTTTTTATGGAAAGTAATGTGTTACTTTTGCATTACTTTTTCTCATCTGAGCCTCACAGTACTCTCATGAACGTCCGGCAAAGACTGACACGGAAGAGAAGAAATTGTTAAATAAAGTCATTATTTTGGAGGGGGTTAAAACACAAAAAGTATTCCCGTAGCTTCGTAATATTAAGGTTGGACCACTGATGTCATATGGAGTTGTGTTGCTGTCTATGGAGGGTCAGAAAGCTCTCAGATTTCATCGAAAATATCTTAATTTGTGTTCTGAAGATGAACAAAGGTCTTACAGGTTTGGAACAACATAAGGGTGAGTATTCAATGACAAAATTTTCATTTTTGGGTGAACTATCTCTATAATGCATCACTACACTGTTGGCGTAGACGATGAACGTTTTTTGGCTCTGAAATTATATTGAAATTGAAACCTGGAAACTACGCAAAATAGCTCTTTTGTGGTGAAAATACCAATTATATTTGCATTTAGCAGACACTTTTATCCAAAGCGACTTATTTATTGTCTATTATGAGCAATAGATCCTAATTTGTTACCGAGCCAACAATATTCACAGTATTCAGTGGCAGGTTTAATAAAACCTAGATTAGGAAACAAGCTAGAGCAGAGGAGAAATCCAGAAAAGAGAAAATGTGTGTCTTCAGCTGCTTCTTGTAAGTTGTGATGGTCTCAGCATTTCGGGTTGAGGTCAGCAGTTCCTTCCACCAGAGAGGAGCCGAGAGGGTGAATCGTCTGGAAAACGTCTTCATGCCTCGCTGTGAAGAAACGACAAGGCGCTGCTCATTCAAACACCAATGAAAACACTTGGTTATTTACCCACTCAGGAGTTAAAACTGCTTTAATTGAGTTGCCCTTTAAGAAGTCCTCACCAAAACATCTCACACTGGCAGATAAGCTACGAGGCGTCCACAATTCAACTCCATTTCTACTGAACGCTAACCAGGGACATAAGAAAAAGAAACTCATCGCTTGCTTGGCATCAAAGCACCTGAGCTTGATGTTTTACGTGGGATGTTCGGTTGGTATCGTGACCAGACGCTTTAATAAATGTGTCAACTTCAAGCAGATCCTCAGCGGAAGCTTTTTTTTTTTTTGAAGCGTACAGCGTAAAGTTACTGTGTTTACTCACTATATGTCCATTCACACACTTCATTGGAGTGCCATTCTTACAGACTACCCACAATTCATTGGGACAGAGAACAACACCACTCAACTGAGTGCTTGGGAATGTCCTTTATGGTTCCCTTGTGAGAATTCTGGCATTATGGAGGATCTCTAAACAGCATTCAAGACCATTACTTTAAAAAATGACTTGCTTAATCATTCCGTATTTGAGTGAAAATGGTGTAACGTAAGACTGAAACACTTTCCATGTTGATGATGCATTATTTACTGACGCAAACCACAAGGTACATTATGAATATATTTATGAATATACATTGATAATATATGAATATATTGTCAAAGTGCAGTGCATTCTCAGCCTTAAACGAATTATTGCTTTTACAGAAGAGAGAGAAAAAAAGGAAAACCACATTTTAGTGTCAAGTGCAATCTTTCAGCTTGAAGATGTAATAGAACATTGCTATACACCAAAAAAAAAAAAAAAAAAGCAGAAATGCACACTGATTTGATGAGCAGGTGTTTTTGATAGCTGTTTATATGTAGAAGATTTATATTAATTGCTGAATTGCTGTATTTACCAATCAGAACCCAAAACTTTTTCTTTTTTTCAGTTTTATAAAATTGGTTAAAATGTTTCTAATTTAAATTTTCTGTGCATACATGGTTGACATTGGGGAAAAAAAAAAAAAAAAAAAAAAAAAAAGTATTAATAATGCATCATAAACACGGAGCTTCATATGGAGTCGTGGACATTATGTGATTGTAATCTGCATCATTTGAATGTTTTTTTTTTTGTGCTTTGTGGAAAGAATTTGTATGGAAGAGTTGAACTATAGTACATGTGCAAGTAAATTTTGTTATTGCCTGCAAGAACAACGAGTAAAAAAGGAGCAAACCCTGAAAGGAAAATTGTAAAAATAAAACTCCCTGAGTCTGTTTTTTAAGTCTTGTGAATGGCTTTGATTTACTGTAGAATGATGACTGTTTCATGTGGAGATCTCTGGGAACTTGTTGAAGCCACTGTGAACACACAAAAAAAGCCATTATTACCACTGCAAACATCGAAAATATCATCCATCATACATCAGTTAGCCAAGAACAAACCCGCATACACTTATACAAAGCAGCTTAACTAAGTATTCTGAGATAAAAGAACTTAAAACAGGGATTTCTTAAGTTTTAACTTCTTTTCTTTTTATAAGCCAAAACCTTTAGCATAAAAAAAAAAATAAAATAAAATGCTAAAAGTTCCTTTGATATTTTAAGTAAATTGTTCTATGATTTCTCTGATGTTGGTTAGTGGTCACATATGTAGGTACACAAATATTTTTTATATTAATATTTAAAGTGTTTTTAGTAAGTGCTTTCAATTATTGTGTGTAAATTCTTTAAATAGCTTTTCATGAAATCCTATAATACAACCCTCACTTGAGCAGGACTTTATTACATTAACATTTTATGTTTATATATATATATATATATATATATATATATATATATATATATATATATATATATATATATATATAATTTGTATCTAATAAAGGCCTGCCCAAGTCAGGGATGTACCCATTATCCCCCCTTCATTAATTCTGTTCTCAGGTCATTTGCTGGAAGCACATTCTCCCTTTATGATGCAGTAATTTCCTTTAATGAGGCAGCCATTTTAGTATGTATGTTTCAGTGTACTGCTCGAGCATATGGTCGGATCAAATCCCTCTCCTATTAAAGAGAGCCGCATGTTTCTCAAGCTTGCCATCATCATTTCTACAGCATTTCTTTTACTGCCCTGAATAGATAATTTGACAGTGAATGACTCTGGGATTGTAATTGTGTGTCATTCTGATATATTCCCTTGTGCAGTCAGGGGCTGCAGACACGCTCGGATCCTTCATTTACCGTGGTGCTTGACATCAGCACACCTGATTTTAAATGCTCTTGTTAGAATGGAAGCTACTGTGCAGTTTAACAGAGCATTTCTGTACAGCCCAGCAAAAAGGTTCAAAGCATTTAAAATGTTTGAAATGGATTTCCTAGCTAACAGGGAATGTTCTCACGACTTTCAGGAACGTTTTTTAAAAGTTATATAAATGTTAGGACAAAACATTCTTAAAGTAATGTTTATAGAAAGTTCTTATAACTATTAATAGTTGATGTTGTCATAACATTCTTAGAATGACATTCTCAGAATGTCCTTATGTTATTTGGGCTTAATAAACTTTCTATGTTGAAATCTTTAAATATCATTAATGTTCTTAGAACTTTTAAAATAAATGTTTAAATAAGTGGAATGTTGTAAGAAACGTTTTTTTTTTTTTTTTTTTTTTGCAACCTGTAGCTAAATAACTTTAAAATCACAACAAGAAATATTAGCGTTCTTAGTACATTAAAAATAATCATTCAAGTAACATTATACTTTGGATGAAATAAAGTTAGTAGAACATTAGTAGTAAGAAATGTTTTTGTAACATTTAAAAAACTTTAGAATCATGACAGGAAAACATGATGTCAGCACTTTAGAAACATTTCAAAACAATGTTCTCATATTTTTAGTTTGTTACCTGGGTTCATGGACAATGACACAAGAATGGACAATGACACAAATATAATTATCTAAATCCAACAAAAATATATATATTTTATCTTTAGTGTTTAAAAAATGTGCACTCATTTATTTGATTTTTAATATAAATGTTTCTGCCTTTAAGTAAATAATACCTCTGAGAAATCTGTTTCGAAAGAATAACATTAAGACTCCAGTGCACTGTAAAAAAAATAAATAATAAAAAAAAAAATAATACAACTTCTGTTTTGTATTACAAACTCAGTTTTTAAAGTATAGTCAACATAGTCAAAGTAAAAAAAGTTGTCGTAACTCAAAATAAAAATTTAGACCAATTTGTATGACCAAATTAATATTTAAAGTTAGGACAACTAACAAGTTTAAGCTGAGCATGCACAGTTCGATCATCCTTTTATATGTTTTTCCTGAGTAAACCATGAGTGCCGCCATTACGAATTCTAACTTCTGATTGGATGCTCTTCTGTTCCGGTCTCCATAGGAACCAAATTCAAATAGTGTCCATCTGCTTTGTGTCATCTTTAAACTTTGCTGGAGTGAGGCAACTGACAAATGACGACCATTGCAACATTGCAAAGTAATGGCGCTATAGAGTCATGTTTTTTTTTTAAATAAATAAATAAATAAATAAATATCGGAATATAGGCTAATTTGACTAGAAACACCCGAGACCGGAAATGCAAAGCATCTTTCCGGTTAAGAGTCAGGCGTGACTTCTGCATTCAGGAAAAACGTCTATACAACGCCATTTTCGTTCTCCCAATTCGTCTTTGAATTGCCTTAGGCTGTGCCCGTTTATTCCGTCATTATGATCACTCCGGTAAGTGTTGTTCTATGTGTCTGATTTTGCATTATGATTTAAATGGAATTTGTTCACAATATGCGTTTCAATATATGTGGTGGCAAGTTAGTTCAGTTTTCCCGCCTGGTCTTCGAGTTGCTGGATACTGCTGAATTCATCCGATATCAGTTATCGGACTGACACCTTCACTATAGACTAATGTCTGAATATGTGAATAGTGGGTTTCTACATTGCCATCGATAACCGAAAAGGCTTACGTTTACCTGAAGCCTCAGGCCGCCGTATATTGTAAATGTCCAAATGTTTACTTTATGATATTTAGCTTAAAATGTAAACAACAGAAGTCTGTCACATGACCTCATTTTTATACATCCGTACGTGTGTATGTGACGGAAATATCTGAGATTGTTATGCGTTAAACCTCCATTTCCCGACTGATTTATTGTCCGGTTCTTATCGTCCGTCCACACGGAACTGCATAAACAAACTCCAACTGACTCTCATTTCCCCCCTGTTTGCTCAACGATCTGTCGATGTTTACGCAGCGTTTAATTGATGACAAACAGTTTGTTTGGCCTGTGGTTGCACATAATCAAGCAAACGTGTGTGATAACGCGTGTGTGCATGCGTGTTTACAAATTACAATCATATGAACATGAACAAGCGCGAATATGGGCCAGCGCACGGCTGCGATATGTCAGAGAAAGACACACATAGAAGTTGTTTACTGGCTTTGAGTCGGAGGTTTTAATTGACAGTATCACTCTTCATTTATCTCGTCTGCTCGGTGAATGAACTGAAGGGATGAGTCTCTTTGTCTCTGTTCCAAACCCAAACTGCCTTGACTAGATAAACTGCAGCCTTCTAAGGGAGCAGCCTAAATGAAATGGAATAAGTGACATTTAAAAACGCCACATGTACACGCACGTTAGCGTTAGCATGCTAGATTACAAGAACGATCATAACAATGCAGAAATTACATTTTATAGGCTAATTGATTTTAGATTATTAGAAAAAGAGCTTGAACTGCAGATTGTTGGCAGCCGTTTGGAGGAGAGCCGTTCTCTGCTTCCTTCGCTCTTGCTCAGATAAGAGATGCTTTAATTAGCTCTCACTTGGTCTCCTACTGTAGACGTGTAATGTGACTGTGATTTAAAGTCATCCAGGCAGTATCCCTGTTCCCATCACACACTTCATCAGCTCACTCAGAGTCAGAGAAAAAGTGCTAGAGATGGATTAGAAAGCAAATACAGGTCATAGAAAAACTATTAATAGAAAGCTACTTAAAGAATTTTTTTTTTTTTATCAAAATACATTAATTTTTTCAATGATTGCCAGTGGTGATTTTATTTTTTATTTATTTTATTTTATATATATATATATATATATATATATATATATATATATATATATATATATGAATATATGAATGAATTTGGTCCACATAATTTCAATTTTCAGTTCAGTATAGTGTCTAAAATATTATTGGATAATAGTTAAACAATATTTTAATTTAATTGCACTTCTGTGATGTATTTATTATTTTTTTAATTTTTTTTTTTATACAAGCTTTTCAGACGCTTATTTTTCTATCACAGATTAAAAAAAAAAAAGTTGGATTTGCAATTGCATGAAAGGTGGATGAATGCTGACAGAATATCCATTTTGGGTAAATTATTACAGTAAATTCAACAATAATTAGCTACATTTAAGCTGAATTAAGATGACCAACTAAATGTAAATATTTTTTTTTTTTATTCACTTGTTTTAGTGACCTTTAGAGTACCCTTCATAAAACTCCAAATCATGTCTCAGCTCACACAAAGGTCAAACTATTACAGACCTTCAAGTGTTGTGTTTTTACAGAAGTACTATAACACAACTCCTTCAGTCCTGGTTGTTTAAGGTGAGTCACACGTCCTCAAGTGTCTCTCAATAACGTGGCTTAAAGGAGAAGTCCACTTCCAGAACAACAATCTACAAATAATTTAGTCACCCCTTGTCATCCAAGATGTTCATGTCTTTCTGTCTTCAGTCGTAAAGAAATTATGAGGAAAGCATTTCAGGATTTTTCTCCATATAATGGACTTCATCAGTTCCCCCGATTTTGAACTTCCAAAATGCAGTTTAAATGCAGCTTCAAAGGGCTCTAAACGATCCCAGGAAGAAGGGTCTTATCTAGCGAAACGATCTTTTAATTTTTTTCGAAAAATAAAAATGTATACTTTTTAAGCACAAAAGCTTGTGTAGCACAGGCTCTGAGATGCGTGTTCACGACACTACAAATCACGTCTAAGTTCATCATCTGTATACTCCGGCTCAGAAAGGTAGAGTATCTCCTACAACTTCAGAAACGTCTAACATCATTGTACCTTTTTGTTTGTAAACAGCGTTCGCCTTGCACTTCCTTTGCACGTTCGCTTTGTAAACGCTGGGTCTGTAGTTCTGCCTACATGACCTTTCGATGTGATTCAATAGTATGTAGTGTTGTGTGCTTAAAAAGTATACAAATTTTTATTTTATGAAAAAATGACTGATCGTTTTGCTATAAGACCCTTCTTCCTGGGATCGTTTAGAGCCCTTTGAAGCTGCATTTAAACTACATTTGGGAAGTTTCAAAACGGGGCACCAATGAAGTCCATTATATGGAGAAAAATCCTGAAATGTTTTCCTCCAAAAACATAATTTTTTTATGGCTGAAGAAAGAAAGACATGAACATCTTGAATGACAAGGGGGTGAGTAAATTATTTGTTAATTGTTGTTCTGGAAGTGGACTTCTTCTTTAAGCTGAGAGGGTTGGCATCCTTGTGGGAATGTCGTTGCTGCTCATATCCTCTTAAGCGCAGTTGCTACCTCTGTGCCACGGTTTTGATGCTCTTTATTTATTTATTTGCATGTTTTGCGCTCAGCAGTGAATAAATATTCAACTGAGATTGACAAAGTGTTCAGTGAATAATGACCTTAGTCTGTTCCTCACACAAAGCTATCGCATAATATCGCTAAGCACAATATTGTTCAGTAAAAGACATGAACATGAGTCAGTGACGACAGAATGTTGATTATTATTATAATGTTGATTATTATTATAATTATTGTTGATTATTATTATAATATAATAATCATGTTGATTATTATTATAATATATATAAAGACCGTGAAGTGAGGTTCTGTGAAGTCATCCATGTTTATGATTTAATTTGTTTAATATTATTTTAATATTTGAATTTTGGATGCGGCACATATTTATGTAGTTGTTTCTGCTTAGACATATTTCAGGGACAAATCTAAGGTAGTGAGCTAAATCAGGTGACAACCCTTTTTTTTTTTTTTTTTTTTTTTTTTTTTTTTTTAATCTAGAAATGCAAAAAGTGTTCTGTGAGGGTTAGGTTACAGAATTTAGATTTATCTGTATAAAACACTAAAACCCTATGGAATGTCCCCATTTAGTTATAAGCTAAGTAGGTGTGTGTGTATGGGGATCTATAGGGCTGTGAATGAACTCTAAAATATTAATAAGTGCATTTTCTCAGTTGATTGAATCATTTTATTCCATTATCCCACCCTATAACTGCACTGCATTCATCTTAATAACATTTTCATATAGTGATATTTTCCTTTGACTGAAACATATATTGACTGAAAATATTTTTTTGGTCTGACCATTAAGTCACTATATTTTTCATCCAACACTTAGAAATATCCTCCTGATTTGTCTGGTGTAAAATGCCCAGTATTGTGAGATTACTCTTGTGTCCTCTGCAGTAAAACAACACTACAGTTTCATGAATTTGAAAGATTAAACTACTTCCAAAATGCAGGTTTAGTTTAATCTTTAGCTCCATTTTAAATTGAATGGTCCAGTAATGTTCCAAATGAGGGTCAGAGAAGAGAAACGCTGGATGAAACGGCAGAACTGAAAAATGAATGTTCTCATACATATTGTGATTTGATCCACCATCTCAGGCTTCCACTCTGTCATGTAGGTTATAGTATTTGCTTTTATTGTCATATATGTTTGATGAGAACAATCTCTCATCAGTTGGACTCCTCAATCATAATTGTGTATCATAATTTGTGAGAGACCATATACTGTAGCCAGTGCTTCTGTTATAGTGATAGGTTTAGGTTTGCTTGACCATGTTCTTCAGAAAGCGACAGGATCGATTGATGTCTTTGTTCCTTTAGCTCTCATCCTGAGCTTATGCATTTTAAACAGCCTTGACTGACTGCTTAATAAAGATTTAATGATGGCACAATCCTAAGAAAAATAAAGATTTCGTGTTGAGACAGAAGTGAATTAAACAAAAACCGAGAGCCTGCATTAATAAATCACAGTATTTGAGGAACTCATAGACGCTGGTCATTCTGTTTCTGCTACTTCTGTCTGTCTATCTATCTATCTATCTATCTGTCTGTCTGTCTGTCTGTCTGTATTTTTATTTTTCAAGAAGATAAAACCTAGTGGCTGTAATTACAGCATCTCCAAGCAAATCACTCCAGTTTGGCACGTTTGAAATGACAATGTGGTTTCCTAGCACTAGTAGTTATGATAATGAGAGGGAGAGAGACAGTAGGATAAACAATTAAATGGAGTCAATTATGTAATTTTGTGCCATTTAACAGGCTGGAGATGTTTTACTGAGCCACTGTTTTCCCTCGTTGACGTCCATGATTCCACGAAAAGACTTGTCGGTCAAAATATCAGTTCTTAACATTTGAATGACCACAAACTTGGAAGACATACCTTGACCATGATAGGCTACATCAATATTAAGTGTGTTTTTCGGATTTATTTAAAAGTTGAGACAGCAGACGCATCATAGACAAATGTTAGTTTTCTGCAAACCTCAAACTTGCGTCATCAACACAGGAAGTCAAGTGGAAAGACAGGGCGGGATATTAATTTGTATGAACGAGCCTCAAGGTTGGTGCTGATTTTCAATGAAAGCGCTGCAGAGGATTAAACATGGGAATAAAAATAAATCTCCTATAAAAAATATCCTTCTTTTTTCCGTCTTTGATGGCTTGTCGCGAATGATGCTGCAGAAAGCAAACAAATGTGCTTGAACATTTAAAAGGGAGGGAAAACATTTCCATCTTCTGTTGTTGAACCCAAGTCCATGCAAATTCACGTCAGTTCCTACAAGCTATTCAAATTAGACGCAGACATCTGATAGCCTACTTAAAACGGACGTTTGTGTTGACCACAGTGTGTTCTTGTGGTAAATCTGGCTGCTGACAGCATGAAAACTTAGACACTTTCTGTTCAAATTGACGAGTGGGTCCAAACTCGATGTCTAATGGATCTGCAGGGCGCTACTGCCTCCTTTTGGCTACATCGAGCTACTACATATAGGCAGTCGTTATTTAGCAGGTCATTAGCAGACATCCCTTTTTTTGAATCCAGCGAATGCCTCAACAAATCTCACTTGTCCTAGGCTGTTTTGGAGAGGAGTCCACAGTAGTTGATGTCGAAAGAGAGGCTTCTGAAAGTGCGTGCGCGCGCGCAGTCATCTGTCATTTGCATACAGTTTGTGCCGACGCATATTTATAGTAATTTTTTTTGTCAAGTGAGAAGAATCATGTGAGAATTGCAAGAACAAATGTAACACTGAATGCACGTGTCACTGTCATCAGCGTCACCAAGGATGCCTGCTGGATGCGTGTTGGATGTGTGAAAAATGTACGGAGAGTTTTCCTGGATGTTGCAATATTGTGGAAGTGTGTATAGAGTGTTGTTCAGACAGAGTATTTTGTTTTAATTACGGCTGGTCCATAATTTCTCTCTAAATTGTGACTGTGGTCATTTTTAATTTGAGTAAAAATGTGTTTTCTTTACCAAGAAAGTGGCAAGATGAAAACCACTATTTTCTGTTTTAAACTTTCACATAGCATCTTTAGGTTATAATAACATAAAAATTCAAATCTAGATTTTGATTTTTCAAAGATTTATTATAAAAACTGATTATTTGTTCCCAAAATGCAATAAATCCATTAGGGGTCTACGCTTACGTTTCTTTTTAGAGAAAGTATAAGTGATGGAAGGAGATGGCATAAGTGCAATCAAATTCATAAACTCTTGTTGTGATTAATGTTTTAAATATACAATTTTGAACATAGAAATATTAAATGATTTTAATAACTAAAAAGAAGATAAAAATGAAATACTGCCAGTAGGTGTGTGGGTAAGTCACTGATTTAATTTCTGAATCATATATCATTCATTTGATTCGTTCGAACGGCTGGTTAATTCAGGAATAAAGCAAGTGACTCTTTTTATGAATGGGTAATTGATTCATTGACTTAAACGAAACACCGCTGTTTTTTCTGTGTGGAGATGAGCAGCGGCTCAGTTGTGACTGTTTCAAACTATTTTTGAAGATGAAATTGAGCAAAATCAGGCAATAGTGTTATAGTCAGACAACGTAAGTCACTTAATAATAACTTCTTGTTTGTTTAACTGTTGTATTAAATCAATATCTCATTTACAAACTCCCCTAAAAATCATTAAAAGCTGTCAATCATCTTAGTTCATCGCGATCTCACAAAATTATAATCAACGAAACTCTCTACACTGCTCAATGAATCTCTTATTTACACTCTCTCTACACTTTATGAAAGAATTCGTCAGATATGTCTGTGACACATTACTCAACGTTGAAAACTAGGATGCGGGGTGTATTCAAAGCGCCGCCTTACTGTTTACAATGCGTGAATTGCTGCGCTGTGATTGTTTGAGCGGATGTATCGCATTTTGCAGAAAAGGGAGACTGGCGTTTGTCGCGGTTTGGGAAAAAAGGAGAAAATATGACCGAATAACACGGCAGATATCGCATTTTGCATAAAATTAAAAACTGCCTTTTTAATAACGACCGGAAACAATACTGATTTTGGCAGGAACTCAATTTTGTAAAAAATGGCGTTTGTCGCGTTTTGGAAAAGAGCTCTTCGGTTACTCACCCTCATGTCGTTCATTTTTGGAACACAAATTGAGATGTTTTTGATGAAATCCGAGAGCTTTCTGATCCTGCACAGAAGGCATGACCATGTTCAATGCCCAGAAAGGTACCAAGAACATCAACAAAATAGTCAGTGTGACATCAGTGGTTCAACAGTAATTGTATGAAGCTATGAGAATACTTTTTGTGCACGAAATAACAAAATAAATGACTTTATTTAACAGTTCTTCTCCCACTGAGTTACAATCTTCTGCCATTATCAAGAGTAAGAACACATCAGCAAATTGGGGTCAGCAAATGATTTCAACTCAATTAGTTATTTTGCGTAATTTGGGCTTTAACTAATGCTCAAGTAGTTACTTTGCATAATTTGGGCTAATGATTTGCACTAAAAAAAGCCATTGGGGCATTCTTATCTGAAATCATGGATAAACAACAATGGAAAAAGGTAAACAAAGGCCTGCCTGATTAACACTAGCAATGCATGATCAAACTGTTATTTGTCTAGTGTGCCAATCACCCACCAAAACTTCATGCCTTCTGCAAAATATGTTTTATTTGGCTAAAATTGGACGTGGTCGCATCTGTGCGAGTGCATGATCTGCACTGCTCCAAAACTTCTGCCCTATAAAGCGGAGTTGCAGCAGGAATCAGAATTCACTGGTCACATAGAGAGAGGCGCATTCAGTGCGATCGCTTTGGATGTAGAGCCTGGTTTATACCACTAGCTGCGTCAGCACGAGCGCGAAGGTGCGTGCAGCTGGTGGCAAAATGATGCGAATATTGAGGAAACGATGGCGGATGGAGGAATTTGGTTTTCAAACTAAAGTGAAGTTAAAAAAAAAAATGCTTCTTGTACAGAGAAGGTGAACATGTTGGTATTCTTGTGGAAAAATAAGCATGCAGGCATTGTCACCGACAAAGTTTTACGTTTCTTTGTTTTCATTTTAAAAAGCTGCCTTTTACCTCACGTTACGTTGTGGAGGTTTTCGTTTAATTTTATTTGATTCCTCAGTGTTTGCTAAAAGTTCTGTAATGTATTAGTCGGTATAGGCTAATACAGCATGTGGTGTATGCCATGCTTCATCTTATTCGTTTTGTAGCCTGTTTTATTGTTGTTATGCTTTTAATAAATAATAGGCTACCAATGAATCCATCTTTTGTTTTAGTCTTAAAAAGTGAAAGGTGTATAAATGTAAGCAAAACAGACAATAATCTTTTCTTGTAAAACGTGACAAGATCGCGAATTCGAAGGTGAAAGCGTCTGAAGCCCGACTTATAGCAAAAGATAAACTCCCATTCACAAAATTCAAACCAAAAATAATACTGATGGGGGGGAAAAAAAAAAAAAAAAAAAAAAAAACGTACTGTTGACCCATGGAAAGAATGAGTCTGGAGCCCTGGTCAGACTGCGACTGATTCCAAAGCAGTGGCTGCAATAATTAAGGAGCGGCAGCAGGGACAGTGAGGGGGACGGATTGGGTCACTATGAATCTGGGGGGGTCATGTCCCCCCTGTCCCTAGTGCTATCTGCGCGCCTGCGCTGAGTTACAATCTTCGGCCATTATCCAGAGTAAGATAACACATGCGCTGCGCCTTGTTAACGAGCAGAGGAATGGACATATTTTAGCTACAGCCACCAGATGGCTTTAGAGCATTACTCACTGGCCCATTTGCCATTTCCACATAGATACAGATATATATATATATATTATATATAAATTATATATTACATACATATATTTATGACACATGATTACAGTCAAACCTTTAAGTGGTGTTATGTTTATTACTCTGTGTGTGTGTGTGTGTGTCTGTTTGCATTTATTCTCCATCATGGATGTGCTGTGGTGTCCCTCAAACCCACAACCTTTGGGTTACCGTTAAGCCACGACTACCCCAGCACACACGTGACAGCGCATAGGCTTAGGGCTTTCATGTGCAAGCACCTCAGTTCACACTACACATTGGGGATGATGTCATTGATGATGAGGCATGTGAATCCATACTGGACAAATTCCTCTCGACACTTTCAACACTGACTCCAACTGCTTATGGATGTCCTCTTTATGCACACGCCGATCTCTTTCCGTACCCGAGGTCAATGATTTTTCTGACAGTGGTGCTTCTCCAGCTTTCCTCCGCTGGCCTCTCTGCGACGTCTTTGGTCGATATTAGCCAACGTTTCATTTCAACAAAAATGATATCCTTAGCCTAAAAAATGACCTACGTGCAGATGTGGGAATGTTTAACGTGGTGTGGTAAATTGATCTGCTGCAACTGACGCTATTGCTATGTCTTTAATCTCTCATAATCACCTCAGGGGTCAGAATCGAGGGGAAAGAAAACCGAAAGGCTGATGGCTTTTTTATTTGTGTGGTTTAATTTTTAATTGAACTGCTCATTTTTATCTTTTGTTACAGTTATGGATAAAATGTTATATGCTATACACCAGCATATTTTAGTTATTATCAGTTGTTATCAAGAACAATCTACTTAGAAAGTTACATTTTATGCAATAGTTGTTATACTATATTCATGTAGTACATCCGTATAGGAGAAGGTTTTTCGCTAACTCAGTGATGCCGATGTGTTGCTCCCTGTATTTTGGAGTATGGCTTTCCCTTCTTGTAGGCCAGTATTCAACCCAGGTCTGCTCTCCAAAAATATACTGCAGACTAAAACAACAGAAAACACACTATGCAAAACATATGAAACAATTTTTTTGTATTAGTAAGCATTAAAAACAAACATCACACTAACAGACACTGAGTTAATGCTTTTCCCAAGTTTGATTTTCATTTCATCAGTCTAACAAATGACTCATGCAGAGATCCTATGTGAATGTCACACTATATATAAGGAAAATTTGTGTATTCAGACAGAGCTCTAGACAATATAGCACACTAGTTTCTATGATGTTATGCTGCATCCTATAAATGCAACCATAAATTTACTGGGTTGTGGTCCTCCTTTCCGAAAGCAAAAGTACTAACACCTACCTTCTGCCTTGTTTGGGCAGGTCAACAGATTTGCCCATGATGAGGTACGACTTGCCTTTTACCAATCCCAAATGTTCTCTGCAATTGGGACGAGCCAAAAATTGTCTCACTTTCCCCTTAACTTCCTTATCAGTGCCTAGGACAGGACAGAAGAAACAATTTTGCCAAGATATCCCAAATGTCAGCCATATTTCAAGAGAGTTAAAACAAACAAACAAACAAACAAACATGTAATTGATTATATTGAGATGGACACAAGTGAATAATAATAAACCGTACCTTCTCTCAGCACCAGCTCCACCTTCATGTCATATGTGTCAGCTGTCTGTTGCAGATCCATCCCCACCACTGTGACTTTATAAACTGTCAAACAGTCGTGTTATATTGGTGTTATATCACAGCTGTGAGACTGGATCTCAATGGCTGAGAAAGGAGAACATGTGTGTTTACCGTAATCCATGTCAGCTTTACAGGCTTCATTTAGACGCTCCTCATCACTGACCACATTCTTCTTCTGGAAACTGCAGTTTTCTGTATTATGACACACATCCCGTACATGCCAATGAAACATTTTCATCCATTCATTTAAAAAAAAAAAAAAAAAAAAACTATTTAACTAAATATTATTTGGCTCTAAATTGTGAATGGCTTTGATTTAAAAGTCTGGTGAATGAGTATAATTATAACCTTTTGCACTCTGGCACAAATCTCCTTCACACAGTTTGTATAAAGCACCATCTGTCTTTTCAGGGTGGTAGAACTTTGTACAGCGTGTTTCTAAAAAAAAAAAAACAATAATAATAATTAAAGATGCATCTTTTAATTAAAGATGACTAGAACACCCTTCTAGCACTGTGAAACCATTCCAGAAAATCCCAAACACAGCAGCATGTCTTACCCAACTAGGAATGTTATTGCTCTAAGAATGTTCTGAGAACATTATACTATATGTCCTGGTAATGTTTTCAGTGGCAAGTTTTATTTTAGTTCCCAGAATATTCTCCTAACAGGTAGGATAACATTCTCTAAAAACATTCTAAAATTGTTTATTGGTAACATTATCCCCTAACATTCTAATAAAGATTTTAGTGGGAAGCTTGTGGACTGCAGGTGGACTCTAATGTTGCTCAGATGTCAAATTTTGGTTGAAAGTAAAAACGCTACCTTTGTTCGATGAAGCTCCAGTTTCATTAAATAACTCCAAAAAGAGCATTACCAGCTTCACCTATTATAAACCAGATTGACTACTTCTACCATACATGCACGAAAGATCTTACAGTGATTAACAGAGGTTTACATGCTGATGTCTGTTTGAAAGTAACCATTTGGTAAGGAGACAATGCTCTAATAATGCTATCAGTAAACATTTGTACAATGTTTTTTTTAGAGAATGTTATCCTACCCAGAGCTGTTGAGAAAGTTGCAACACTTCCATAGGAACTGACGAATGCGGAAGTAAAGCGTGTCATGGAGTGGCCAATAGTTCCAAACAACCAATAGTTCCAGCACTGAAGCCCATTCATTTCGGGGCTTCTCAAGCACAGTCGCTGGTAAATTGAACAAATTACTGCATTTTTGGACATTTTGGTCCTTGACCAGCAACATGACCAGCAGAGGACCAGCTTAAACCAGCATCAAAACGTACCTAACCAGCATCCCAGCATCAAAACTACCAGCATATGCGTTTTTTTTTTTTTTTGTTTTTTTTTTTTCCCTACCAGGGAAGTCTGTTATGAGTAACTTGTATTGATTTATTTCTTCCCCTCTGTATACTTGTGTATTTTTTTTTTTTTTTTTTTTATCATTTGTAAATCACTTTGGCTTAATGATAAATTTTAAATGTACATGTAAGAAGATGAGTGGGTGTGTGTGCTGCTCACCCGGTGAGTAATACTCATATATTG
>CM070007.1:4080142-4172211 GCA_036247105.1 Cirrhinus mrigala
TTTCCCTCTTTTTTCGTGTCACTCTGCACGAATTTCGATCCAATGTATTTCAATAGGAAATATCTTTCGTGCCTCCACCACGTTTTTCTTTCTGACACTGGGGTCCACGCTGTATTGTTTTCCTCCTCATTTTTTATTTATTGATTTTAAGCGCTACTTTACTCAACATTTAAGTAGGAGACTTTTATCGTTGTTTTTATTGCATTTTATTCTGTAGGCTACTCACTATTGTAAACGATCGTCAGTGCTTCCAGATAAAAATACAAATATATTCTCCCGGTAAAATAACGAGACTGCACAGCTGTGCTACGGCCATCGCATGCAAATGCTGTCTTTTTTTTTACTAAGAAATACAGTTTTTTCATCGGTTTGGTGTGTCAAATCTAGCAGTAAATACTAGCCTACAGTACACATGAGCCTTATCGACCGTTTATGGTAAATATGCCAGCTAAAACTGATATCATCCCGATATCCTCGTCTTTTCTCAACACATAACAGAAAAGTGTGCTTGATAATTCAACAATGCGATGTTTACTATCAAATTCTTCATAATTACCATCCCTGCAATAGTTTACTTTTTAAATTTAAGGTGGACATCTCTTCATCAATATATATATATATATATATATATATATATATATATATATATATATATATATATATATATATACATATATATACATACATACACACACACACACACACACACACACATGTTGGGTTTACATGTTTTATGGGGACATTCCATAGGCGTAATGGTTTTTATACTGTACAAACCGTTATTGTGATATAGTCACGAAATTTAATCTATTGATTCGTGTTCCCGGACACGAATTTCCCTCTTTTTTCGTGTCACTCAGCACGAATGTCTAGCTAATGTATTTCAATAGGATTTTTTTTTCGCGTCACGGAGCACGAATTTATATGTAATTTATTCCAATAGGATTGTTTTTCGCGTCACTCAGCACGAATTTCCTTCTAATGTATTTCAATAGGAAATTTCTTTCGTGTCCTCCACCACGGTTTTCCTTTTGCCACTGGGTACCACAAACGCTGTATATATTTTTTTCTCATTTGTTATTATTTTTTTTATAGCCTATATATTCAAGCACTATACTCAACATGTAATCAGAAGATTTTATCCTTCTTTTTATTGCTTTATATTCTGTAATCTACTCGCTATTATAAACCATTGTCAGTGGTTCCTCGCGGTCACATGTCACAATTATAAAAATATACGAGACATGTTATTTAGAGACACGCACATTTACTACAGTATAGAAATGATAAAATATACTTTCTGCCATATTCTCTGATAAAAATGAGGGAAAATATATTTATTATTTCTGTCAGCATCTCCCATGATCCTCCTCCTCCGGAGTCAGGCCGCGGTCGCGGATGAATACTCCTCATCATTGCGCTCAAACCACCGTTCAGGTAAGATCCGAGGTAATTACTTTGTTTAATTGTTGAATTGATGGCTTTCTTTGTCAATAACTCACATGGTTCAAATGTTAGAGCAAAATTAAAACCAGACCAATGGTTTGCTCCTTGTCAGAGAATAATAACAGTAATGTTAATAACAATAATAATAAATTCCTTCGGAAACTACGTTAGGCTTGCTAAACGGGGTTAGCTAACTTCAATATTAGTTATATTAATAGAAAGAAATCCAATTAAGGCACTTCTTCCGGTCCAACAAAAAAAAAAAAAAAAAAAAAAAAATATTTTATTGACTTCTTGGCCACTATTAATGAACATAACTAAACTGCACACTGGTGGATTATGGGCCTTCAGTCTTCCTCAGAGTGATCCTAAAATGAACAGGTGTAGATATAATTACTCAGTAAAGTTGTGAGGAATCAAAAGAACCATTACAGGGGGACCTACAAAAATAGAAAACATAAAATAAACATCTAAATAGAAATAAACTAATAAAAGCTGTAGTTTAAGTTATATCGGCTGAAGGGTTGCATTATTTTGTGAGCTCTAGATGATGTCCATTTTCTCTCCATCATTGTGGTCCAGCTACAACTTTAATAATGTCAGTACTAACAATACACACACTTTATAATGTGTCAGTAATAACAATATAACTTAGTAATGGATGAAAGGGAGCATTGCCTAAAGTTACTGCAAATAAAGTTTCCTTTAAATCTGGGATGAGGAACCCCAGGCGCATGTTACATGCCTTTTAACTGTCATACAGGAAATTGAAATTAACATTTTCTGTTCTCCCTTGCAGATCCAGTCAAACAAGTCACCTGCACATTATAGTAATGCCTGATTTAACGAACCCAAAGGCACTTTTAAGAGCCAACCTCTATCTGTCTAACTAACTAACTAACTAACTAACTATCTATCTATCTATCTATCTATCTGTCTAATCTATCTATATCTGTCTATCTCTCTCTCTGTACACAGTACATCTGTCTGTTTGCATCTTGTCTGTCTATCTGTGTGTTCATTTGTCTGTTTGTGTTGCAATGGACTCCAAACATAAACTTGACTCACAGGACCCTCACTACCAAGAGGGGAGACGCATGGCTCTTGAACTAAAACTAGACCGTGTTCTAGCTGAAGCCAGGGTAAGAGTTCGTTTTATACTTGAATATGTGGATGGGTTATGTGGACAAATTAAATTAAAAATGTGATGAATGTAGAAAAAGGATGAGTGCAGAAGATTACATTAAGGTGCATTGAATGATGCATTAACATCCTATGTTGCTTTTTGGCATGTGTAACTGAGGGAATATATTTTGGAAATCTAATATTTAAAAAAAGATATATATCCAAATCTAATATTTTGGAGTTACAGAGACTTGGAAAATCTACAAGAAGGTTCATTTAAGCCATTCAACACCTTAATAACACACTATGTTGTGTTTTCCTTCCACTAATCACCAGTCGTTTGCATCTAGTACCTTCAACAACATTAGTCTTACAAGAAATATTTACTCCAACACACAGACAGCAGCTGTGGAGAGAAAACGTGCTCACTCTGTAGGAGACCCTCCACAGAAGTCTAAAAGGGAGTTTTCAGGACATGGCAAGCCGAGGGGGAGGCAAGGAGGGAGACGCCAAGCTTCAGCTACAGGTTATATCTCAATTATCTTATGTTTGTGGAAATATGCTATGTTTACTAAATGCTGAACCAAATCAAATTAGAAGACTGTTATTGATTGTTGAGAGTTAAAAATATTCCAGTCTCTAAAAAGACATTTAAGAAGTACAGAAACCTTACCAAGTACTTAACAGAAATATGTCTGATTTCATAAATTGCTCAGTTTTGGGTAAAAAGAAACATGCAGTGATAGCCTAAAATGTTTTTACTCTTGTGTACTGTTTTATAGTCACACACACCCCGGTTGAATGCTTTCTTTCATCCAGTGTGGAGCTTCCTCTTCCTGTATCCTCAGCAGAACTAAATCCTCAGGAGCAGTTTGGTAAATCAGTGGTGAATTTAACAATTTAGTAAAGATTGAGGCTAGTTTGACACTGAATCATAAAATGGTCTTCATCTAAATTGTCTCTTACAGCTTTATTTTATATTTTCTTTACAGAACAGAATATGGAGAGGCTCTCCAATATTTTGATGTCTTATCCTTCTGCTGAGCCTCAGAAAAGCTCTGCATCATCCTGGTCTTTTCGGCAGCAAAAAGCCTCAGAGCGCTGGAAAGAAGCAAGACCATACCACTTAAAATGCCTTATTGCAAAAGAGGCTGTTGGTCATCCATTGTGTTGTCTTTGTCATGAGCCTGCTGTTATTAGGTTGGTTTTAATGTTTAGTGCCCTGCTTTACAGGCTGAGGTACATGTGTTTTTGGGGGATACCCAGATACCCTTTTTTTCTCACTAGATGCAGAGAGTGTCTTCCTGAGGAGTGGTTCTGTGGGGACTGTGATGTACTTCATCACAAAAAGCAGCCACTCCACAACAGGGAATGCATCATTCATGGGTTTTTTCAGGCCATTCCTCCAACCTCACACATCATTAAAGGGCAAGATGGGTATTGCATCCATGAGCAAGGTGTGTTCTCACAAAAACCCTCATTTTGCTGTTCATGTTCGTAGGCAATTAATCTAACCTAAATTAGTGGTTTTCTTTCTTTTTGCCAGCTTGCATTTTGCCAACAGTGAAGGTGCTAGACTGCTCCTGTGATGGCACAAACTTCACCATATTACCGGGCAAACCAGTGATTTTAATTACCATCAATGGTAAGAACAATTCACTATTTAAATTTCTATTGTAGATTTGATGTTTTTCACACTAGTGTGTGTGGCATTGTGCTTACAGTTGGAGTTGTCAGAATCTCTGGTATAGCACACAGTATTGTAATCAAACACAGCTGTTTGTAATTTGATGACTTAGACAAATGTAATCAATGTGTGACATTACTGAAGAAGTCTGGTTTGAGTACTGAGATTACAGGAACTTGTGCAGTGTCTCTCAACCATTCACAATGTGCAGAATTACCTAACTGTTTTAAAACTTGAAATGTACCTTTTTTTTCAAAGGGCGTTTTGACTTGCATCAGCCACTGTATGTATGTCCATCATGCCAGCATCAGTGGAGCCCTGACGTGAAGGAGCTCATGAGGAGTGGATATTGGCCTGCCTCTGTCACCAGTTCAACACTTTATACACTGGACCTCCTGAGCTCCTTTCAGGAACTCAAGGTCATCTCTCCAGGATTCTCCAGACAAGCCTTCGCTAAGCTGCTGGAGCATCGCACTAAGATTGGAGGAAGAGTAAGTGTCATTGTTATTACCATATTATAACATTTCTTTACATTATCAGACGTTGTTACATATTCTATTTAATTTTATTTATCTTCCAGTCTGGACAAATCAACGGCGATACACTACAGCGCAGCTTCTTAGAGTATTCCTATGCCTCATTTGAGGAAGAGCAGCTCTGCTGTGGTGCTCCTTTCACCTGCCCAGCCTGTACCCCAGAAATGTTGGCTGTTTCAGTCGATGGAAACAGAAAGCTGTATCGCTTTCGCAGAGACACAAGGTGGTCTTTTGTTTCGTTATTTTTATTCATTAATTTACTATCCATTTATTGGATGTACTTATTTATTTTTTTCTTCCTCAGCTCTGATGATCCTGCTTTTTTTGAGGGGCTCTTTGTGGCTGAAGACGCTGCGGTGTCTAGATTTGTGGAAACCATACAGAAAGCAGTGAGAAATGCAAGTTTCAATCATAACTTCACTGAAAGTTGTCACAAAAAGAACCATATATGTCCAACCTTGATTTCCTCCCCACTTCAACTACTTCTACCAACCTACTACTCTAAAATCAAACTGAGAGAATAAATGCCATATATTATATGAGAGCATTGCTTTTATTAGATTTGTTGTGTTTGTTATGTGTGTCATAGACACAGGGAAAAGGCTCATGTGGGGACTCCCAGTGGACAGCAGCGAGGGAGTCATCAAGGAAGGCTTCCAAATTAGATGAAGAGGGGATGGAGGTTGCAGTGTGTCGTCATGGATTCCTTCTGAAAGCTCTTAATATGTACAGAGGGGAGATATTTGCCTACCCTCTGTATCTTCAGAAGGAGCTCATGCCAGCCAAGGCACAATTCTTTGCAATGGATGTAGCATGCAAATATTGGCCGTACTTGGAGAAAGCTGCTAGTGTCCTTCCTGCCCTTAAGGAGCTGACCAGAATGAAGCCTTTCCTCAGTGTGATGCATGCTCGAGCCCATGCTACTAAGTGTGAAGTATGTGTAATATTTTTGCCTCATATGTACATGTGAAATGTTAATTAATATTGTGAAATTAAAGTGATAGGCTACACTGTACTATGTAGCCTTTTTCCTTAATTTTTTTTTTTTTTACAGATTGCAAAAGCCTTTAAGGTAAATTGGTCCAATTTAATTGCATTGAATTTCTTTCACTATTTACTAATAGATTAAATGGAGTGGTAGGAACCAGGAAGGAGCGGGGACAACCGCCGGTGAAGAGGTTGAGCAAGTGAACAGCTACCTCTCACGTTGTGCCCTAACTACCAAATATATGTCCAAAGCAGGTCATCAGATTGTTTGCAATATTAATTTTTTTATTTATTAATAATTTTTTCTTTTTTATTTATTTTTTTTATTAAGCATCACAACCTCATTTTTTGCTTTAAACAGCACGCGTGGACATGCTTACATTGCATGCGATGGGGTGGAACCACAAAAAACATCTCTCTCTACATCAGTCACTTTCAACAAGATATGTGAAGGTAAGTCTCCAATAATTTTTTTGCGTATCCTTTTGTTGTGTGCATTTGGCCTGTTTTTAATTGTGTCAAGTCCTGATTCTTGTATAACACTGTTTATCAGACTTGTCAGAGACTCCGGGATGAAACAGCAAGGCTAGCTGAACTGAAAACTGAGTTACTTTGCTCAGATGAACTGGTGTCACAGTGGCTCTCTGATGTGAAGGAATGGGCAGCTGGCGGTAAGCATGAGCAGATAAAAGAAACAGCAAATATCCTTTTCTACTACTATCTGAGTTTGATATTAAAGAGCAGCTAAAGGTAACAGGGTGGTCTATGGGTTACTGAAAACTACATGTCACGTCCGATAATTTGCCACATTTAGGTTGGGTATTTCAGTTTCCCTGCAGGATGTGCACACATCAAGTTCAATGAAGTATTAAAAGAAATATCAATTATAGATTAATGAAGGGTTTTATAATCAAATGCAAACACTGAGATGGTTCTGTGTTGTTTTAACAGTGAATTTGCTTTCACTATTACTTCTACAGAGACACCAGATCCGTCTCACGCCAGTCAAGACCCCGCACACCGAGGACTTCAGCAGTCGATCGAGGGGCTTTACCTCAGTGTGAGGCAGCGGAAGCAAACCCTTTACCGTCAGAATGGTATAACTACAGAATATAATAGGTTGATATTCAAGCCACTGTATGCATCCTACTCCACCAAAACATGCTTGTTACTTGTACAAGGTCGCTTTCTAAAGTAATTAAAGCACAGTAATTCTTATTTTTAAGAATGTGCTTCTCAATTTCATTCCAGGAGACATTTTGCATGTCTCTCTTATTTAACACACCTAAATGACATTATTAGATCATTAGTTCAGTTTATGGATCTCTCTCCTAACAAGCTAATGATTTTAATCTGGTGTGTTAAATAACAGATACATACAAAATATGCAGAGCAGGGCTGCCATTAAAGTTACACCTTATACCTTTTGGTTATCTGATTGTAAAGCTAAATTAATCTTTTTGGGTGCAATATATATTTCCTTATTGAACAGTGCTGTTACAAACCTCTATCTCTTTACTTTCTAGACAGCAGCAAGCTTCGCCACCGCCTTCGAAGGAAGCTGGCAGAGGACAAAAAGCTCCTTCTTCAGGAGATAGACAAATATAACGGTCTTGTACTAAACACTGCAACTAACATTGATGTAGCTGTGGTGGAGCATTCGCTGACTGGAGAGAGCACAGTGTCCCCGATATGGCCGTGGGAGGTTCATGGCAGTGGTATGTCAGTTTTCAGATGCTTCACAGTAATTTATTTCATGTTTTCTATATGAAGTACATCGAACTAACACATGCATGTAACATATTAAGTGTTGTAATGTACATTTAGGTATGGGCTCAGTTTTAGGTTTCTTATGTTTCAATGTGATGATTAAAAAAAGTACATGTTTGTAATTTGTAACATTGTAATGCTATCATGCTCATGTACTGTATAGATTCTCTTATGTATTAATATTTGTTGTTGATTCCTAGCAAACATTTCAATCAAGAAACAACTGCATGACCAAGTGATGTCAACAATGCGACTTCAAGAGGAAAAAGGCATTTTGGTGTTGGAGATGGCACAACACTGCACATGGTTGCAGAGCCTGGCAGTGCTTCTGAAGAACAAGATATCTGAGGAGGGTAAGTTGAATTAAAACCTTGTCCATTGAAAGTATGGATTTCAAATACTACTAAAAAAAAACCTATCAATCAGTCTCAGTCACAGAACTTGGATGGAGTAGAGCAGTTATTGCTCTGTTTGTCGTGGTCATTTGGCCTGTACATAATAATAAAAAGGGGACTGTAGTTGTTTTCTATGGTAACAAGTCATTAAGGCTTTAAAGTGTCACATTTGCTGGAGAGAGTTGTTGTACTGTGGCTGTTACATAAAACCTGAAATTAACAAAATAATTGGGAACACTACAATTTGTTCCTGGTGTGTTACACAAAGCATAACATCAAGATTAAGCTTATTATTGTCTCCTTCAGTCAACATAGAAAATCTAACTGCTCAGCATCATCAGACACCTTTTTCTTGGTGTAACTTCTTGAATGCTACACAAGATGCTACTTTAGCACATAAAGTCGTCTCAGTGAGCCGTCAGAGTTTACACAGAAGGTAGACAGAGGATATGACAACGATACACCTAAAAATGCCAGGCATCCTGGTATTTAAATTTAAATGGGTGAAATTTTTGGGCATCAAAAAGTCTTTAATATGTAGTTTGTCTTCAGTGTTATCTCTTTTGTATTTTGAGATGTAGACAACGAGGGACTTTGCTGTGTCTTAAGAAGAAGACTGTCAGAGGTGTCAGAAAGGATGCACGTGGCCCTCCAACAGTACAAGACTGCTTTAGGCCCCGAGGCCTCTGCTCTTCTACATGTTGAAGCAGAAGATCAAAGTGGCCTCAGTAGTCCAGACACCAGTGACGATGAAGAAGAAAACACAATTTAGGTAATTTATTTATTTATATGTATGTTTGTTCTCAAAAATAGGCCGGGGGAGTTCACCTTCTTATCCTACCTTTTGCATTTGTGTTTTTCTGTATTTCTCCAGATGAAAGCTGCACAAAGGACTGTGCTGAAGGAAGTGGACTTGCCCAGTAACTGTGCAGTTTTTAGTATGCTGATTGATTTACCACATCAAAATCTGTATGCATTCTATGTTGTTGAAAATGAAACCTGTTTGTAGATTGGCAAGCAATTCAGTAAGCACATGAATGCTCCTTGAAGATACACAAACCTCTTAGCATACAGTAGGTTTACCAATCTCAGCATAAAATGATTGAATCCCATGAGTCCCATGGCATTCCAGACCAGTAAGTAAAGTTCGATATTGTCCATTGGGCAGATTTTCTGTGCAATCTGGTAAACAAATTCATGAAGATGACTTTGGTGACCTCATTATGTTTCCTGTATTTCCACATTTGGGCCAGAATGTAAAAGTTCATTCTTCATTACTTGCTTTTCCCCCGCATTAGTTTATTCTGCAGCAGCAGCAGAGGGCCTGTGCTTTTCTTGTCCAGAGGGGTGTTATAGGATACGGGGGTATGGTGATTTATAACTGTTGGGTGTTATTGTGTGATGTTGCAAACTAGTTTCGGGAGGAGCGTGTACGAATCAACCGCCACTGGCGCCGCATTATCTAATCAACCACCTCATTTCATCCGTCCAATCAGATCCATCATACCCACTATAAATAAACCCATTTCCTTCCCTTCCGCATCTTGTCTTTTGCGCACCCCTCCACCGCCCGTCTCGCGCCTTCCTTCATGGGGGGCACGCAGGGTTCGAGCCAGACGCCGAGCTCTGCCCTCGCTAGGGTTCAAATCACTAGGGCTCGGAGTCCGACGACCTCCCGGCTCGCCCCCCGGACAGCACGCCAAACTCGCTTACTATTGTATTATGAGGAAGCGCGAACTCGTGAAATATTGCTGCACCATAGAAGTTAAACATTGTAGCAAATTCTTAAAAAGTTAAAGCAGTTCTATCAATTTAAAGGAAAAAGCAGAAGTCTTAAATGGTATAAGACAGTCCTAACTGTTGTTTTTTTATGATTTAACTTCAACTGTGATTTCATTGAATAAATGACCCCTGCATTGTTTAGTCAGATGCTGTGCTACTTTGTGTGCTGCTAGATCAACAATAAACTCATGTTAATGCTTTATACAATTCTAAACAATCAATTGATGATAATAATAATAAAAAATAAAAAAGGTATTATATTAATAACATTTTTTTTTGTTATTATGATACTTTTGACTCGTCTCTTTTCTTAAAGTTGTAGAAATGATTAGTATTTTATAATGTTTTGTTGTAAAAATCTGGTCTGAACTGTATCTCATGTTTTTCACTGTAAACCATCCTTTTTGAGAGTTGGTGCTTTCCAAGTAAAACTTAAGCACATGGTCCATTGTTAATAAATACTGTTACGCTTGTTTTACCAATATGCATACTCACAATGTGGTGTATCTTCACTGGTAAATGTTGTGAATGGCAAGAATAAAGTATTTCCAAAGACAAGCATTTTGTGTTTTCAATTAATTTCCAACGATATCTTCTACTTGATTCCACAGATACTATATTAACATGATGACATCACTGATGAACACTGATCACTAACTGAACATTGAGTGTTTACTATTGTCCTTTTGCATTACTGACACACAATTCTCCTATTTATTACTGTTAAGCTGCCTTGACAATCTGAGTTTTTAAAAACACCATAAAGGTAAATAAAGGTGACTTGACTTTTTCATTATTGTTCAAAAATAAAATGTGATTTCATAGTTGATACAAGATAATAGCTGGAGGAAAAAGAAAATAGATAAAGATAAATCATGTATATGCATAATATTGTTTCATTTGATATCCCACAGCATTATTAATTTATACCTTTATGGCATGCATTTTTACTTGTCTTTAAACAGCCTTGCTTGTAAGTAAGCTTGAGATACAGAAGTAATGTGTATATGCATGTTAATGCATGCAAAGCTTTTTATTAATATTTGTACATTTACTGCATGTTTTATGATATTTTTAGGGGAACAAGTTGACGTGTTGGGGAGAGGCTAGAAATGGGAAAGTTTTTGTCTGTGTATGTAATATTTTGTCTGTTGCTTTATGTACAGTGGTTTCTGCAGATTTGTAAAGAACCAGGATGAAAACTAACTGGTTCACCTTTAATGGTTTGTCCTTTTAATGAACGAGCAGAAATAGTGAACAAAATGAATCACCTTTTTGAAATAAAATACAAGTGCATTACTACAGGTGTGTGGGGAAGACCTGAAGTACTTGGGTTGAGGCTGAAAACTTATTGTATGCCATCATGAAAATAATGTTCAAGATTTGGCCATGTCAAGTTCATCTTGAGTCATTTTTTACAAAGGGGTTCTGTGAAGGTATGCCTGGGCAAAGTCATGTCCATTAAAACATTGTCATAGGACTAAACCAAATACAATGGCTAATAAAATGTATTCTGTCTTTGTGAAAACTCTGAGGGTTACTCATTTTGGTCCTTATTTCCACATGAAAATGTAAAAAGTAAAAAAGACAATCAGTAAACAATCAAACAAACAAACAAAAGGGTTAACTGTATACTCTGCCTTCAAAGTGCTCTCTGAAACAAGGCCTGGAACAGCTCGTGTTAATGAAATGAGAAAATTAATACTTTGTCATAGAGCTAAACCAAATACAGAATTGGAAAGGTCTCGACCCGGAGAGTAACATATGTCAATATGAATATGTTACATGGCCCCTGCTTGCTAAATACTGACCTTTGAACCTCAAACATGGACCATGTTTGAAGGTTTATAATTCAGCAACAAGAAGATCTACAAACATGGGGCCAACTTTTGTAGATACCTCTGGACCCCAGCAATAATGTGAGCATAGTCACTATTGGGCACCAACTGGGGGCACTGTCAAAAATAGCCCAAAATCAATTTTCTCCCATTTAACAATTGTACTTTTATAATCTGACAAGACCAATGTCTTTCCCATCCCCTGAAACCCCCAGAAGTACATGCAGTTTAATACTGCCATTTTCTAATAATGGGAAATATACCAATGTATTTAAAAACTACAATTCCCAATAGAGACGCGCCTTTGAACTTCTTACTAAACGTACAAATCAGTGTCCATATTTGAAGTTCTTTCAGGTTCCAGAGTAGGGTTAGGTTTAGGGTTATAAAATGTATCTTTTATTATATGTGTCGGTTATCTCCTACAGAAGAAACATGCATTTAGATGATCAAGATGAAAAAAATCGTGAGTATGTCAGTTCATCGGTGACATTTAACCATTATTGTACACCAACTAATTCATGGCCGTTTCCAATGTACTTATAAACTACAATTCCCAGTAGAGGCGCGCGATAGAGCCTATTACGAAGCGTACAAATGAGCCATCATATTTGTAGTTCTTCCGGTTTCCACAGTAGGAATTGGGTTATAAAAAGATATTTACCAAATAAACTATTTCGAGTTATGCGTTTTGTTTTGTTTTTTAATTATGGCCTTAATATGTTTGTTTAGCCCCCACAAATGTAATAAACTGCCTCTGTGCTCATAAATATGCAAATATTAGGAGTGACAAATCAGTCAAACAATTATAGTCATAATCAATTATATACCATGGTCATCCAGATAAGTATAATAAATTTATATACTAACCCAAATTGTCATTTCAAAATAATCCATTTAAAACAACTAGTAAATCAGTGTGATGTAAAGTTAAACAAATTCCTTGCATGAACATGCTCAGTGAAAGTTTTTTTTTGCTTATTTTTAAAGTATATGTTATGTAATATGTAAGGTAAAATTATTATTTTTTGCAAGTGTTTATTATGATGTACAGTATTTGTGGTCTTTCTCAAAAACATAGAACACCAAATGCTCATTTATTGCTTAATTATTGACTGCAGCCTTTAGGAAGTGATCCAAAAATTTGACAAGGTACATAGGCTGAAACTATTTAGTCTTTGGCAATTTGAACACATGGAGATGTCATTATCTGAAAAGTAGAGAATCTTATGAAAAGGAATATCCCTGGAGTCTAGACACTGGCAGCGCTGAGATCTGGATGAATGTGGACCTCGACTCCTGATGAAAATGATGAGGACTCGAGGTGAAGAAGCTGGAAGATCTGAAGTGTTTTGTCTTATATGTTTTGCAAGTCTTACCAGTGCTCTGTGAGGTTAAGTTAATTTGAAAAGCACAACAGAACATGAAATCAAGTTATATTTCAACTGAAATGAAATAACATATAGTGCAATGTACTGTATAATCATGATACATAAAATATGCTATTGAATAACATCTAAAAAGGAAAATTGGTTGGATTAAGTACATTTCTATTTCTATCAATCCTACTTGAAACTAAACTCCTTGTTTCAAATTTACTGGGGATTTTCACCACTACAGAAATATGACACATGACTTTAAAAATAGTGCAAAAGCAAAGTAATAAACAGGCATAAACAAAAATGTTCAAATTCTACATTTTATTTCTTCACATTCATCTGAACAGAATCCTTTGGCTGCCAGGAATGGGCCCACTCCTTGCCACTAAAAACAGAAGGGATTAATTTATTTTTTATTTACTGGGTGTTTCCAATAAACAAACATTTTAACAAGTGTGAAGCACACATCATTACAGAACATGTCTTTTATAAGCATAACAGTGTAATTTTCCATTTATGTGCCTCCACGCAGAACCTGATATTACTGAGTTTGAAGTGTTTCTAGGTCAACATCTTTGTTGACCCTGAGACAACACAGTGATTAACCAATGAGATTTGAAACAACTGTTTATAGTTTTTGTGAAGTTTAGGCTTACAATCAGTGTTTGGTGCTTGTACATCAGTGTCAGTCATCTATCAGCTCCTCTGATTTTAGGCATTACTCATGGGTAAGGGTAGGTCTAGGTGTAGAGATAGGGTCAAGACAAAAGTTTTGGATTAAAATAATAACAAAATATGTTGACCCAGGAGCACATCAAACTCAGCAAAATCAGGACGTGCGATGGAGCACCACCATTTGTGAAACAAAACAGATTAATATTAAATGAATGTAGGAAAAACAAGAACAAATAAAAAAGATGAACAAAGATAAAGTTATTTAATAATGCCTACATTAGTTGATAAAGCAGAAAAAACAGAAGAATACATACCATACTGGACAGGGTTCCCAGTCAACCAATATTTCTGCTTGGCCCTATCAAGAAAAAACAAAAAACAAAAATGAAGAATAGATTAAAACATTATTCCAGTCTCAGCATAAGGTATGTGATCATGATTCCTTCAATACAAACTCCTTCCTAATCTGTAATTCAAAAAGACTAAACACATACAAAGTATCTAACAAACAGTTCTACTATGTATTGTATGTTTTGCCAACACACAAGTAAGTTTCCAAATCATATGTTACACTTTGCACACTGTCTACACGATGCATTTCTTTTATGACTGCCTAACCTTTCTCACTCTTTCTCTTACTACACTCCTGATGGGGAAAACCTCTAGACGAGCGTGGTAGGAGCAATCTGTAAACATCAAAAACATGTTTCACTTCTTTGAGTAGGAATAAAATACACACAACTCTGAAGACTTCAGCAGTGAGCAGACCTGCGAGGATGACAAGTGATGTTTATCACTAATTACAAGCTGAACCAGGTTTAACTTGTACCACGGAACTGAACTTAAAATCAGACACAGACAGTAGTGAAGTATTTTTGCTCAGCTGTAAAAGTACTTTTCAAGTGTCAGTACTTTATTTGTGTTTTCCTTCAGAAAACCTTTAGAAACATTCCAAAGCATAATAGTGTGCTTTTTACACAAGAATTACACAAGTAAAAATAATTTAAATATGTACTTGAGTACAAGAAAATACTATATTTTTAATGTCCTCAAGTAAAAATATATAAAAAAAAAAAATGTATGAAATGTAGTGCAGTATGCTTTGGCATGTAGTGAAGTAAAGTTTAGCAAAGATAAACACTGATAAACTACAGATACTTTTTAAATATACTTGAGTGAAATAAAAATACTTCACTACGGTCCACCTCTGACTGAAAATACTACACTGCTGCTTTCTCTTCTGCTTGGCAATGCATTTTTGTAAAATTTGATATTAAACCAGCTGTATTTTATACGTTGTCTGTTGGGGGTAATTATCTGTATTATTTGTAGTTACAAAACATAAACAATGGAACTACAGGAAATAAGCAGGGGTAACCATAGCAATTTTAACACATTGATAGAAGCATCAATCCTTGCATTTACATGCACTTACTCTTTTGTGGCTTTTTCCTTGAAGGCATATGCCTTGGTCCCTCTGTGGAATAAAAGATTACAGCTGAGTCATATATACACATGGAAAAAATGCACTTTGTAATGTATTTTTAACATAGTGGAAATACAGTCACAGACAAAAATTACAATATTGGCATCCCTGGATTTCTATCAAATAATAAATGGACTGCAATTACAAATTGTTTGCATTGTAACAACAGAAAAAAGCAGAGAAAAAAGGCAAATCTGAGACATTTTACACAGATCTCCAAAAATGGACTGGACAAAATTATTGGCAGCTCTTCAGAAATAATTGCATTTCATGCATTGGAACTGGCGATATAAAAACCAGTTAAAATTTGAAAAAAAGTGACATTTTTGTTGTGTACATACTAAGTATGGAGAAAAGAAAGAAGTGAAATATCCCTGATATTTCTAATATCCTGAGAGTGCAATAGCATGGTGTTAACAGTTATTACATTAACAGTCTCAAGGATACAAGTACAACTCCAGACATCTTAATGTTCCTGTTTCCACTGTGCACAACACTATCAAAACATTTACAGCCCATGGCACTCTAGCTAATATCCCTTGGATGTGGAAAAATAAAAAAAAAATGATGGTAGATCAGAGCTGAGCAGCTGACACAGAAAGAAAAATAATTTTACTGTCTTCAGAAAATTAAATGAGGTCTTCAAAAACAAAACAAAACAAAAAAGGAACAGTCTCCTCAGTCAAACATGGTGAAAGTAACACAGATATTTTGGGGTTGCTTTGCTGCCTCAGACACTGGATGTAATGCATGGCATTATGAAATCTGAAAACTATCAAAGATTTGTAGGGTGCAATATAGGGTCCAGTGTCAGAAAGCTGAGTGTCCATCAAAAGTCATGGGTCTTAAAAGCAGGACAATGACTCAAAGCATGTTTCAAAAAACACCAAAATATGGTTTAATATAAAGCACTGGGAGGATTAAGTGGCCAGAAATGATTCCAGATCAAAATCCCACAGAGCATCTGTCTATAGTTCTCCAAAAGAAAACCTTAACATAAAGTAGTAAGTAAAGAGATAGCTTTAAGAAACTCCCTGATGGTTACAAAAAGCAATTGATTTCAGTTACTGTTTCCAAAGGCATTTGGAACCAAATATTAAGTTGAAGGCAATAATTTTGTCCAGAACTTATTTTCTGGAGATTTGTGTAAAATGTCTCATTTTTGTGTTGTTCCAATGCAAACACGTTTCTGGGAGAAGTAGTGCATTTATTATCTGACAGAAATACAGGGGTGCCAATATTTTTGTCTATGATAGGATGTGTCCCAAGTGCATTTAGAGACCACCAAAATTTGAGAAGAGGCCAATCTCTCTCTTTTAGTAAATATGTGTGCAAACACGCTTTTATATTTGTCTCATTAGAATAGTAAACTCTGAACTGAGTGCCTGTGTAAAGGCCAGTTCAAGATGAACAAAGATTTTTTGATACTGTGGATGTGTGGCGTATAAGAATAAAAATATAGGTCTCCTTTAGTTTAAGTTTAATTAATTCAATTCTATTCAAGAGAACCTGCTTGACTAATGAGTTATTGTAATATATTGTTACCAGAACCAACAATAATTATCCTACAAACAGCATTTACATACCTGACTTTTTCTTTTTGGAACTCAGACCAACTGTGTCCATGACTGACCCTGTGAAGACAGCAGGGGGTTTGGAGAAAGAAAATTACTCATACCAAAAAAAGATTAAACATATTATGTAAAATACATCAAACCATAACATCAAACAAGCGTAGCAGTACATGGGTCCTGTACAATAGGTGTATTAATTTTTATTGCAATTTGGGTAAAATTATACAAATATTGATATTTCTGAAATGTAGCCTTGTCAAAAGGTCTGTAAAAACAGTGGCCTTTTCCACCATATTTTATTGCTGTATTTTTATTTATTTAGTTTCAAGAGGGAATTTTCTAATAATGTTTGTTGTTTTCATACATGTGAATGAGACATGAGGTACCAGCAGTAGTCAGACAGACAGTAGTTGGCTGTGTCTGACTACTGCTGGTGCACTAAACAAATCAAACTCCTACTTCATGTCTCATTCACATGTCTGAAAACAATGAACATTATTAGTAAATGTGTTTTGGGGGAGTTACTTTGGTGTGAGCCCTGATAGAACAGATAGGATTTTTTCAGTTGAATATTTTAAAATCTAGCTACTCTGACTGGTTTCTCTAACATTGCCTATCCAAGCTTTAACAGTGCAACAACAATGCCCCTGACATAAATGTACGGAGAAAAAAAGAATAAAAATAGGAATAGTACTTTCAGAATTTGATTAGTAATACCTACATTTTTTAGATTTATGATACAGTAGACTTACAAAATTCATTCCAACACCTCTAGTACAGATAGAGATCACCTAATTATTTAATTTTTAGATGGACTTGTAGATTAGCCTTTACTATATGCTAAAGCTATATAGGGAAAAAAACACTAGAAGTCGATTAATCTAATGTAACCCATGGTTCAAACACTTCAAGCCTTTACAAATTTAAACTGTAGCTCTTTAAATCTGTCCTAATTACCTTGTCCCTCTTTAGTGCTCATCTGCTCCACCACAGGGCTCACTTGCTCCACCACAGGGCTCATCTGCTCCACCACAGGGCTCACTTGCTCCACCACAGGGCTCATCTGCTCCACCACAGGGCTCACTTGCTCCACCTGCTCCACCACAGGACTCATCTGCTCCACCACAGGGCTCACTTGCTCCACCTGCTCCACCACAGGACTCATCTGCTCCACCACAGGGCTCATCTGCTCCATCTGCTCCACCACAGGGCTCATCTGCTCCACCACAGGGTTCACTTGCTCCACCACAGGACTCATCTGCTCCACCTGCTCCACCACAGGACTCATCTGCTCCACCTGCTCCACCACAGGACTCATCTGCTCCACCTGCTCCACCACAGGACTCATCTGCTCCACCACAGGGCTTATCAGCTCCACCACAGAGCTCATCTGCTCCACTGTAGCACTTATCTCCATTGGGTCACAGGGTGTAAGGTTCAGTGTAATCTCATCATTTCCACATGAATTCTGATTCCAACCTGTGGAAGTTAAACAAGTGTTATGTTTTGGTTTCTAAAAAAAGGGGCAGTTCAAACTCATGGTTAGCCTCTATGTCTGAAGTGGTAATCTGTTTGAATCATACTATCCAATTTTGTGGGTTTGGCAGTGAACAGGTAGAAAAGGTTTTGGAGGCAGTTGTCTTACTAGTTGTAGGCTAGTTTGCCAAATCTTACAAAATGGTTTGAGGGACAGCTGTTTGGCTGTGATTCAGGAAAAAATAATCTCTAAAAACTTTAATTGTATGAAAAGAGCCAATATTGTGCTAACAAACTCATTGTTGGTTATATAAAAATGGAAACCTCTCCCAAGTTTCTACTGTCAAGGAGGTCAGGAGTTGATGACTGAATTTATGTTGTAGAGAGGGGACATCATTTTAAGATTTAGGTCTAAACATTGATAAAAACATCTTTTGCATACTCAACACAAGTTGTGAACTGTGACTTTAAAAATATAGTGCATGCATCTTACCTTCACAAAGGTATTCATAAAATGAACCTATCTTCTGAAGGTATTCCTTGGCATAGGAGGAGAGTGTGCAGCGAGGGATTAATATTTCACACTTGCTTTCTTTTTTTTTTGTCTCTTTGCCAAGAAGCAGAACTGGCTTGTACCCAATGGCATGGAGTTTCTCAAGCTGCAATGACAACAATTTGTATTTAAAGTTTAAAGTAACAGAAAAAGCAAAAAACAAAACAAAGCTAAGCGTATAAGTTATTGAGAACATACAGTATAACATCATTAATGAATTCTAGCCAAGAAAGATGTATACATTAGAAGCAAAAAACAACTCTTCTATATACAGAAGTAAAAAAAGGCAAAAAGATTAAACTGAAACCATGAGGGTTTCCAATTAAGCACCTACACTGACAAGATTGGGTAACCACTGTGTAACTGGACATTGACAATCTACAGATTTATTCATAATAAGAACCTTTGTGGTTACACAGACAGATGGGTGAATGCTCCACATTTACTGCTGACATGTGCACTTTGTAAAGAGCTTTAAATAGTACATGATGAAAGTAAAATGAATGCAGTCCATTTGTCATTTCTTATTCTCTTAATGAGAACTTTTGATTATTATATTGCACCTGTGATTCTATCATGACATATGTCTGTTTTTTTATGAATTCAGAATTCCCAACAATCACTTTTATTTGCGGTGTGTTCCAATATTGCTGTGGTAAATATTTTAGGACTGTGATGTGTTAAGGCTAAGATGCAATTATTTAAGGGTATTACCACTTAAAATCACAAATGGTACCACCTAATAAAACAACAATAGCAAAAAACACAAGGATTCTTTTTTCCTATATTATTCACTCGTTTTCTTATCCAACCTTGCTTCGTGTACTGCATTAGGCTAACCGAGACTTGTCACAGTGCTTGCATGTTGCTCTTTTGTTTGAAGTTGCTTTGGATAAAAGTGTCTCCTGACTGACTGAACGTAAATGTAAATTTATCAGTTTAAGGAAATTGAACATACCATGAAAATTGCTTCATCCTTGATCGATGCACTATTGTGGTTCTTCTTACGACCAACCACCCATTCCTCTTTCTTCTCATCAAACCTCTGAAGCTTCTTCTTGAGACGCTGCTTCAGAGGCTGCTCCTTTTTACAATTCGAACAGATCTTTTGTGCACAAAATAAAATACCCTGACAAAAGGGACAAATCTTTTTTGTAGACCCCCCTGGCATTGCGAGAGGTAGAGATAGATAAACAGATAGACAGATAGACAGACAAACAGACAGACAGATAGATAGATAGATAGAGGTTGGCTCTTAAAAGTGCCTTTGGGTTCGTTAAATCAGGTATTACTATAATGTGCAGGTGACTCGTTTGACTGGATCTGCAAGGGAGAACAGAAAATGTTAATTTCAATTTCCTGTATGACAGTTAAAAGGCATGTAACATGCGCCTGGGGTTCCTCATCCCAGATTTAAAGGAAACTTTATTTGCAGTAACTTTAGGCAATGCTCCCTTTCATCCATTACTAAGTTATATTGTTATTACTGACACATTATAAAGTGTGTGTATTGTTAGTACTGACATTATTAAAGTTGTAGCTGGACCACAATGATGGAGAGAAAATGGACATCATCTAGAGCTCACAAAATAATGCAACCCTTCAGCCGATATAACTTAAACTACAGCTTTTATTAGTTTATTTCTATTTAGATGTTTATTTTATGTTTTCTATTTTTGTAGGTCCCCCTGTAATGGTTCTTTTGATTCCTCACAACTTTACTGAGTAATTATATCTACACCTGTTCATTTTAGGATCACTCTGAGGAAGACTGAAGGCCCATAATCCACCAGTGTGCAGTTTAGTTATGTTCATTAATAGTGGCCAAGAAGTCAATAAAATATTTTTTTTTTTTTTTTTTTTTTTTTTTGTTGGACCGGAAGAAGTGCCTTAATTGGATTTCTTTCTATTAATATAACTAATATTGAAGTTAGCTAACCCCGTTTAGCAAGCCTAACGTAGTTTCCGAAGGAATTTATTATTATTGTTATTAACATTACTGTTATTATTCTCTGACAAGGAGCAAACCATTGGTCTGGTTTTAATTTTGCTCTAACATTTGAACCATGTGAGTTATTGACAAAGAAAGCCATCAATTCAACAATTAAACAAAGTAATTACCTCGGATCTTACCTGAACGGTGGTTTGAGCGCAATGATGAGGAGTATTCATCCGCGACCGCGGCCTGACTCCGGAGGAGGAGGATCATGGGAGATGCTGACAGAAATAATAAATATATTTTCCCTCATTTTTATCAGAGAATATGGCAGAAAGTATATTTTATCATTTCTATACTGTAGTAAATGTGCGTGTCTCTAAATAACATGTCTCGTATATTTTTATAATTGTGACATGTGACCGCGAGGAACCACTGACAATGGTTTATAATAGCGAGTAGATTACAGAATATAAAGCAATAAAAAGAAGGATAAAATCTTCTGATTACATGTTGAGTATAGTGCTTGAATATATAGGCTATAAAAAAAATAATAACAAATGAGAAAAAAATATATACAGCGTTTGTGGTACCCAGTGGCAAAAGGAAAACCGTGGTGGAGGACACGAAAGAAATTTCCTATTGAAATACATTAGAAGGAAATTCGTGCTGAGTGACGCGAAAAACAATCCTATTGGAATAAATTACATATAAATTCGTGCTCCGTGACGCGAAAAAAAAATCCTATTGAAATACATTAGCTAGACATTCGTGCTGAGTGACACGAAAAAAGAGGGAAATTCGTGTCCGGGAACACGAATCAATAGATTAAATTTCGTGACTATATCACAATAACGGTTTGTACAGTATAAAAACCATTACGCCTATGGAATGTCCCCATAAAACATGTAAACCCAACATGTGTGTGTGTGTGTGTGTGTGTGTGTATGTATGTATATATGTATATATATATATATATATATATATATATATATATATATATATATATATATATATATATATATATATATATATAT
The DNA here is from genome assembly GCA_036247105.1 of Cirrhinus mrigala. Classification (NCBI taxonomy): domain Eukaryota; kingdom Metazoa; phylum Chordata; class Actinopteri; order Cypriniformes; family Cyprinidae; genus Cirrhinus; species Cirrhinus mrigala. The sequence continues at coordinate 4,101,825 of CM070007.1, forward strand.
ATATATTGATGAAGAGATGTCCACCTTAAATTTAAAAAGTAAACTATTGCAGGGATGGTAATTATGAAGAATTTGATAGTAAACATCGCATTGTTGAATTATCAAGCACACTTTTCTGTTATGTGTTGAGAAAAGACGAGGATATCGGGATGATATCAGTTTTAGCTGGCATATTTACCATAAACGGTCGATAAGGCTCATGTGTACTGTAGGCTAGTATTTACTGCTAGATTTGACACACCAAACCGATGAAAAAACTGTATTTCTTAGTAAAAAAAAAGACAGCATTTGCATGCGATGGCCGTAGCACAGCTGTGCAGTCTCGTTATTTTACCGGGAGAATATATTTGTATTTTTATCTGGAAGCACTGACGATCGTTTACAATAGTGAGTAGCCTACAGAATAAAATGCAATAAAAACAACGATAAAAGTCTCCTACTTAAATGTTGAGTAAAGTAGCGCTTAAAATCAATAAATAAAAAATGAGGAGGAAAACAATACAGCGTGGACCCCAGTGTCAGAAAGAAAAACGTGGTGGAGGCACGAAAGATATTTCCTATTGAAATACATTGGATCGAAATTCGTGCAGAGTGACACGAAAAAAGAGGGAAATTCGTGTCCATGAACACGAATCAATAGATTAAATTTCGTGACTATATCACGAAATGCCGTGAGACTGGGTTGCGTGACCGCAGCAGGTTGTAGCAGACTCACATTAAACATCTTGTGCACTCTGAAGGAAATTATTTGTGGATCTTTATGCAAAACCTAACAATACAGAAACAAAAGCAAAAATATGAATTGTGTGTCATATCTTACACTGGAAATAATAATAATAATAATAATAATTAGTAAATAAAAAAAAAAAAAAAAAAAAAAAAAACGTCTATAGTAGCATTTACACTGAAAAGACAGTTTTGTGTGTTGTTTTCTGTCAGCTATGCAATGTTAAATTGTTACAGCCATATATTACATATGTACTTTCTAATAAGATTTCAATATGTTGGCCATAATATATGGCTGTGCAGTAACTGGATAGTAACTGGCTGTGCAGATTACTTCATCAGAGAATATTTGTTTTCGGCAAGAGGGGCTTCATCTAAAAGTAAAAAAATCAAGCTTTCTATAGATATATCTCCCATGTGCGTGTGTCACGTATTCCCTGAGTTTTAGTTCATTTTAATGACCCATTTCAAAATTATACGCTTGGAGACTGAGACTGCTGAATGCGCACCCTGTTTATTTTCTTTGTTTTGCAAAAGCATAATGTTTTGTTGATATTGTGAGTGTACACAAATAAACATAGACCCTTTACAGATTTTAATGATGTATTACTCTTATATGTTCAATCAAAAATGAGCGAGCATTTTAGGTTCTTTTTGCTCGTGTCATGAACATTGGCGTCGCCAGCGCCACTGTCGACCCCAGGAGGTTAATGGTCAGCCAATCAGATTTAGGAAGTCAACATACTTTTCAGGCTAGCCATTGGGATAGAACGATAGTTTGCTGACATACCTTGTCTAAGTAGAGGATGAGGGATCCTCGCTCTGACAGCACTTTTTCCATCTCATATTTCTGAATGTATTTCTCCTTCCCTGTAGACAACTGAGGGCAGGAAAATAAGAAAACAAAATCCTCAATAAATGACATGTTCAAAATGCTTCATGTCCTGTCTGCAGATGTGTGTTAGATTCCTCTTCTAAATACAGTTGTGAAGCATCAGTTTATCATCACAATACCCTTTTAAGATCATTTTCGTCAACATTAAATCCAGTCGGTAAGCCAATGTCCAGAATAGTCATAGTGGCATCAGTTTTATCACTTTTGTAGCTGTGAAGATGAAGATCAAGAGCACATTTTATTGACAGGTCTTGCAGGTTTTAGCTTTAGCTTTGTTCTCTGTGTTTAAGGCTGTTTTCACACTAGACCTTTTGGTGTGAACCCGAAGTCCATTTGATCTCCAAATGGACTGCTTGTCACTGAATAAAATGTCTTTTTGAAGCGAGCTGCATCCTCGCCAGAACACAGTAAAACCGGAGCCTCTGTTGGAATCATTATCTATTTACACTAGTACTCACGGTCATACCGCCACAACATACCGCCAATGTGGGAAAAGTGAGGCAGGATTGAACTCGGGCTCTGACCAGATGAATAAACCAAGTGTGAAAACAGCCTAAATGAGCAAATAAAATGGTTTCTTTGCATAACAAATTGTTAGAACATGTGTTCACATACTAGAAATCCATAGTGAGTTTGTATGTTTCAATGGCTCCTTGTTTTGCTAAAGAAAAAAAAAAACAAAAAAAAACAACAGTAGTAAATGAAATCAAAAAGCAGCACACGATTTTGAAAGTATTTTGCAGGTTTTATTTCAGCAAGCTTGGAAATTCCCACAGAAAGGGCTGGGACTTACTTTCAGGGTCTTTTTCAATTTTAACAGTCAGATCAAAGAATGTACAGTCAGACTTCTCAGCAGGTCTGGCGTAGTACAGCGTCAGAACCTGAAAACAGCAGCACGTCCTAGATTAGATGTTCAGCTGCTTTAATCTTACTGCTGACTGTATAAACGCTCATGAACACTCACTGAGAGAGTGGCTGTTCCAGTTCCTCTAGCAGTTACATTGAAGTCCTTGTTTATGTCCATCTGTTGAGTGAACACAGATGCATTTGAGACATCAGAATAATCAAACCCTGAAGATTTCATTGATCAAACACTATTTACATAGACAATAGAAATCATGAATGATGAACAGAGCTCCCAATTCTTCATTTGATAAGACACCTCAAGACATTTCAACTAACATGAGCAGCAAACAATTTGAATCTAGCAGATGAGCTACTCCTCACTTTATCTGACCATGCAAGACGCATATTATCATTTTTGAAAGTATATTTGACAGGTTTGCTTCTTCCTGCTATGGAGAGCTCCACATCCAGACTGAAGTTTTGATGGTCCTTCATCAGCATGTGATACTCTCTCATGGCCCAAAGCACAATGGTGGTCTCCTAGAAAAGCCAGAAAAGCATTCAGATCCTGTGCTGCAGTGGCAGTCACAGTGTTTATCACAGTCGAATGAGGGGTGTTAGTGTACCCCTGGCTCGCCATATCCTCCTTTGGGATCCTGTTGTTTTTTCAGCCAGTGCACTGCCTCTTTTGCTTTATCAAAGTCTTTAGCCTTCACAAGCGCCAGCACAGCTAACGCCGTCACAGGCACGGGATTACTCCCTCCAGGGACAGTCCAGAACCGACCGTCTGTTCCAAACACACAACAGCAATAGAAACACGATTGTCTTGTGTTCCTTCTTTATCTCAAGCAGCTATCATTACACCACAAAACTTCTGTAATTCTTCCATTATTTACACTTGGGTCTGAGTGAATCTGTTGCAAAGTGTAAATTTTTTTTTGATGATTTGTCAACTTGACTGACCTTCTCCATGGGTGGAATGCTTCATCAGGATGTCTTTATTGAGTTTGCCGGCACTGGCCATGGCGTAGGAAATGAATGCAACTGTGGGAGGATCGGTCAGTTTTGAAAGTCGTCCTTCCAAGAAAGAAACAGCCTTCCTGATACTTACTTCTGATGTAATCTGTAATGTTTATAGTCTTTTCAGGCAGGATAAGCAGTATATTGAAGTTAGCCTACTATATGAATAAAAATATTAAAGAAATTTTTTCGATTCAAATTTCAGAATGAGCACTTTATTGGCTGCAGCATGCATGTGGTCAATGATTCAGCGCCAAAGCTGCCTGTGGTGAAACAAATTGACTTACACCAACTGATTCAGCACAGATCTCTCTGCCCTCTTGCACTGTGATCACGAAAAAGACTGTCATCAATGTCAAATTATCTTCGTCTTCTAAGTAAACCTGGAATAAAGCACAAATAAACCAGATCATCACAAAAACGGTGTGCATGTGTGTTCAGAGTACTTAAAAAGTCAAATTCAAGCACTTATCAACCTCTCCACCACTTTACAACTGTGGTAAATTACATTGCAGTGTGCTGGTCTTGATGTGAATTTGGCTTCTGTGAGTAACACAAATGTTGAAAAACAAGCTAGATCATTTCCCCACATGAAAAATATCCCTCTATAGTCATTGCGTTGTTATATTTTGTTTGTTCATACTCCAGTTTGTACATTTCTCCATGAATTATAGCTGAATCCTCTTTGTAGGGTTGTGGCTAGAAGGGACACAGCTCCGACCGGAAACTAACAATGAAATTAATTGTTCTACCTATTAGATTGTTTTTGTGTTTTTTTTTTGTTTTTTTTTTTAAACATCTACACCTACCCCAACCCTAAACTTAACCCTTACTATAAAACAAAAACAGTATTATTGTTGTACAGTGTGACAAAAATAACGTTAGATTGATGTGCGCATGCCCAGTAGCCAGAGCTGTGTCCCTTCTACCCTTTACCTCTTTAAAGGAGCCGTCTTGGTTTTGTGCGTGGAGAATCAGCCACTTCAGGCCACTGCAGATCACATTATCATCTATAGGAACAATGTCATACGCCATGGTGAAGACTTTGACCGCAAAAACTGTCCACCTTTAACAGATAAACAGAACAACAGAATTGACTGAAACACATTATAATTATTACTACTATTAAAAATAATACTGACGTAATAGAAAACATAATACAAATTAGGCATGAAACACTAAAACAAGTTTATTTCCCCTTAAGTAATGACGTCAAAATTAGCACATCCTGATTTTGCTGAGTTACATGTGTTCCTAGGTCAACATATTTTGTTGACCCTGGAACAACATTTTAGTCCAAAAATTTAGTCTTGACCACATCCCTATACCTAAACCTAACCTTACCCATGAGTAATCCCTAAAATCAGTGGAAATGATAGATGAATGACACTGATGTACAAGCACCAAACACTGATTGTAACCCTAAACTTCACAAAAACTATTAATCTGATGGTTAATCACAATGTTGTTCCAGGGTCAGCAAAGATGTTGATCCAGGAACATGTTGCACTTGGTGAAATCAGGTTCTGCGTCAAAATGACTTACAATGCTCTGCTCGTCGTGTCTGTCGAAAAAAATAGGAACGGAGGCATAAAGTAGGATCCATCTGATTTACGGAAGGCCAGTTGCCGTTGATAACCTTAATACAAAAACGGATAAACAAAAATATTTATTATCTGTATATTTGTTCCTGCTTTTGTTTTTAAGAGATCATCTCTGAGAGTGTTTTATGGTTTTATTCTAAATCGGCTATCGTGATTTTGCCAAGTAAGGCATGTTCCTGGATCAACTTTTTTTTTTTGATCCTGGATCAACATTATTGTCAAAAAATATAGACTTAACCCAATCCCTACCCCTAAACCTAGATTCTTCATCACTTAATTTTATTGATATGTATTTATTCTTTACCCCTTTATATGGTGCTTTAATACAGGTTGTTTGAGAGTAGTTTTACAGGAATTAATGGGGAATGGGGTGAAAAAACTGTCTCAAGGCAAATCCCAAGTCCTCAAAGAGTTAAAGTTGAGATATTTAAGTGACTAATTAAATGATGATTGTGCATTAGTGATGAACACCTGCTGTTAACATGCAGCATCACTGAGGGAAAGAGAAACACAAGAACTAAAACTGACTTCAAAAAACAAAATAAAACAAACAAACGAAAAACATCTGACGAAATCTGATTTTCATCTGATGAAATCTACGACTGCGGTTTAGTGCCACATTAAAAAATAAAACAAATCTGAGATTATGACATGAAAGTCGTAATATTTCGAGAATAAAGTCGAAATATTACGAGAATAAAGTTGTAATATTACGAGAATTAAGTTGAAATGCTACAAGAATTAAGTCAAAATAGTACGAGAATAAAGTCAAAACATTTCAAAAATAAAGTTGAAATTACCAGAGTAAAGTCCAAATGTTTCTAGAATAAAGTCAAAATTATGAGAATTAATTCGTAGCAATTACGAGACTAAAGTTGTTACAAAGATTGTGCAAAGGCGCCTTCTAATGGACACCGCCAGACATGACGGAAACCACTGGGCACGTGAAAAGCGCAAGTTCCAGAAGTCGCGATGCAGAGTTGGTGGTGACTAGTAAGAACTGTGTGCGTTCATCATACAGAAGTGAGTTTTAAATAATTTATTACTTGTTTGATATTGATGTATGTGTACATTTATAAATAATCGAGTAATTGGTTCATAAATCCACTTAAGAGAAATGATGAGTCAAGGCTTATCGTTAGCAAACAATGATTGTCATTACGGAATGATTATGCATGATGTTTGTGATTTGAGTGCTGTTCTTGTATCTTTGAAACAGATAATTTATTATTTGTTCTGTACAAATTCATATGTAAAAGAATAGTGATTTCTAACTTAAAGAGCTTGAAAAATATTATTGTAAGGCACATTGTATTTCGCTATAAAACTGATTTTGAAAGCTGAGACTTTGTTTTATATTGCAAATGTTATTTCCACTGTCCCAGTGAGTATGACAGATGGTATGATTTAAGTTAATAATCCCACATATATTTGTAGTGTATTAAAAAGGGTTAAATAAGAGAGCTGGCGCCCCCCCAAAGGAATGTCAACTGGGTGTGTGAGCTGAATAAAAAGTTCTTCCTGTTCAGACTGTTAATAAGAGTTCTTAAAATTGACTCTTCCTCATCCCATTAAGATGATGGGGCCTATCAACAATAAATTCTGGTGGCCTGGCAACTTCTCCCGGTGCTCCCGATTCGGGCCTTCGCATGCGCAATATAGTGATGGGCTGTTTCAAAGCACTGCTTCGTGAAGCTTTGAAACTTTTGTGGATCAGTTGTTTCGGAGCAGTGGTTCGGAGCACGTATCAAAATGCCAGTCATGTGATTTCCATAAAAGAAATTCAGAATTTCATCTCTGTAAACCCGTGAATTATGCGAGTACATGGAAATCGCCCCTCAGCGGTGAACCATTAAACCATCGTTTATGGTTTTTTCCTTATCTTGGATCAGTTTCATCAGTTTGTAGACATTTTTAACAAGACATTTTTGTAATTAATGAGAGGTAGTTAACATTCTCTTACTGGCCTCTGCATGAAAGCTGTCCATAAAACAAAGCAAATTAATATAAAATACGTTAAAAACCATACAGACACTTTATATTTAATGGTATTTTGTTATTTTCATTGCATTTAATGTATTATACTTTCAATAAAACGTTTTCAGTGGGTTTTAAAAAGCTGTTTTTATGCATGTTTTTTGTATTATTTTATTTATTTATTGTATTTATGTATTGTATACACTTAATTATTGTTCTAACCAACTCCTAGCCCTTAATATTGGTAACCCGATTGAAATATTTAACCTAATTCATTTCAGTATATTCTATATATATATATATATATATATATATATATATATATATATATATATATATATATTCTAGTTTTAAATTCAGTTTTATTGTAAAGAAAGACTTGTATCTTTGCGAGACTTCAGTTCATTAGCTGCAGTACAGCGATTCACATCTGATGTGTGACACACAAAGTGCAGTAAACGGTAAAACAATTGCGCTACAAATTAGTGTGTTTATTGGTACATTAATAAATGTAAGATAATTTGAATACAAATGCTAGTTTATAACATTCAGCAGAACCATGAACTGTTTTGCACAGCTAAATAGGCTACATGGAGATTGCTGACACCGCCTCGAACACAAGTTCACACCAGGTCTTACACTGAAAATAAAATGGAAAGATAAAAAAATGAATAGTTTTTGTTTCATGCTTAAATCAGGTCTCCTCTAGATGGCGCTGTCACAAAAAAAGGGTCTTAGAAATGTGGTCCTAGAACTGCAGATCTGAAACTGCAGCCTCCGGTTGTGCAGGAACATACTATTGGTTTTTGTTGCATTTACACAATTTTGACCAGCAGGCATCACTAGCATGTTGTGTTCCTAATGCTGCAAAACAGTAAATAATTTTGCAAAGCAATCGGTTCAATTGACTTGAAGCTTCACAAAGGTTAATTTCTCCAATCCCTGATGAATTATTTTGACTTACGAGAGAATGAGCTCTCTCTTTGGGTTATTGACTGACATTCAGCTCTATTACAGAACTGCAAACGAGAAAAAAAAAAAAAAAAAAAAAGTATTTTTTTAAACAAATGCCATGTAATGCTTCAACAACAAATTGTAGTAACTCAGGCTTTTAGACATGAGCACTTATTATACGATCTTTAACAGTGGTTATGATAATAACTCATACTGCAGTTCATTATGGTAGTTTTTACTATGGTGTTATCCAGCATGCATGGCAGCAAAAAAGCATGTTGTTGATTTTCACCATTGATGAGGTTCATATGCTGGTTTTTGATGTCTGTGTGTATCTAAATAGAATAGTGAGTATGGTTATTGTATCGCATGGATTGTTGCAGACAGCAATATGATGTGGAAAATCAATGGTCCAACTAAAACAAACACTGATCTCTATGATAATGGCATCCTTTTAACCAACATCTGATTATCTCTGGATCAGCAGGTGTTTTTCAGTAACGCAGAATTATTATTTAATTAGTCCCTTAATTAATTAATCGTTAACTTTACCTCTTTGAGGACTTGCTTATGACTTGAAAGTTGTGACTTGATCCCACCTCTGATACTTAATAATCTTGATTTGTATATCTGTTGTGTCTTGCTGACCTTCATTGATACAGTTGATGGCTTCATTACGACGCTCCATGCCAACAGCCTCCCACTGATTGGTGCTGTCCAGATAATGAGTGACAACGATAAGTCGAATCATATAGAACATCCCCTCCATTTCATTACCACTGAGTGGGATAATAAGACGACCTAAGGAGTCTCCACTGATGACCTGCTCAACTGTCTGAGCGATCTCTCCAGCTGGAGGAATGAAAGAGGGAACGCAGGGTGAAAATAGTTTCACAGATCACAACGCATCTTGGGTTCATTTACATCTGATTTGTAATGTGGTTTAGAGCATAAAAAACACAAATTAATAAAATAGAATAAAGCAGCTTATTTGGTTTCTATTCACATCAGCAGCCAGTAAGATTACTGCTCAACATTTAAATACTCAGCTGGTGTTTGCTGCAGTAGTTGCAGTGCGCTTTAGATAGCATCTGAAATCAGCATCTAAGATAAGTAAGTGCTATTCTCTGTTTGCAATGTCACGTTCATTCACGGGTGATGTTTTCATTAGCCGTGCTAAGCATGCGGTTGATTTCAAAGTACAGTGTTTTACTTTTTGCAAAAAGAAAAATAAGACGAAAGTCTTGATTGAGTAGCCTCTTGCGCTTATTCATTACCAGTAAAGCATTGTCTTCTCTAGATTTTGACCCCAAAAAAACCTGTAAATGCTTTAAAAACATTAACCCAAGTTTACTTCACCGTATTACAAATAAATCCTAATCCAATCATGACAAACTATACATCGTTTGAAAGGTCTAAGACTCCTAAATAGATATTTTACCATGTTTTTGAGTTACAAATTAGGTAGGAAAAGTAATAGATTAATATGTCAACAGTGCAACTTCTACATCTACATCATAACATGAGTTCTGACCTTTGTCACAAAAGACTTTCTTTGTTGCCTTTTTTCCTATAACGTTTTAGGAATCATAAGAAATGATATAAGTTCTCAGTTAAAATCTCAAAATTCATCCTGTGAAAGGCATTTTAAATGTCTGTGTTCAAAAATGGGAGTGACAGTTAAAGTATTTTTTTTCAAGATCATTAAAAAAAATGTGTGCTGCATAGTTAAAAGACTATTTGTATAAAATTGTATTTTAAGAGGAAAACAAAACATAGCCTAAATCAGTAGGCTGTATGTCACATTTTATTATTACATTCAGAAATAAGGCTAAAATATGGTTAATAAAGCAAACTGTTTACAAAGATTGCGCTCAAAAGTATGTACTTTTTAAAAAAAAATGTTTACAAACATTATTAACACAACTTGCTCTGCCACAGAAGCAGTAGCATAGCAGATCTATTCTGCCAAGACCAAAAACAATAACATCGCTACGCATATTACCAAGCTAAAACTCTCAGAGAGTTGTGATGACAGTAACTGCAATTATTACAAACCAGCCCCAACATTAGGTACTGTGATAGAATCCACATACAAGTACTACAAACTTTCCCATGAACGTACAGCAATAGACATTATTCCTTCATCTCTCCAGAATTAAAACTTGCATACAACTTTAAGGAAATAATCACTACACATTTATGAAAACATCTTTTTTTCTTACCAGTAATTGAGATGTACATGTTAGCAGGTGTGTCTGGAAGCCGATCAGCTGGTATTTCAGCTTTAAAAACTAAAGTTTTTTCCCCTGTTCCATTTGGGATGAAAAAAAGAGAACAGCAAGATGGAGGAACAGTCGCTGATCTTATTTTGTATGCTTTTGGGGAGTACTGAGCAATAATGCAAAAATGGAAGTACAACAGAGTGATGTTATTATGTGATTCACAGTAAATCTCACCATTCTTAGCAGGATTGAGCTCCACATTTTCTCTATGTAATGTAGTCAGCACACCCTCAGGCTGAAAGAGAGAGAGAGTGAGAGTGAGTGAGTGAGTTAACTACCCATGATTCTATAGTTTATCTACTGAAAATATGATAAACATCTGTTGATATTATATTAACAAATAACCAGATCAAATAAAACAGAAGTGCTGAAAGTGACAGAATTTCCCATCACATACCACCACCTTCAGCGGCTTTCTAGCTCCATCAGTGTGGACAGAATCATATGCTGAAGCTTTCACCTCAATCATGTGATTTCCCAGAGTCATGGGAATAATCACATATGGAACGGATATGCTGGAGTCTTTGTCAACGTTTACTGATGTTCTGTATTTGCCTTTCTTACTGGCAGAGCTGCAAACATCTTCTGTCTCCATGAACTCCACACGCACCTGGTGAAAACAGGTGAATGAGACTCAAATTGCTTAAATATTTGGAGAAAATTTTACCTAAAATAAATCCAACATGAAATTTGTGATGATGAAGGATATTTCTGTTTCAGCACAGGGCAGTTTCCTACTTTTTTTAAAATTACTTCACTTAAATTACTTTTTAATTTGAGTACTGAGCATCACAAAAACCTTAAAAAAAAAAAAAAAAAAAAAAAAAACTCAAAATCCATGTACTGTCGTCATTACACTGTAAAACTTGGCTGTAAAAAACAAAATAAAACAAACAAACAAACAAACAACAACAAAAAAAAAACTGACAAATTCTAATAGTAACTTCTACTGTGTCCCAATTCGCATACTATCTGCCCTAAATAGTATTCAAAAATAGAATTAGTATGTCCTAAAATGTAGTATGTTTAAAGTATGCCAACATTTCCCGGATGGTCTACTACTTCCGGTTAGAATTCGTTGTGCAGATCGATGCACACTCTAATGGCTGATATTGCCCACAAGACATTGTGCAGTGAACGAAGATTTGATTTGAACTACAAACACACATAAAAAGTGTTTAAAAAAAACTACAGAGCAAAATATTCAGTGCTAGTTTAACACACTTGAGTGTGGACTCATATGAACAAGCAGTGTTAAAGTAACACTGAAGTAGTGACCATTACTGAAGACGTCCGTGTACAATTAGTCACTTAATTACCTCATTAACTTTTTAACTCTTTGAGGACTTGAGATTTGACTCGAGACTTGCTTGTGACTCGAAAGGAATGACTTGGTCCCATCTCTGACCTACTGGCTGAAAAACGAATTTGCTAATTAGCAAATCCAGGTGATTGGAACAAAATACTGGGGAGGACTTTTACTCATGGAACCTGGATTTTACACCTCTGCTTGTTATGGACATGCCATTTTCTTATTGCTTTTACTATTTCATTTAACTTTTTTATTTTTATTCTTTGTTTTTGTTTAGTAGTCTATATTTTATTGTAATGTATGCTATTGCCCTTGTTCGTTGTTCTAAAGAGTGCAATTAAAAAAAAGAATGAAATAAATAAAGGACTATTATTTTGTTGAACGGAACAGAGAAATAACGGATTACTTCTATGGTTAAGATTTGGTTGACCAACAGGCAGAAAGGGGCGTCTCGTGACCGCCCACATGTGGAAAACGAATTTTGAAGTCGTTTGTCCGTTTTCTAGCAGTGAACCCAAAAAAACCCCGAAAAATCGAGCCAAAATCTCATTTTTTCGTTTTTCTGAACAAACGAAAAACTAATGAAGGAGCCGTTTTCTCGTTTCTGCTTATTTCATTTCAAATTGAAAAACAAATGATCAAAACGTACACGGACCAAGACACCTGACGTTAACAAGCAGAATCACCAAAGGAGAAAATCAAAATTAAGTAACCATTATAGTGGCCAGTGTTTGCATTATTTGGGATCTTGACCCTTAAAAAACCAACACTGGATTTGGTTTGGTTGCTATAGTTGAGTTATAACAACCAATCAAACCAACAGAAAGGTGCTTATCATGTAGTGACTTGAATACATGCCTTAGGTTTTCTTTCATCATGTTAACATGAGATGACATTTTTGGTGTAATCAGACAGATGATCAAAGACTTAAAGAAGAAAACTTTAGTATGGACACACAGACAACAATGATTACCATCCAAAAAAAATAAAACTTCTTGTAACCAATCAGAACTCATCCATGGCTCCCATCATGCATTATGGTATGAACAAACTATAAGCTGAATTTGTAAATTCTTTTATTCTTACTATTTTCCAGAGGTGGGAATTTTAAGTCACAAGCAAGTCTCCGAATTCTCAAAATTCCAAGTCCGCAGAGAGTTAAATGTAATGAGGTAATTGTCTAATTAAATGATGATTGTGCATTAGTGATGAACACCTGCTGTTACTGAGAGTTACAGAGAATCAGATGTTGATGTTTTAGTGGTTAAAATTATGCCACCATCATGAAGTTCAGTGTTTTCTTTTAGTTGGGCTCTTGTCCTTTGGCTTCCTGGCTTCCTGGGTTTAGGGTGACCACCTGGTAAGAGGGCTGTTGCGGGACATAGATGTGATTTTGCGGGACAATGTGGGACACGTGTGAGACTGATAGATTTTTTTTACTGTTATGCTATGTAAATACTGATTGCATCTGTTGTCACATGCGCTGATCTGTGTTTTTGAGCACGCACATGCAAGCGAGAGAAAGCGTGTCATTTTTATGATAGTGAAGAGAATACACCTGCGAGAAAAAGGGATAGTGCTTGTGCGTTTTGATGCGACCCGCATTACAAAAATGTGCTCTAGACGTCTGTCATTAAAATAACGCCATTAGAAACCACCTCAAACAAACTATTAAAATAAGAAGAAAGTCGCATCTGAAAGCTGCATCGATTTTTTTATTTATTTTTTTTTTTTTAAATGAATGGAGAATATCGTGTTTTTCCATGTGCGCTCAACTGTTTCCATCGGTGGAAAAACTTTAAAAACTTTATTTAAAAGGCAAAAGAACGCATGAACATTTTCTTAATATGATCATTAAAAACCAACAGACTGATGAAAATGTGGGACATTTTCTCAATATGTGACGTGCAGGACAAAGGGTGAAAATCCTGTGCGGTACAACACAAACCGGAACATGTGGTCACCCTACCTGGGTTAGATCTCACACTGTAGCAATGCATGTGGTGTTGTAAAGCACTGAGGAGATATTAGCTATTTTTATATTATGAGTCATCATGAGCTGGCTGGATAACAATCAAATTATTATTATTTTTATTATAAATATGGTTAGGTTTTCAATAATCAATCCTGTAAAACTACAGGATGCAAGCAAAGTTTTGCTCTAATATAGAAGATGAATTTGAAAACTATGTAATGCAAATGCAAATGCAAAAAAAAACTCTAGTACATTTTGCAGCTGCTTAAAAGCAAATTACTTTGAATAAATAAAAGGGTCAAGAGCTAAAGCAAAAGCAAACATTGACCGCAATTATGGTGGCATCAGGTTTCTTTTTTTTTTTTTTTTTTTTTTAGTTGATTCCATCCAAGGCTGTCAGTTGTAGTTCTTGTGTTTCTCTTTTCTACAGTGATGTTGATTGTTAACAGCGAGTGTTCATCACTAATGCTCAACTGCCATTTAATTAGTCAATTATCTCATTAAATTTAACTATTTGAGGACTTGGGATTTAAAGGAGAGTAAATTCTGAAAATAAATGATATGTTGCACATATTTGTTGCACATAATGATATAGAGGGACATCTTTCAGTGTTTAATGCTCTGTTCTGTTGGGATTTAAAATGTTAAAGAGTTTTGTGGGTTACCATTGTGCTGAAGATTAGAGTCTGTTTAAGGATTTGTGTAGATATTGATGCAGTGATAATATTTTTGCTCATGCTAGTTGCATATGTGTGCTGTTGTCAGTTAGCAGTCTTGAGTTAAATTTGTTTCTATTTATAATGAATTTGTTAACTCAATTTTATTTTAAGTTTAATATTATTATTTAATGGTTTTAAGATTAAGAGATTAAAGTATTAATCTGCTCTCTTTGCTAACACATAATAAATATTAGTTTCTAAACATTCATGGCAGTTTATTGCATTACAGTAACACTTTAAAGTGGCTAAAGAACTGTAAAATTCCAGTAAACTACAGGCAAATGTGCTGCCAGTATTTCACAGTTAATTTACAGGACAATTCTTACTACACCGCAATTCTATATACTGTTAAAAAAAAAAAAAAAAAAAAAAAAGGTAAAAAATATACAGTACTTTATAGGTGAAGCTGCTGCCAGTTAATTACTGTAAAATTTACAGTGAAAAGTTTTACAGTGTGTAATACATGATTTGACTAAAACATAATTGGTTACTATGATTCACATGGCTTCAATTTTACCATACGTTCTTAATATCAAATCAAGTCAAGTCAAGCTTTATCGTCATTCCGCTACATGTGTGGACATACAGTGGAACGAAATGTTGTGTCTCGCAGGACCACGGTGCTACATAGATAAACATAAATATGAACATAAATACACTAGACGTAGAAACAATTTTTTAAACCTATACATGTAACTATACATATACTATAAATAATTGACTATACATACACATAACCTAAGACAGACTATACAAGTAGTTTACATAACTGTGCATGATAATGTGCAGAAGAGGTATTTAAAGGCTAAGAAGCAAATAGTGCAAAATGATTTGTGGTGCGTTGACAAGTAAATCAGATCTACAAGTTGACAAGTAAATCAGATCTACTAGGGGTGTTCATTTCGGTTATGCCGACGCTCCTTAACCGATTATTAACCGTTAACAGACAAGATTATTTCAAACTAGAATTTAATTATTTTAGAAAGCATTAGTGTCTGTGACCCGTTAAAAATACCAAAAATTGTTTTCCAGGGATTAATTTTACATGCGCAAAAAGCAGCAAACAACAGAACATGAGGATTTACCATGGGATTTACCTGGACATATCACATCACGCACCTGCAGCGCTTCTGCATGCGAACGGAGAAAAACATAACAAAGCTAGGCTAGGCTATATATAATGAATGAATAGGCCTATACGATAAATATTTTTACTTAATTAACAAAGAGAAAGAAAAAAACTGTGCAACAAGTAGCTAGGATGCAGAGTTTTGGTTAATTTTTGTGCTACGCGAAAGGAAGGCGGCTTTATTTTTCTTTATTTTTTTCTTTATTTTTACAAAAGCACGAAGATTTGTTTTTATTGTGAATGTACACAGATAAACGCAAACCGTTTACATTTTCGATTATCTGTATGACTAGAAGGAGTCGTTTCTACTGTTAGAAGAAAAAAAAAAAAAAAAAAACAAGTGATCGCACCGGGGCCGCGCACACCCACACACAATTAAGCTCTGCTAACTTAACAATGCAACCTTTCCATAATCATAATAAAATACAGTCACCCAAACATATGGAAAAATCACACTGCCTAATCGTTATCAACGTACTGCCGTGATATTATGCCAAATAATTTGTTTTATGTGGATGCTGGAATGTGAGTGAAGTACAAAACCAGGTTTACATAATAAATAATATTTTGGCATTCAAATACATCTCGAATACGGAAACTTTTGGATTTGTGTTGTATGAGAGACCCAACGTTAGTTTCAGTTTCGCTTTAGCCTAAATGAATTCGTTTTGGCTTGTCGTTAATATAGCCTAGTTTCTATATTTTTCATTCTGGTTCTTTTTTGAATACTGTTAAATTGAAAGTATTCAGATTGATTTAATTTATGTAGAATCGCAAAAAAAAAAAAAAAAAAAAGTATTCAGAATTGATTTTTGTGGAGTGAGGGGAACTAAAATAGCCTAGCCTATGTTTATAGTGTTTGTAAACATTTCGCGTCGGCCTCAGGCCTGTTTCTGAATGTAATAATATGCGACTTAATGTTGTAGGCCTACGTGATTTTTCTTTTTTTTTTTTTCCTCTCAAAAATGCAAACGTTTTAAAATATTTTGATAAATTACTGAAAAAAATTAAATGGTCTTTTAAACCGTTTAACTGATTGTATTAACCGGTCAAAATTCTTTCTGTCGGCTAACGGTTAACCGGTTAAAATGAGCATCCCTAAGATCTACCTTCTGCTTCCTTGGGGTGTAGTTGTGAATAATGGCCTTGATTTCCAGTTGTTCACCACAAACAGCTGAGTAAGGCATCTTGAGATCAACAAAAAAGCTCTTAGAAACGACCATTTCCTCAGATTCTGCCACACAGATGCCTTTGAGAAGGAACACAGACATACAAAAAAATTGCTAGAAGATGCTAATGTTGTTTTTCAGAGCATGTATTCTGGGTTTGCAGCTTCACCTTACCAAGTGTTGGTGACAGACTGACAGCCAAGATCTGCCAGGTAGTAATAGAGTCTTTCAGGTAGAACACTTTTTCTGCGACTGATGTTGTTCGACTGGAATATGAGCCAGCAAAGACTGAAATGATTCAGTTCAAAATAATACTGTTGTCTAAAGAAAAACAAACTCTTACTTACTAGTCGTTTCCAATACTATTGGGTAGCTCAATCTCCTCCCAAAGCCAACTCTCAGGGAACCATGTACGTGACACAATCTCTTCAGAATTTGTATAACAGTCGTCACCATCATCTGTTTTTAGTTTTCAGAGAAACAAGTCATTAATCTTTCTGGGAAATGAAAACACATTTATTTCTATTACTGAATTCCCAATTCATAATCTCAGGAGTGATTAGTTTTGTGTCTGAGTCCAGTGTTGAGTCCTAGTTTTTAATCGATTGAACAGAGGTGGGACTTTCAAAGAGATACATTAATAAGAAGTGTCTAATTAAATGATAATTGTGCATTAGTGATGAACACCTGCTATTATTGAGAATTACAGAGGATCAGATGTTACACCACCATCATGAAGTTAAGTGTTTTCTTTAGTTGGGCTCTTGACCCTTTTCTTAAATCAAAATAATTTTCTTTAACAGCAAATAATTCTGCATTATTGATGTAGCAAACAGAAACAACTAACATTTGTGTATTTTGAAGTAGCAGATGAGTTTATACTTTCTGTCTATAACCAATAATGAATAGTCATCCTAAAGTGGTCTCTGTTTGGCTTATGAATGTTTATGGAATTCAACGATTATGGAACTTCAAAAAAGTTCTATTATAATGCTTTAACATTGAAGAATGAAAAGAACTACGTTGGCTCAGGCTTTTAGACATAAACACTTATCACGATCCTCAACAGTGGTTACAATTATTTATTTTATTTTTTTATACAGTGCATTGATGGGAGTTTTTGCTATGGTTTTACCCAGTATGCATTGCAGCATGAAGCATTTTGTTGATTGTCACCATTGTGACATGTCTAGAGCTCTGTTGCATTACATAGATTTATTTATACATCTGACATGGTTTATTAATTCATATTTGCATTAAATGCAAGGCAAAACCACATGTAACCTGGGTAAAAAAAAAAAAAAAAAAAAAGTCCAGTTTAATATGGTATAATTAGGGTAAATATGTAAGTTGTGTTTAGTGCAACTCACAGCTTCCCCTACATATTAAATATGGCTCCTTTAAAATTATGTTGTTTGGTAGGTGCAGTTGAAATATACTTGCTAAAAAACGTGCTTTTGACAAGCAAGTTTCTCTATCTGTTTATTTATTGGATTATGTATAGCTAATCCCTCCTTCTTGAAAGGACTCGTGACAGGGATTGGCTGTCATGAGAGAGAAGGCAGGAGTGTAATAGGAGTGAGTAGGAAAAACACAAAGATCCTGATTGGATTGATTTGCTTTGTTGTTGTTAGTTTACTAACAAATAGTTAGTAAGAGACTTAAAGCCTACTGCTTGTGATTGTTTTATAAAGGATCATACTTATTTTTGAGTTATTACAAAGAGACGGATTGGAATTCGTCTGTTTTACCGCGACTGCTGTGATGAATGTGCGAGACCATATAGATGTGCATCTTCAGCGACCATGCTGGAGTCTCGCACTGTTTTTCTAAGATGGGAATTGTTTTGGACGAATGATCATCGTTGCTTATAATGACGATCCAGATAGCATTCTGAATCACCGTGGGGTTCAGAGTTCCTCTGGCAAAGGGGGACACCCGGAGCTGTGAACTACATTAAAAGCGTATTCAAGGAAGCTGTAAGTCGTTACCGAGCCCGGCGGACAGCTGATGGACTCTCAGGTATTTCGTTTAAATTTATTTTGCTCTTCGGAGTGAAGCGGCCAATTTTGAGTTTGCTTTACATGGCCACAACGCACTCAAGCAGCGTTACAGGCCTGCTACGAGGGTGTGCGCACTTAAGGGTGAATGAGTGAATGTGTGTGGGCCCACAATTATTCGGTTTAGTACGGTGTGTTCAAGGATGCTAATTTTGTGATTTACTAATTTAATACCTACCACACTCATGCTTTCAATGTGGAACTAGCCACAGCAAGACAGAAGTTCTTCTCAAACCTTATAAACAGTAACCTAAACAACACTCGCACTCTTTTTGCTACTGTTGAGAGACTAACAAACCCCCCCAAGTCAGATTCCCAGTGAAATGCTCTCTGACAGCAAATGCAATGACTTTGCCTGCTTCTTTTCCGACAAGATCATTAATATCAGAAAGGTGATTAGCACTTCAAGTTTTGCTGAGGTCAGACAGATACAACCGCAATTTCAAAAAGAAGTCACTTTGTCTGTTTTTGAAGCAATTGATAGCAAAACTTTGAAAGAAATAGTACAGCACCTTAAATCCTCAACCTGCAACCTTGACACACTTCCCACATCTTTTTTCAAAAGTGTGTTTAACTGTTTAGAAGCAGATCTCTTAGAAGTGGTGAACACCTCACTTCTTTCTGGGACTTTTCCAAACTCCCTGAAAACTGCAGTTGTTAAGCCCCTTCTGAAAAAGAGCAATCTTGATAACACCATTTTGAGCAACTATAGAGCAATATCTAATCTTCCTTTTATAGGCAAGATTATTGAAAAGGTAGTTTTCAATCAGTTGAACAGCTACTTAAACTCAAATGGATACCTGGACAATTTTCAATCTGGTTTCCGACCGCATCACAGTACAGAGACAGCGCTCGTTAAGATAATAAATGATATTTGCCTAAATTCTGCTTCTGGCAAAATATCAGTGCTGGTACTACTAGATCTTAGTGCTGCGTTTGATACTGTCGATCATAACATTCTTCTAGAGAGACTGGAAAACTGGGTAGGGCTTTCTGGGATGGCTCTCAATTGGTTCAGGTCATACTTAGAAGGGAGAGGTTATTATGTGAGTATAGGAGAGCATCAGTCTAAGTGGACGTCCATGACATGTGGAGTCCCTCAAGGCTCAATTCTTGCGCCGCTCCTGTTTAGCCTGTATATGCTCCCACTAAGTCAAATAATGAGAAATAACCAAATTGCCTATCACAGCTATGCTGATGATACCCAGATTTACCTATCCTTATCACCAAATGACTACAGCCCCATTGATTCCCTCTGCCAATGCATTGATGAAATTAACAGTTGGATGTGCCAGAACTTCCTTCAGTTAAACGAGGAGAAAACTGAGGTCATTGCATTCGGAAGCAAAGAGGAAGTTCTTAAGGTGAATGCATACCCTGATGCTAGGGGTCATACAACCAAAAACCAAGTCAGGAATCTTGGTGTGATTCTGGAGTCAGACCTTAGTTTCAGTAGTCATGTCAAAGCAGTAACTAAATCAGCATACTATCATCTCAAAAACATTGCAAGAATTAGATGTTTTGTTTCCAGTCAAGACTTGGAGAAACTTGTTCATGCCTTTATCACCAGCAGGGTGGATTATTGTAATGGTCTCCTCACTGGCCTTCCCAAGAAGACCATTAGACAGCTGCAGCTCATCCAGAATGCTGCTGCCAGGATTCTGACCAGAACCAGAAAATCTGAGCATATCACACCAGTCCTCAGGTCTCTACACTGGCTTCCAGTTATATTTAGAATTGATTTTAAAGTACTTTTTCTCATTTATAAATCACTCAATGGCCTAGGACCTAAATACATTGCAGATATGCTCACTGAATATAAACCTAACAGACCACTCAGATCATTAGGATCGAGTCAGTTAGAAATACCAAGGGTTCACACAAAACAAGGGGAATCCGCTTTTAGCTATTATGCTGCCCGCAGTTGTAACCAGCATCCAGAAGGGATCAAATGTGCTAAAACATTAGCTACATTTAAATCTAGACTCAAAACTCATCTGTTTAGCTGTGCATTTACTGAATGAGCACTGTGCTTCGTCCGAACTGATTGCATTATGTATAATCATTTTCTGTTTTTAACTGTCTTAAATTTATTTTAAATCAATTTATTTTAAATCAGTTTTTTACATTTTTCATTTTTTGTTTTATTGTTGTGATCAATGTTTTTATGATTGTTCTATTTCCTTTTGTGTGATTTATTGTTTTTATTATTGCTTTTATGATTATTCTACTTCCTTTTATGTAAAGCACTTTGAATTACCTTTGTGTATGAAATGTGCTATATAAATAAACTTGCCTTGCCTTGCCACACACAAACTTCCTAAGAGTTACAAACTTATTTAAGTGTGTATTTCAAGTGAGAGAGACTCACTTGGACTGGGTAATTCTCTGGTGTTTGCAAGGACAATATTGTGTGTAAACTAACTGAAGCTCTCTTATATTTTGAGCATTAGAAATATTTGAGAACTTATTTGTGTGAAGAAGTGTAATTTTGTATTTCTTATTTAATTTCAATTAACAACCTTTGCTTTGTTCTAAATAAAAATTGTAATTGTTTCCGTGGAAAACTAACTTCCTTAATTTGGTGTTTGACTAGAGTTAGTGTGGTTGTTAAAAATCTGATTTGACGGTTTCATTTCCATCACCCTATGCTAGGTACAGATTATTGCTTGTTAAGTTGGGGTAAAAGGGAATTCGCATAACTAGTCGAGAGACACATAATAAAAGAACCTGTGTGTTCATCCTAAAGAGCTCTAGAAAGGCCATATCTGAGAGAAGGGTCTGACACACACAAGGACTGCAGTAACACTGGTAATCAACAATTGTCTGATTAATGGATTTGGATTTATTTATTTTTTTTGTTTGTTTTTTAAGTAATGACCAAACGGCCATCGGAAGACTGATTGTAGTCTGTTTGATCAATTTTGCCTTCTCAAATCATCAGGAGTCCCAACTTGCCTAAAATAAAATCTATAGATATAAAACAATGTTAGTTTAAACGTTAAACCTAGATAAATGTGTGCTATTAGGCACATATCCAATTGTTTGTGCAGAGAGTGGAAGCTAAAGCCGCTCTGCAGGACATAGAGGCGCCAGCGCAATCAAAATATTCCGTCATTTTTGCTCATAAAGGTAAGAGTAATACATCATTCGGAACTGTAAAGGGTCTACTTTACAGTAAAACAGTATAGAAACTAACTGTTAATTGTATAGAAACAGCACAGAAACTAAATGTTAATTAACATAGATGAATAAGGCATGGCATATAGGCTACACCAGAACGTTTAGCAATTACTGAGGAATCAAATAAATAAAGAACATTTAAACAAAGCCTCCAAAGCATAACGTGAGATAAACAGCGAGGACAAAACCAACATGTTCACCTTCTCTGGTTATTTTATTTTACTTTTGCTTGAAAACCAAATCCTCCGTGCCGTCCGCCATTGTTTCCTCAGTATTTGCTTCATTTGCTGACGCAGCGAGTATAAACCAGGCTCTGCTCCCAAAGAGCTGGCATTGAAAGCTCACTGTCTTCACGTGATCAGAGAAATCTGACTTTGGCTGCACTGAGCCACGGCTCTGCACCGCGCGTTGTATGCATCAAGCAGCGCGGACCATGCACTGGCACAAATGCAACCATGTAACTTGCACATTCTCAAAAAATTGTTGCTAATGCAACGGTTGCCTGTGTAGTTAACAGCATCAGTTAGGACAGATTTATTTTTCCTTAAGAGAATCAAACAATATCGGCTGATATCATTCAAAATAATCGGCTATCGGTATCGGCAGCAAAATTCAGTATTGGTGCATCTCTAGTTAAGGGGCATAAAATATATTTGGGATTGGGCCCTAGTATACTGCTCTGACCCTTCTTGGCACTGAGTGTATGAGTTCATGACAAATTGTCACATCTGTCCTGTTTAACTCCTGAATTATGATCTCCTTAAACTGATCTCTCAACTCATTTCTACAGAATTCCCCACAGCTACTCAATAGTGTTAGGGTTGGGTGAAATACATGTGCACTAAAGGTTTCACCTTAGAAGAATGCATATAGTCTTTGGCATGTTGAAAAAATTCCCAACAACGCAGGAAATGAGGAGAGGGCAACATCTTCCATTTCAAGTTTTATATTACAGCACACAATATGATCATGAGTTATAAACAAAAACCATAAATTAATCTGCTATTTCAAGTTAGAAGGTACAAATGTTTGCTGTGAAACAATATTGCAACTGCTTCAAAGAAAATTACTTTGAATTAGTAAAAGGGTCAAGAGACCAACTAAAGCAAACATTGACCACAATTATGGTGGCATTGTGTGTTTTTTTTTGTTTTTTTTTCCAGTTGATTCCATCCAAGGCTGTGACTTAAGTTGTAGTTCTTGTGTTTCTCTTTTCTTCAATGATCTTGATTGTAAACAACAGGTGTTCATCACTAATGCTCAATCGCTATTTAATTAGTCAATTATATCATTAAATTTAACTCTTTGAGGACTTGGGATTTGAGACTTGGGAGCATTGCTTGTGATTTGAAAGTCCCACCTCTGGGCACTTCTCATTGTACTCCTTCTCTAGCAACACCTGTTAGATCTGAAATGATCGATTCGGTCCAATTAGCCTAGAGCAGTGGATTTCAAACCGCTCCTGAAAACACTCCTGCCTTGCACATTTTGTATGTCTCCCTCATCTAACACACCTGATGCAACTCATCAGCTCGTTAGCAGAAACTGCACAGCATGGATTGAGTGTGTCTGATAAGCGAGATATACAAAATGTGCAGGGCAGGGGTGCTTCCAGGACTGTTTTGAAAACCACTGGCCTAGAGTATGGATTTGCAGAAGTCTTTATTTTGTAAATATGGGCCTTGGAAAAGGTTAAATGAGTTTATTGTGCTTTGACTACAACAACAATGCCGACAACAATCATGCATGTCACTTCTGCAGGTTGGATCTTACTTTGTGAGATAAACAGTCACTCGTCTCATAGCTTTTGCTAGCTCTAAGACACTTGCTTGGTATTTCTCCTGCTTTTTTCTAGCAAGCAAGCAAATAAGTAAATAAATAAATAAATAAATACATTTCAGACTTTCTGGAACATTTTAAAGTTTATGTTTCAGAAGGGGTGCACTCATTTATGCAGCATATCTATGCTGTAATTTATTCTAATATAGGGTCCACCCGAAACACAATTATACGTAAAAATGACATATCTAATAGCAGAGTTGAACTCTAAAAACATGTTTAATATTTAAGAGGGTTGAATCAGAATTGCTGTTTCTCACCCAGTGATCGCCGTCTTCTCCTTGAAAGGAAGGGACACTCTGGTGCTACAGGAAAATTCATTACAATGAAATTAGCATATGATACTTTGTGTTAGGTAATAGACTCTCTAGCTCTAACCCTAATCAAACACACCTGAGCATGCTAATCAATGTCTTCAGGATCATTAGAAAATCACAGGTAGTTGGATTTCAGGGCAAGATTTAAGGAACCCTGCTATAGACACTGGTGACATTCAGGGACTAATACAATAAACCATTAACTGTCTAGTGAATTTCCCACTAAATGCTGTTTATTGATAGTAAATATATTTACTAAAAAAAATATACTGGTATTTTTATGCAAAATGACTAAATTACAAATACACATGCATACTTGTTCTGGTGTCGGTTCCTCCTGCAGTGTTGGACGCAAACATCAGACCTGCATCAGTGAAAACCCCCATACTGTCCCTTCCACCTCCAGCCGTACAGCCGGTGTCATGCTTCTCTATGATATCCCAGATCTAAAGCAACAAAGAGATCATTTATGAGCCAATCTCAAGCATTCAGTGACTGTTGAGATGCTGGTGAACATCCTTCACCTTTGTCTGAGTGAGTCTGTTCTTGTTAAGGACGTTCACAGCCTTGTCAACCACCATCAGACCAACTTTAGCTCCAGGATCTCCAGTTATCTGCAGCTTGACCTCATCTCCTGTGTCATAGGAATTCCTTTTGTCCTTCACCTTAAGCTGGAGCTGTAATTAAAACAAGACATGCTGTGTCAGAAAACAGACCTAGTTGCTTGGCACATCAGCTGCTTCTTGTGATGGTTGACCAACCTTTCCCATGCATGTGTCCTTCACATCAACCCAGACTGAATCAGACACCACCTCAGATGAGCCCACATGGTAATAAGCCACAATGCGGAAGGACGGCAGCATGTCTTTGGTTACAGGTAGATACAGAGCCACTAGAGACTGTCCTTTCATCTTAAACCTGTCTACTTTTACAATCTGACCTTTACTTAAGATCTAAAAATGAGGCAGGCGAGAAAATAGACACAGTCATTTATTCATATTCATTCAAAATAATACAAAAGCTATATACAAGATTTACTCAAATCAATAATATCTCAGCATGAATGATGATATGACTGTTACTCACCATGTATGTGCAGTCTTGGTCTTTGACACCTGGATTTTGTCCGGTGTTTAGATAGACAGTCATTAAATCACCTATCTGAAACACTGGAGCCTCAGTGAAGATGTGTAAGTAGTTGTTGGAGCCATTTTTGGGCTTGTAGGCCTGAGCTGTCATTTTCTTCACTGCCTGCTGTTCATTGCTTAAATGTGGATCTTTGGTCTTTGCCTGGAAAGAATAAACATATCATTTCTAATGTGCTCAGTATAATATGCTCCACTACTTGTTCAACATCTGTTAACTGATTTATTTTATACTCAACCACCAGTGAAATTGACTGAACATTATGATGGCAGGTCTTACAGTGATCTCCAGTGTAGTAGATCCTCCCAGAGTGTTGATTATAACCTTCGCAATGCCATTGTCTCTTGTCTGACCTTTGACGGCCACCTGACTGCCCACCACTTCCACATCCACATTTACAGCAGGCGTCTGGTCAGGATTTGTTACATATACCTTTCAGAAAACCCAGGCCAAAAAAAAAGTGATCTCCGTTAATAAATTGTTGAAACTGTTTCTCAGTTCCTATAACCTTTAAGGTTCTCATTTATCTAGGTAATGTTTTATACCAAGACCCTGAAGGTCATTCCAGGTTTGAAGAATTGGGGTGTTTTTTTGAAGTGGATGGTGTACGGTGACGTCACAATCTGAATGCCTCTCCTTTCTGCTTTCACCATTTCACTGCCTGAAACACACAAACGATTAGCTTCTCACATACAATCACACACATGCATGTAAACATGTCCATACAGATGTTCAGTATCTGTTGATTCTTACCACTTTCTGTTAAAACACTAACAGAAACATAGATTGATCGTCCAACCAGCTGATTAATGTTAGGAAAGGACGTAGTGATCATCTCATTGGTCAGTTCTGCAGTACCTTCTCCTTTTAATATCTGTTCACATATGAGGAAGACAGATACAACAGTCTACAAGATGCAGTGAAAAGCAATTTAACTTCTTATTTAAATTGTCCTCTGTGTGAAGAGATTTGACACTGATCCCAGCTTGTAAGATGTTTAATGTCTCTCACCTGAATTTTTTGCAGAGATGTAGGAATACTTGTTTTCTTCTCTCCGTCCATCACACCAAACACCACAAACGCATTTCCATCCACCTTCTGTCCAAACAGGTACCTATAAAAGCACATCCAATTTCTGAAACTGAATGGTAATGATAACTGTAGGAGCCATAAAGGCGTTAATATTGTTGTATAGTGTTTTTCTACTGCTTATGTACTTTTGACTGCATTTTGTATGTATTTTCTGTGCTCCCCCTGTGGCAAATAAGATTAATTGTAACCCTTTTGGCATTTCCTGTGGGTAGCCATCTTAAACAGGAAGTGATGTGTCAATGGGAGGGAGACAGTTTTTTGACTTGCAGCCATTATTTCTCACTACACAGTTTTGTCTTATTTTTTCAAGTATTTATGTTTTTGTTACAATAAACACAAGGATCAAAGGAGGCTTTGGAGTGTCAATTTTACTTTCCCACACGGAAGTGGCCAAATGTTTAATAAGAAGCCACTACAGTAACCCAGTTATTTAAATAACTTTTATTTTATTTTATTTTTATTGTATTATATACAGTAGTCTAAATAGTACTGGAGTTATTTTATATATATATATATATACATGCATTACATAATTTTAAAATTCCTTCACTATAACTTTGAGAGCAACACTTTGTTTGCATGCTGTAGTTCACAGGGTTGATTATGCAAAACCTAAACATATAATAAAAAAAATATTTTTTTAATTACATAATATTTTTAATTATGCTAATAGCTCCTCAGTGTACCTCATTGCTTTACAACTCCACATACATTGCTACAAAGACAAATCTAAACCAGGAAGTAAAGAACCCAACTAAAACAAACACTGATCTCCATGATGGTGGCATCATTTTAACCAATAAAACAACATTGGATCCTCTGTAATTCTCAATAACAGCAGGTGTTCATCACTAATGCACAATCATCATTTAACTAGTCAGTTATCTCATTACATTTAACTCTTTGAGGACTTGGGATTTTAGACTTGGGAAACTTGCTTGTGACTTGAACGTCCCACCTCTGCCAGAAGCTACAATATGGTACATTATTTTGTAGTTTACATACAACTTGATTTTAAATAACACAGTGAAGACTGATTTTGAATACACTGGAAATATTTTATCTTACTTGGCTTCAATGTTGACTGTCAGACTCTCATCACGCATGTAGAAGAATGACTTACTGGGCTTTAATTTCACTTCAAATACTGGAAGCACTAAAACCAAACCAGACACACACACAAATAAATAAATAAACACATTCTTTGACTCATCATATTCGTATACAACAACAGTTTGTAGACACAGGTCTTACCATATTCTTTGACCTCAAAGTCTGCAATAAAGGTCTTCTGAGGAGTGTTTGAGAACCGTGTGACCACTTTCCAGATCCCAGAGCTGGGCAACATTCATAAATAAGCATTATACAAAACAATAAATACTGTAAAAAAAACACTATATTTATTCAATAAAATTATTAAATTATTTCAATAGACGTCAACCAATATTAACAATTAAATTAGAATTAATTAGAATTAATCAAACGAGATGCTTACAAATTAACTATTCAAAATGAGTAAAATAGCACAAAAAATTAAGTAAATTTCAAACAAAAATGTTGGTTTCATTGGACAAATAGAAAAAAAGATGAAGAAGAAAAAAAAAAAAAAAACTCTTTACTAATGAATACTATGTTATGCATGCCAGGCCATTAGTTGGCGATCAAGAAACACCCTGCAAAAACATAATACGCATGCACGTGATGTCAATTTTTTCACAAATTCACATTTGTGCTGTTCACATGGAGATGATACATTGTGTTCAAAAGCTTGTGTTTTCAGACCCCCAAAGTTATTGAAGACAGCTGATGTTAACAAACAGAATCACTGAATAAGAAGGTTACCATTACGGTGGTGCTTTAATTGGGCCCTTGACCTTTGACTTTCAACATTATATTTTGTTTGGATGCTATAACTGAGGTATAGCAGCTAAACAAGCCAAGAGAAAATATGATTAGGGGCTGTAGATTATGCTTTTATTTACTGGGATAAAAGTTACCCCATGGTTGTTCTGGTGTTAATTATAATATGTTGAATTTAATTAGTATTGTTGCCTGTAATCTTTTGAAACAATTTTGAGTAAATATGGTTATATTTTTTTATACCATATAACACATTAACGAGTATCTGCTGTGTTGTGTGTAGATAAGTTTAAGAGTTATTCTGAGGTAGACATCATGGATCACTGAAAATGAAATTCAGTCAGTTCACTCAGAATCAATCTTCACAGTGTTTTTCACACACAAACACACCTGGCAATCTCAGGGATGATGTATCTTCCTGAATTCATGCCTTTCACTGGAGATATATTCTCTGATGAAACTGTGATGCCTTGAGGGTTCTTATAAAAAAAAAAAACAGAAACCAACATTAACACTGAGACTGCTGAGATCATCAGTGCAATGGTGCTCATTACAGCTGAAAAGTCATGAATGAGTGTATGTTTGTGAGAATAAGCAGTGTTTACCATTATTTCCACTGTGATAACAGCACTGAATGGTATCATTGTGGGTGTCAGAGAGAAAATCCTGTAAGAAACTGCAAAAAAAAAAAAAAAAAACAATAATAAAATAAATAAATAAAATAAATAATTTAAAAAAAAGTCAAAGTAAAATCTGAAATACTGAGTTATGATTTTTTTTTCTGCAAATAAAAACCCTGGTAAAAGCAGCAGTCAGTTTAATAATAAGCTGAATGGCAAAGTTGTAAAATCCAGGTTCAGAAAGTAAAACTCCTCCCCAGTATTTTGTTCCAATCACCTGGATTCGCTAATTAGCACAGTTTTCCAGCCAGAGATCAGACCAAGTCATTCCTTTCAAATCACAAGCAAGTCTCAAGTCAAATCCAAATGATGCCACCATAATTGTGGTCATGGTTTGCTTCAGTTTGTCTCTTGACCCTGTTCAAGTAATTTGTTTCTAAGTGATTGCAATATTGTTTCACAACAAACATTTGTGCATTGATAATATAAAGCTTGAAGTAGTAGATTTGCTTATGTTTTTTGTTTATAACTTGTTTGAATGAACATCATGAAGGGGTATTTTTCTTTGGTTTGTTGACTGTCATTCAGCTATTACAGATCTGTAATAATAATAATAATAATAATAATAATAATAAAGTTCTAAAGTTCTGTGAAACAAATACAGCAGGTGTTCATTACTAATGCACAATCATTAAAATAAGAGTGTTAAATTAAAGCTGGGCTCACACTACAGAATTTTTAGCCCGATTTTGCCCCCCTGAGAATCGTATCAAAAATCTTGTCGAGCACCTCGATCTGTCCGGATGTTCGGCACAGATTATCTGGTAATGTGAGACATTCACAGATCGAATCTTGCACCTCCCGATCTGCTCTCACACAAATCAGGGCCGCCCCAATCATATCAAGCATGTTTGATATTCAGGACACAACATATTGTGATATTCACAACAGCCAATGCGCAACCGCAAAACAGCTGCTGTGTGGTCCATTGGATAGTGGAGATGGAGGAAACTGCTGCTTATGTTTTTGTAGTAACACTGTCTGTATAATATGTTGAAAACATACCACAACCACATGGAGCAAGGAAAGCTCTGGAGTGAAATCGTCTCAGTTTTCAACATGCCGGGTGAGTGCATAAAGCTGCTAGCACGCTAACTAACATTTGTAAACATTAGTTGCTGAAATGACGATCTGTTGCGTAAGATCACGTGAGGCGCTCCCTATGTCATGATAATCCTAATAATATCTTGCAGTGTGTGATGCGCCACAATTTTCAAATCTTGTAGCATGTGCATGTTTAAGCCATCTTAAGCTGGGCTCACACTACAGGATTTTAAAAATCCTAACCGATTACGAAATCTGATTTTGTTTCCTGCTTTGCTACTGTTCAGACACTTTTGCTTACTGCTCCGCGCTTTGCTCCCTGTTTATATACTTTTCTCAGACTTTTCTAAGATTTTAACCTCAGCAGATCATTTTTGGCACAAACACTAAATTAAAAACTTTTCGTAACTGGAATAATACTACGAAAAAGGAGACTCTTTGCCTCCCACTGCCAGCAGTTTACATTCCGGAGACGGGAAAACACAGCTGCCTACTTTCAACAGACGAGAAAGAAAATGCCTCTTCAGCCTCTTTTGGAATCTACTTGCTGCACAAACTGCCACAGACTTCTACAAAGGATTGTGGTTCTTGAAACAAAGTTACTTGCTGGACTTCCAAAACAGACGGAACACTCAGCAGACCGTCGTCACGGACCCCCTCAGCATACAGCCAGTGAGTATTAGATAGAGGTGAGAGCTGTTAGGAGAGGTGGAGGTGTAGCTGCTCTATTTAAAGATGTCTATCAATGTAAGCAAGTGTCATTTGGTCAGTACTTGTCTTTTGAATATCTAGGGATTGTGCTGAAAGGTGCTCCACGAATTCTATTTATCATTATTTACAGGCCTCCAAAATACTCTCCAGCCTTTGTTGAAGAGTTCACAGAACTGTTATCAATGATTTCCTCAGAGTTTGAATGTTTTGCTATTGCAGGGGATTTTAATTTTCACATAGAAAATGCAGAAATCATAACTAAAAAAGAAATTATAACCGTTTTAAACACTTTTGACCTGATTCAGCATGTGCATGGACCCACACACAATCGTGGACACACTCTTGATTTTACTCATCAGTAAGGGTCTACACATTTCATCCATTGTCATTAAGGACATAGCACTGTCTGATCACTTCTGTATTTTCTTTGATATATTGATCTCTGCTACCACTGAATCTAGATCCGTCTCTGTCAGAAAGAGATGCATTAACGAAAATACTAGTGTTCTATTTATGAAGGCTATATCTTCAATGCCAAGCATTTCTGCAGACTCTGTTGATCTTCTCCTGGAGTCCTTTAACTCAAAAGTTAAGAATGTCATTGATGACATTGCACCAGTGAAAGTCAGTAAGATGACTGGCAGACAAAAATCATGTTGGAGAAAATCAACAGCAGTACAGAGTATGAAAAGACAATGCAGAAAAGCTGAGCGGATGTGGCGGAAGACAAAACTTGAAATTCACTATAGCATCTATAAAGACAGCCTTCATGCTTTCAATGTGGAACTAGCCACAGCAAGACAGAAGTTCTTCTCAAACCTTATAAACAGTAACCTAAAAAACACTCGCACTCTTTTTGCTACTGTTGAGAGACTAACAAACCCCCCAAGTCAGATTCCCAGTGAAATGCTCTCTGACAGCAAATGCAATGACTTTGCCTCCTTCTTTTCCAAGAAGATCATTAATATCAGAAAGGTGATTAGCACATCCTCAAATTATGCAGAGGTTAGACAGATACGACCGCAATTTCAAAAAGAAGTCACTTTGTCTGTTTTCGAAGCAATTGATAGCAAAACTTTGGAAGAAATAGTACAGCACCTTAAATCCTCAACCTGCAACCCTGACACACTTCTCACATCTTTTTTCAGAAGTGTGTTTAACTGTTTAGAAGCAGATCTCTTAGAAGTGGTGAACACCTCACTTCTTTCTGGGACTTTTCCAAACTCCCTGAAAACCGCAGTTAAGCCCCCTCTGAAAAAGAGCAATCTTGATAACACCATTTTGAATGAGCACTGTGCTTCGTCCGAACTGACTGCATTATGTATAATCATTTTCTGTTTTTAACTGTCTTAAATTTATTTTAAATCAAATTTGAAATATTTTTTAAATCATTATATCAATCAGTTTTTTTACATTTTTTGTTTTATTGTTGTGATAATTGTTTTTGTGATTGTTGTACTTCCTTTTTTGTGATTATTGTTTTTATTATTGTTTTTATGATTATTGTACTTCCTTTTATGTAAAGCACTTTGAATTACCTCTGTGTATGAAATGTGCTATATAAATAAACTTGCCTTGCCTTGCCTTGGTTGCAGCACACACATAAGGAGAATCTTGGCAGATTATCTTTCCTGAAACCTTAAACATGCACACACTACAAGATTTCAAAATTGTGGCGCATCACACACTACAAGATAATAACATGTTATACAGACAGTGTTACTACAAAAACACAAGAAGCAGTTTCCTCCATCTCCACTATCTAATGGACCGCACAGCAGCTGTTTTGCGGTCGCGCATTGGCTGTTGTGAAAGTACTGATGTAATCATAGCAGTGATCATTCCGATTTAAAATCCTGACTATTAAACATGTTTGATATGATTGGGGCAGCGCCAATTTGTGTGAGAGCAGATCAGAGAGCAGAGCAGGGAGGTGATTACCAGATAATCCGTGCTGAACATCGGGACCGAATGAGGTGCTCGACAAGATTTTTGCTCCGATTATCGGGAGGGGAAAATCGGGGCAAAATCAGGCTAAAAAAACTGTAGTGTGAGCCTGGCTTTAACAGTGAAGCAAAGTTATTGAGAATTAAGTGATGATTGACCATTATTAAAGACACCTGATGTTAATGAGCAGAATCACACACGCACAAAAACCAAGAAAATGACAATTATAGGTCACTATTATAGTGGTCCGTGTCCGTCTTGACCCTTAAGTTTTTCTGCTCATTAATATCAGGTGTTTTCGATAATGGACAATCATCACTAAATTAATCATTTAATTATGTCAATATCTTTAACTCTGTTTCAGTGCTAATTTAACACTTTAACACTATTGACTGTGGTCTCATATGTACTTTATGAGTTAATTTCACACTGGATTTTTTGCTGTCTAAGTACACTCTGCATTTGACATGTTTTCAGCACATAATCGTACCTGTGCTAGCAGGTGTGTAGATGGGCTTGTCGGTTTGTACAAATATATATCCAGACTGGAATGAGAGCATGACCACTTTCTCCAGTGTGACGGATGGAAACTGAGCTTGTAGATACACATACTGCTTCTCCAGAGGATCATCATAAAATAATTTCTGATCATCAGGGATCTGTAGAACAGATAATCTGTCAGTCTGAATATATCTGATAATAAAATAATGAGAATGAGACATCAATGCACTTAATTGCTGCACTATCACCTTTATATCTGTGAGGATCTGGAAACTGTTGGCTGCAGTCAGTGTCACTGATTTAGACAGTATCTCCTTGTTTTTCTTTAGGAATTGCTTTACCGAGATCTTTACATTCAGGTCTCCTCCAGAGTAATCCTGAGCCTCCACAAACACGTTCTCTGAGGAACCCACCCTCAGCAAATTAGGAGCTGACATAACAAATCTGAGGAGATCAAATCAGAGCGTTGGAAAACAGATCTGTTAGTGAATCCATGAACAAACCGTGTGTTTGATACTCACAGTGGGTCACATAGTGTGAGGAGCGGTGAGGAGAGAAGAACAACAGTCAGAAACAGCAGCTTCACGTCCATCCTGTCTGTCTGTGTGTCTCTTCCTGTGAGCGTCTGTGAACGTGTAGCTGCTCAGATTTATACCCGCCTCCACGACCGTCAGAGTCCAAACTGCACGCTCTCTTTCGATCTGTTTGTTTGCATTTGTTTTATAAATAAACTGACACTGGATATCACCAATCTACAATCTAAAAGTATCGCAAGTATTTATGTTTGAAGTAACTGTTTTCTATTTTTATACATTTTATACATCAAATGGGTCAATATCACTGTAGGGTGCCTTTTGGTGTCCTGTACGTAAATAACTCATTTGCCATGATAACTTTTTGTTTTGTGTAGGAGGATGCAGGTTATTTTGCTATGTCCCATGCACTGCTCATTAAATTTGAACGATAGTACAATATAAATTAGTAAAATTTAGTTCACAATATTAGTTAATATTTACTCAATTTGAGTGTATTGATCATTTGGTAATAAAAAAATATTTTCCTGCCGTATGTTTATTCGGTCACAATTTATTTTAAGATCCAATTTTCGGTATTAACAAACCATTAACTACGACTTTTGGCCCAATAAACTCCTAATTTGCTACTTATTAATAGTTAGTGAGGTAGTTGTTAAGTTAATTGCGTGGGATTAGGGATGTATATAGGGTCATGCAGAATATGTGCTTTACTAAATAGCCAATATGCTAATATGTATGCTAACAAGTGTGAATTGGTCCCTGTGCTAATTTGTTACTTGTGACTTGAAAGGAATGACTAGTCCCACCTCTGCTAATTAGTTCTCCTGGCTGAAAAGTTTTTACATTCTTTTACATTACAGACTTTCACATTCTGAATCTGGACTTTCCACCTTTGCAAACAGGAGGTAAAATCGCCATGATTTGAAGAGTTCACTGCAGTCCAATTCAGATTTCCAGTAAATGACCTGCAAAAAACATTTGTGTAAATTCAACCTTTGGTAAATTGGCAGCTGCTCTGCTGATCTTTTAAGGATCGAAAAAATAAACACATATATTGCCATGAACACTAGAACTGCCACAGGGTAAAATTTACCCGTGGCTGTTTTTCAAATGTACATAACAGATTTTCAATAAATCATTCAAGTCTCCCAGTCATTGAGAAATTGAGAAACTGAGAAATTTCCAGGATCAGAAAGTAAAAGTACTCATCAGTATTTTGTTCCAATTACCTTGATTTGCTAATTATTATATTATATTATATTATATTATAAAAATTTCCTGGTGCTAAAAAGATCCTTTCTTTTCTGTCTTTGATGGTTTGTTGTGAATGGTGCTGCAGAAAGCAAACAAATGTGCTTGAACATTTAAAAGGGTCACTGGATGCTAAGTTCACTTTTTCATGTTGTTTGAACATTAATGTGTGTTGGCAGTGTATGCACAAATCTACCCTATTATGATAAAAATCCATGCAATGGTTTTTAATTAATCTATAAAAATAATATCCCCTTTTTCAAATCGAGCCGTTCTCAGATGCCTGTCGGTGTGGCATCACACCAACAGAGGCCGATCCCACGATAGTTGATTGACATGAACGATTTACTTCGAATCAGCTGTAACAGTCAGCCCTCTTTGTTTCGATGCCGGTGCAGGGATGTAAGTTAGACAAGAATATCTCCGATGGAGGTGTTGTGTTGCTGGATGTAATAGTGAACATAGTGGTCGTCATTCACTCCCGACATCTGAGCCGCTGGAGATGCAGTGGATTACGTTTGTTTGTGAAGGGAATGCACCTCCCGATCTACATATATCCGTCTATGTTCGCACGAATCATTCATGATCCAGCTTCACTTACAGCAAAGGTGAGTACAAGGGGTTTTTATGAATATTTGCGATCGCCTTTCCTTATAACGTGGTAGTTGGGAAGTTTAGAGGTTAAACGCGGCTACATGCCGCTAATGTAAACAAGACCGTCTTTTCACAGAGAGAAGAGAGGGGCGGGGCGAGCAGAGCTCATTTGCATTTAAAGGAACAACCCCTTAGAATGAGATGATTTTTGCTGAGCTCATTTTGACAACGTAAAAAGGGTGTTGTTTTACAAAACCATTGAGAATTTTTAATCAAAGTATATTAGAGACTTTTCATTAAGACCCTAAAGAATCATATCAACTTGTGGAAAATGGGCATCCGATGACGCCTTTAAAAGGGAGGGAAAAACACTTCCATCAAGCTATTCAAATTAGACGCAGACATCTGATAGCTTACTTAAAACGGACAAATATGTCTGTGTTGACCACAGTGTGTTTTTGTGGTAAATCACTGGCTGCTGACAGCATGAAAACATAAAAACCTAATGACATTTTCCATTCAAATTGACGAGTGGGTCCAAACTCGATGTCTCATGGATCTGCAGGGCGCTACTGCCTCCTTTTGGCTACATCGAGCTACTACACATAGGCAGTCGTTATTTAGCAGGTCATTAGCAGACTTTTTTTTTTTCTTTTTTTAATGTCTTGCGCCCAAACATGCTTACAACCCCAATTCCAGAAAAGTTGGGATTACAATTAAACATTGTAATTAAAAGGAAAGTTGATGTGGCACAGTGTTAAACATGGCTCTGTCACAACTTTTTTGGAGTGTGTTGCAGCCATAAAAAATCTAAATTTGGTTATATTTACAAAATAAAATTAACAGTTGGCCACTGAAAATATTCTTTGAACTTTAGTCAATTAAATAAAGGTTAAAGAGAATGAACAGAAAGCATATTATTATAATGAGTCAAATAATGAGAAGAACCAAATTGCATATCACAGCTATGCAGATGATACCCACATTTACCTAGCCTTATATTGCCAAATGACTACAGCCCTGTTGACTCCCTCTGCCAATGCATTGATGAAATTAACAGTTGGATGTGCAACTAAACATCAAGTCAAGAATCTTGGTGTGATTCTGGAGTCAGACCTTAGTTTCAGTAGTCATGTCAAAGCAGTAACTAAAATCAGCATACTATCATCTCAAAAATATTGCAAGATATTAATAGGTGTTTTGTTTCTAGTCAAGACTTGGAGAAACTTGTTTATGCCTTTATCACCAGCAGGGTGGATTATTGTAACAGTCTCCTCACTGGCCTTCCCAAGAACACCATTAGACAGCTGCAGCTCATCCAGAACGCTGCTGCCAGGATTTTGCCTAGAACCAGAAAATCTGAGCTTATCACACCAGTCCTCAGATCTTACACTGGCTTTCAGTTATTTTTAGGATTTAACCCTTATGCGGTCTTCATTTTGGGTTGTACACTTATGGTGTTTGGGGTTTCTAGACCCCACACAACAAATTTAATATTGTAACAAAATATTAGTTTAAAAAAAAAAAAAAAAAAAAAAAACAAATGTCATTTTTCTGTTCATTAATGTTTTTATTTGTGTAGTTTTCGGAGGATTTATTATATATATATTTTTAATTTATATAAATGAATAAATCAATATTTTTTAAATAGGTTTTTATACAAAAACAGCTTTTTGTGTAAAATTCACTTTATAAAAGACCCATATTTTTAACTTTCATTCATGGGGATAGCATGGATCATTTGACATGGTTTAGTGAAAGATTTTTGCCCTTTTTTTTTTTTTTTTTTTTTTTTGGAAAATGCCCTTTTAAAAATAAAAAATGATCATTTTTACCAGTAGATGGCTGCAGAAATCAGCAATGAAATCACAATTTATATAACAATAAAAATTACTATTGGTCAAAGTTTCATACTTTTTGTACTGAAAAAAAAAAAAATCAGTTTTTCAATAATGTTACATTATGATCTCTGGAGATCCCACTTTGAAAAGGGACAAAATTCATCAATTCAAAATTCATACCTGCATAGTTTTGTAGTCGATCTATTAGTATGTCATGATCTATAGTGTCGAACGCAGCACTAAGATCAAGTAAAACTAGCAATGAGATGCAGCCTTGGTCTGATGCAAGAAGCAAGTCATTAGTGACTTTAACAAGTGCGGTTTCTGTGCTGTGATGGGGCCTGAGACCTGACTGAAATTCTTCATAGATATCTTTTTTTTTTGTTTGTTTTGAAGAATGAGCACAGTTGAGCAGATACAACTTTCCCTACATTTTTAGACATAAATGGAAGATTAATGACAGAATTTTTATTTTTGGGTGAAGTCCGTTTCTCACACACACACACACACACACACACACACACACACACACATACACACACAAAAAAATACAAAAAGAAAAAAGAAGAGACTTGATACATTTTGTTTAATGGCAAAAAAAAAAAAAAAAAAACTTTCTTTATTTGTGTATGTATGCATGAATGAAGACACCACATATAAAATATCAATAATTGATTCTGTTTTTGTTTAATCTGCCCGAAGTAAAAGGATTTCTGGAGATGGTGCAGCAGTCAGGAGATCAGAACATAAAACCAACAACACTGCAATCTAACATTTTTAAAATAAAAACATCTTTGGTGTAAATTACGCGATGATTGTTAAACACCACATAGACAATATGTATATTGTGCTATGCTGGAATGTATTATTTGTCATTCACAATTTCTTATGTTCACTGAACTGATTTAAATCTGGAGATGAATATATTTTTTTTTACGAGTCGTTCAGCCAGCACTGCACCAGGTTAAAGCATTCACATGCACTTTAAAAGCCTGATTTCAGAGCAGCTAAATGGTGCTGGGAACTAGAGGTTCTGAGGATGCTGCAACAGTCCACTACCGAAGGCAGTTTAACTGCACTGCAACTTGACACAATTTCATTTTTTTTTTTCTTCATTTTTTAAATTATTGTAATTGTAATTTCATTTTAATAAAATTATTTATATTATTCATATTTTAATAAAAGGCATTGTTATTATTATCAAGAACTATTTATTTAGAGTATGCAAAAGATACGTTTCCTGTAGTAAAGACATAGTTGTCATACTATATTTATAAAGTACATCGAAATTTGAGAAGGCTATTCTTGAGTTTAGTTATGCCAATGTATCGCTGCCAGTGGTCTGGTGTTGGGCTTTCCTCTCTTGTAGGCCAGTATTCAACCCAGGTATGCTCTCCAAAAACATACTGCAGACTAAAAAACAACAGAAAATACACTATGCAAAACATATGAATCCATTTTTTGTATAAATAAGCTTTAAAAACAAACATCACACTAACAGACATTGAGCTGATGTTTTACCCAAGATTGAATTGGTTTTTGTTAGTCTAATAAATGATACATGCGATGTCACACACTAATTTTCATACAGTATTCAGAAATTCATAATTTCACACACTTGTTTTTATGATGTTACTTGTTTACTGGGTTGTGGGTCGTTCTGTGTGAAAGCAGAATCCTGTAGGAAGTGCTAACACCTACCTTCCGCCTAGGTTTGGCAGGTCAACAGATTTGCCCATGATGAGGTACGACTTGCCTTTAACCAATCCTAAATGTTCTCTACAAACAGACCTGGCCGAAAATTGTCTCACTTTCATCTTAACATTATCATCAGTGCCTAGGTCAGAACAAGAGACAACTGTACCAGGACGTCCCAAACGTCAACCACATTTCAAGAGAGTTGTAAAACGTCATTCATTATGCTTAGATGGACTCAACCCTACCTTCTTTCATCACCAGCTCCACCTTCATGTCATAGATGTCAGAGTCCTGTCTCTGATCCAACTCCTCCACTGTGACTTTATAAACTGTCAAACAGTCGTGTTATATTGGTGATATATTAGAGCTGTGACACTGGATCTCAATGGCTGAGGAAGGAGAAGGTGCACTTACCATAATCCACACCAACTTCACAGGCTCTAATCAGACGCTCCTCATCTCTGACCCGATTCTTCCTCTGGTAACTGCAGTTTTCTGTGTTATGAGATGTTGATTTTTTTTTGTATACACTGTAAAAAAATAAATAAATAAATAGCTAGCCACTAACTACATCATCAGTACATCAGCAACGCCACAGTTATAACCTTTAAATAAAATGACATGCAGCATAACACCAATGTTTCATTGTCTTCTCCTGGACTAAAGTACACACTCTACTCTTCAGCACAATGGTGACCCACAAAACTCAGACAACAGAAACACTTTAAATCCCAAAAGAACATGAAACACACGGCATCTTCACGTAATAAAAACCAGTCTGACTGTTTCTTTCATATAAAACTTCTTATTGAGAATTAACTAAGATTATTAACTGCCAGTCATTTAACCATTTTTTTTTTTTTTTTTTTTGCCTTTTGTTTTACAGTCAAGGTGCTTGATCATTAAATTCAGGAAATACCTGTAAAATAAGAGTGTTTGTCAGCTTATTTAAATAAGGAGATTTTACTTTACTGCCAGTCACTCGACTGTTTTAGCATCTGACGGATTTGTTATTGTATTTGTGTTATTGTATTAAATTTTACAATTTTTGTAAGTTTACATATACATTTGTTCATAATTTAAGAAAACAGGAAACATACTGTATAAACATACAGCAGTTTTTCTGTATAAAAAATGTGAACTGCTGTAATTTGTCATTAATGTCATAATACTTGAAATAACAGCCAAATAGTTCATTTAGAGATAATTTTACTGAGTTTTGACTGCAGTTCAAAATAAAAGAAAACAACCTGAAAGAAATCAAATTTCCATAAAATTACTTTTTACTTTTTTTAAAGTGTATTTACACACACATACACAACATACCCACAAAACATTTTCCTCCATTCATAAAAAGTAAATTAAGTAAATAAATAAAGTGAAGTAAAACATTTAGTCGCCTTAGAAATATAAGGTTCTACCTGACATTTTTGTCAAAACTGAGTTATTCACATATTCTTATTCGTTGACAACTTATTTACATTGTGTGATGTTTCTTTTGTAAGATGTGTACATTTTTTGGGCCTTTGAAAAAAATAAAATAAATGGTTCTATCTACAGAATTCTATGGAATGCAAAAACTTTGAAGCTCAATATCTCAAAAGTGCTCCGAATGCAGATAGAACCTTATAATTCTAAGGTGTCGATTTAAACTATTGTAAGATTATTTGGCTCCTATGACATATTGCGAATGGCTTTGGATAAAAATGTCTGGTGAATGAGTATAAATG
Organism: Cirrhinus mrigala; assembly: GCA_036247105.1. NCBI lineage: Eukaryota > Metazoa > Chordata > Actinopteri > Cypriniformes > Cyprinidae > Cirrhinus > Cirrhinus mrigala. The sequence goes on from CM070007.1 coordinate 4,142,466, forward strand.
TAATACCTTCTGCACAGTAGCACAAATCTCCTTTACACAGTTTGTATGGAGCACCGTCTTCCCTTTCAGGGTGGTAGAACTTTGTACAGCGTGCGTCTAAAAAAGACGTTTCGTTAAATGACTACAACACCCATCTAGCACTGTAAAACCTTTCCAAAGATCCTGAACACAGCAGCATGTCATATACACCTTCAGCCTTAAATCAGATTTTCCTCACCTAAGTTTTGCACTTTAAAAACAATGGGCTCTCGTGTTGTAGAAATCTGTTATAACAGAGTAACTTGTATTCATTTATTCCTTGCCCTCCTTCCTTTATTGCTTTTTTTTTTTTTTTTTTCCTTAAATCTGTAAATCAATTTGGGTAAATTATATATTTTAAATGCACATGTAAAAAGCTCACCTGGTGAGTAATAGTCATATATTGTGACTACAGCTGGTTGTAGCAGACCCACATTAAACATCTTGTGCATTCTGAAGGAAATCCTTTCCATCTCTTTATGAGAAACCTAAAAATAAACAAACCAACTGTGGTATATGAATTTACATCATTAGTTAAAATAAGTTATTAGGAAATTAATACATTATGACACATTTTGCTGAATTACCTTATCTAAGCAGAGGATGAGGGACCCTCGCTCTGAAAGAACTTGATTATTTTCATATTTCTGAATGTATCTCTCCTTCCGTGTTGACAACTGAGCACAAGAACATAAGAAAAATCCCTCAGTGCATGACATGATCAAAATGCTTTATGTTCAGAGTCCTCTTTTATATAAATGTGAAGCATCAGTTTATCATCACAATACCTCTTTAAGATAATTTTCGTCAACAGTAAATCCAGTTGGTAAGCCAATGTCCAGAATAGTCATAGTGGCATCAGTTTTATCAGTTTTGTAGCTGTGATGATGGAGATCAAGTGCAGATTTTATTTACTGGTTTCGTTTTGCTTCATCCACTCCGTCTGAGCTTGAGGCTGTTTTCACACTAGAGCTCTTGGTGTGAACCCGAGTCAGCTTGATCTCAAAATTATTATATTTTAGTAACACAGAGCTGTTCGTCTCTAAATAAACTGTCTTTGTAAATCAGTACATTGTAAAACTGGAGTCCCTGCCAGAATTATTATTCAGCTACAGTGGTAACCAGCTGTCACTAGTAACTCACATTCATGATGCAAACATACCGCCAATGTGGGAAAAGCAAACTCAGGCTCAGACCAAAAAATGAGCACATACTGATAAATTACATATAAAAGTGTTTCTTGACATGATGATAAATTTATTAGGATTTTCGTTTACATACTTGAAATCCATAGTGAGCTTGTAACTTGCAATGGTTCCTGGTATTGCTAAAGAAAAAGAAAAAAACAAAAAACAAAAACACGGTAGAATGATTAAAAAGCAGCACATAATTAAGTATTTTGGACATTTTATTTTTGCTCTGTATGTATGGAAAGTGCTACAAAACAGGACGAACTCTTTATCAATCTTACTCTCAGGGGTTTTCTCCATTTTAACAGTCAGATCAAAGAATGTACAGTCAGACTTCTTCTCAGCAGGTCTGGCGTAGTACAGCGTCATAACCTGAAAACAGTAGCTCGTCTCAGACGCTTTTATCTTGCTGTTGACCACATAAATACTCATGAACACTCACTGAGAGAGTGGCTGTTCCAGTTCCTCTAGCAGTTACAGTGAAGTCCTTGTCGATGTCCACCTGTTGAGAAAACGCAGACATACTCAAGTCATCACAATAATCAAATCCATGAAGTAATAAAGATAACTGAAGATTTTATTGATCAAACACTAATAATGTACACAATAAAACAACACAACTCCCAAATATTGTATTAATATACAAATATTCAACTGACATGATGAAGAATAAACAATTTGAATAGTAGATGAGTAACTCCTCACCCTATTTAACTGTGTAAGATGTCTATTAGCATTTTTGATAGTGTATCTGACAGGTCTGTTTTTTCCTGCCACAGACAGCTCCACATCCAGATTGAAGTTTTATTGGTTCTTCACCTGTGTGTGATACTCTGCCACAGCCTGAAACACCATGATGGTCGCCTAAGAAAGATGAGAGGGGTATAACTGCAGCCTGGAGATCTCCAAATGGGGGCGGAACTCCAAAACGGGGTGGGCACTCCAAAATAGGGCATGGCTTTCTTCCTTTGACAGACAGGCACATGACACACGTGATTTCCCGCACCGCTGATGCAGTGATAGTTAGTTTTTGCTTGTGTGTTATTGCTAGCTAGTGGTTAACTGCAAAAAAAAAAAAAAAAAAATTTAATTCCATGGAAAATGGAATTAAAGTAAATGGAATTGTTTGTAATGACAATCCAAACAATACCTGCAAAGTAACAATTTGAAAAAAAAAAGAAAGCTTTTAAGAAAACGTAGGATATATGACCTTAATTTTACAGTTTTTGTTTGGAAGCTGCTTCTGCCAGTTATTGATCACTTTTTATAAAACCGTCTGCAACCATTATTTCCATTAATGGTAAGCATTTGGCACCCTGTGCTTTTTTACATTAATTTTCTTTTACAGTGTAGTCAATGCCACATGATCACCTTTCCTCCGGTTGGTCTGTATATTATAACTCAGTTACAGCAGCCAAACATAATGTTAAAAAATGTAACAATTTGTTCATTAATATACAATCAAGTATAGTGTGTTGGTCTTGTTGTGAACTTTGCTTCCGTGAGTAACAAAAATGTTGAAAAACAAGCAGCATCATTTCCCCTCATGAAAAAATCTTCCTCCATAGTCAGTGCATTATTATATTTTGTTTGTTTGTACTGTAACTTGTACTGTAGATTATTTAATGCTTTACTACTGGGAACCAAAATGAAATACATCACTGGTTTAGGTTCATTGCATCTTTTGCAATTTTTTATTTATTTTTATTTTTTATTTTTTTTTTGTGAACACAAATGGACACATTCAACAATATTCAACTTACCACCATCTCTCCATGAATTACAGCTGAATTCTCTTTAAAGGAGCCGTCCTGAGTTTGTTTGTGGAGAAGCAGCCACTTGAGGGCGCTGCAGAGCACATTTTCATCTATGAGAACAAAATCACTAACCACAGCGAAGACTTTAGACACATATGCCGTCAACCTTTAACAGACAAACAGAATGACAAAAATACATAAAATTGAATCATACAATCATAATTATTATTACTATTCAAAATAACATTGATGCAACATAACTGATGCAATAATACAAGAGAATTGAAACATAAAAACAAGTTCATTACCCCAAAAATAACGACTTTACCATGTGCTGCTTGGCGTGTCTTTCGATGCAGCGTAGGATCCATCTGATTTACGGTAACCTAGCTGCCGCTGATAGCCTTAATACAAAAAAAGGATAAAGAAAGAATATTTATTTATTATCTGTATATTTCTTATTTCTGCTTTTGTTCTAAAGTTTTTAAGAGAGCATTTTTGAGAGTGCTTTATTCTGCTGTAAAGACAATTATATTGTTATTGTTCAGCTGAGGTCAGTTCAGTGTTGATTCGGTTTTGTTCAATGACTGTGTAAAGATCATCAGTTAAGAAATGAGCTCAATTCAGCTTAGCAGCCCTATAGAAAACAGCTCAGTTGAGTTCTTATCCAATAGTATCAGTTCAGTCAGATCATTAATATTGTTGAATGTTTAATAATCTTTATTTTTATATCTGTTGCGTTCTGCTGACCTGTGTTGATATATTTGACTGCTTCGTTACGGCGCTCCATCCCAACAGTATCCCACTGATTGGTGCTGTCCAAATAATGAGTGGCAATGACAGGTAGAGTCATAAGGATCATGTTCTCCTCTCCACTACCAGCGGGTTGGATAAGACGACCCATGAACTCTCCACTGATGGCCTGCTCGACTGTCTGAGTGATCTCTTCACCTGGAGGAATGAAAGAGGCAACGCAGGTGGAGAACTATGTTAATTACATTGGTACGTAACACTAGACAGCATAGGTCGTTTGGTTCTAACGTATAACCACGTCATTATTCACATGGTGCAGCTGATTGGTTTCTTTTCACATCAGCAGCACACTTTAGAAGGCATCTGAAATCAACATCTAAGATAAGTGGATGCTAGTGATGGGACAAATGGAGCTTTTCAAAGCTTCAAATCAACTGAACCAACTGCTTTGCAAAATGATTCACTGTTATGAAGCATTCAGAACACTGCATGGTTCAAACCAGGGGCGGATCTACCAGGGTGGCACAGGGTGGCAACTGCCACCCTAAGAAAAAGCTGTGCCACCCCATCTACCACCCCAGAAATATCACAGAATAAAATATAAATGTAAGCAGTGTTTCATATTCTACATTTCAGCCGCGGCGATGATAGCGTAAGGCAAAATAATGGCAAAAAACACGTCTTTCGATAAACTGTGCACGGTGGTTGCAGTCGCACGCAGCGCGCCCAGTGTAGTCGGTTTCAGTAACAAATGACTCTTATGAACCGGTTCTTTTTGAGTCAAAAACACAAAGCGCGGCACAGTTCACTAAAGAATTGTTTTTACATTTGTTCGTAAATCAGATAATTACTGCTTCTCGGCTAAATCAGAAGTCCTCTGAGAAATCAAATCCCGTCCGGATATGTCTGAGATTCGTCGCGTAATTGGTGATCCGATTCTTTGACCGCTCGCTCCACTTTCATCATTGATATAGACCTTTTTGAAACTGCTAGTATTGTATACTGTAATGAAATTTAGCCACATGTGCAGGGGATGTTGAATTGAATTTTTGTATTTTATTTTATTTTTTTTACTGTACTGTTTTGTGGTGCATATACAATTCTAGTGCTTTTCATCTACTGCAAGATTACTTTACAGTAGTAAAATGAAAATTATTTTTCCCAAAAGTTCAATCCTGAGTTATACATCAGTATCTGTGATTTAATTTATGTTGTATACTTTAATAGACATTTAGATGCAAAAATAATGCCTGAATCCCAGTAAGAGTATTTTTGTAAAATAAATGAATACTTAATGGTAATGCAATATTTGTGAACACAACTTTGTATGTCATACCATAAATCCCCAAAAGCATGGGGGCTTGTTTTGGTGTTGCCACCCCTCATATACCCCATGCCACCCCTTTGCCACCCTAAAAATTGTTTTCTAAATCCGCCCCTGCATGGTTCAAACTGTGTAATTGCAGCAAAAACTCCGGCCAAGATATGCATAAAAACAAACCAAATATATAATCTATCAAATGCAATTAAGTAATCATCTAATACCATTAAATATTTTGTCTCTATGTTATTTAATCAATTTTTTGTTTCATTGTTGAATTATAAGGGCATTATAGCTATATTATAATAGGCTTCATTGTGCAGTAAATGATTTTGGACTTTCAATACGTTTTTTTTTTTTTTTTCAAAGTCAGTGACATACTCGATAATATTAGCTCTTCTATTGTCTCTCAGTCTCTCATAATCACACATCAAGGAAAAATCATGCCTTATGTTGTCTTCTTTTTAAAGAACTCAAAAGTTGCTCTTAAACCATTTTGCACAAAAAAAATTACTAAAACTTGCTTCAGTTTGTGAAGCTGTAAGAAAAATGACACGAGAAAACCACAGATACAGCACTGTTCAGTTTTGCTATAATAGTGGATGGTGGGGTGGGGGGTCTAGTGATTACAAATGATTGCCAAATGTGTCTAAAATTTTATTTAACCAAAAATAAGCTTTATTAAATGAAGTGGTTTGACTTGTTTTCCCATAAAATCAAAAGTTTTTTTCTTTTCTTTTTTCACATTGTAGGTTAAACAAATGCATGCACACATACACACACACACACACACACACACAAATGCATGCACACAATCTCTGTGTGACTTAAATGACGTCCCTTATTTAGTTGTAAATATGACTAGAGGCCTTTCATGTTCAATTTTATGACTGAAAAACTTGTATTTACGATAAATCCAGTATAATACTATCAGTTTGTACCGATGTAATGTCCATTAACTGCATTAACTGTTAATTAATGTAATCTAAGGACTGTAGAATATGATATATAACAATGCTAGAATGGTAGCATCAATTTTTTTTTTTTACATTATAAACTTAAACCCTATGAAAAGTGTTTGAGAAGAGAAGAATTCTGAGGAGAATGACATTTTACATGTAGTTTTTTTATTAGTTTTAATAAATAAATAATTTTTTTTTTTACATAATAAATTAAAAATACTGCCGCTGACTGGCAATTGTTTTTTTGGTTTACATGTTGGCAGGGAAAGAGTTAAACATTTTTAAAGCACAAAGACAGTGCATTAACTAAAGCAGTTATTAACATGTTTTTTTGTACTTATAGTATGCTCGTGGAAGAGTAGGTGAAACATGGAAAAGGAAAAAGTGGGTGTTTGGCATGCTCGGCATAAAGGCTCAGAGACGGCGACCAATTTTGCGACTTGTAAAACGGCGTTCAAGACATCATCTCATTCCCATCATCAGAAGATATGTTCGCCCAGGATCCAAAATTGTAAGTGATGATTGGAGACCCTACAGGACTTTGACAAGGCTGGGCTTCTCACACTACCCTGTGAATCACAGCAGGTTCTTTGTGAACCCAAATCATGGAGGGGACACACAACATATTGAAAGGGCTTGGTCTACATACAAAAGTCAGATATGGAGATTGAGAGGCAACAAGACTGAGAAGCTCTTGAAGGAACACTTGTCCTGTATTGAGTGGACTTTTTGGATGGGGATGGATCACAGACATGGCCCTCTGGGGCGTTTGCTGAAGGACATTAGAAAGTATTATGGCCTTTAAGGTATTACATCACATACTGTAATTCATTACATCGTTAAGTAAGGCTGTCTGGGGATATGAAACTAATAAAGAGATGGAACAGACACTTGAGTCATTACTTTACAGATGCTAATGGTATGACAACTATGTACACATTGTACAGTTATTTTCAATCTATCACTCATTCATTAATGGGTTCCCAGTGTTTTCACTTTAGAATACTGTTCCAGGTTCTAAGTAATTCCTTCCGAATTATGTGGTAATTCTTTAGTAATTACTCATGGGTTCCCTGTATTCTCATTTCCCCTCAGTCATTGCCATTCATTTAGTATGACTTTATAGTAGTGATGTGAAATGTCCTAAGGAAAACAGACACACATAATGTATCTAAAATCATAAACATACCTGGGGTATGTTGGCAGGGCACTTAGAGTGGTATGGGGTCCCATCCCGAGCTTCTGGTTGCAGACAACACCTAATGACAGTGGATGCTCGAGCGACACCCACGGAAATGGTCGAGCACATACGGAAAAACACAAGGTATTCACCATTCGTTTAACCAAAAAAATAAAATAAATAAAGCAGATTTCAGACACAACTTTCTTCTCATTTTAACAGTTCATTAATGTGGTATCTACAGCATTATTTTTATGAAAATTGTCGACAGTACATTATTATAACTCGAGAGCACACCAAGCAATGCACAAGCAATGAATCTCGCCGTTTATAGGCGGAATCCCAATCCCTTCTCTCTCGCACGAAACTCAAACTTTGACCTGCATGTGCACACATCAATCTCTGTGTGCTCTTTCATTAGAATTGTCTTCTCTCTTAGATTTAATGATGCAAAAAGTGCAACATTATAGTGTGGGCACCCACCGAAAGAAACATACATCGCACATATGTGAAAGAATCTCAGTGAATATTTACATTGCATATCTAACAGTAATACGTTTAGCTAATAACATTAGTAGCAAAGAAGAAGAAAGGGCCACGACCTGACACGGTGCCTCACTGTTCATTACTAGTTACTTAATTGTAGTTCTTCAGGAGGCGTGACTAAATTTAATAGTTACTGATTAACTAATTGTTACTTAACACAATTTAAAAATGCTATTACATACTGGGTAGTTAACACATATTCCTTAGTAGTTAATAGTAGTGACTTGAGGGTTAGTTCCGCAGTAACTCCTTATTAGTTATGCAGTAAGTAAGATACTGTATTCTAAAGTTTTACCGCTACATTTAAACATCTGTTTAGCTGTGCGTTTATTGAATGAGCACTGTACTATGTCCGAACTGATTGCACTGTATTTTATGTATAATAATTTTTATTCTTAACTGTTTTAATTCATTTTAAATTAATTTTTAAATAATATTAAATGTTCTCAAATTCTTTGTTTTTATTGCTGTGATTATTTTTTACTGATTATTTAATTTTCTTTTATGCACAGCACTTTAAATTACCATTGTGTATAAAATGTGCTAAATAAACTTGCTTTGCATTGCCTTGCCTTGCCTCATGGCATTTCACGAAACGTCCCAACTTTTCTGGAATCAGGGTTCTATCTTAGTACTGAGTGGTTCTTATCTAGTAATTGTTATTGACCCAGTTAAATTAATTTGGATAGCTCACCCAAAAAATGAAAATTCTGTCATCAATTACGCACCATCACGTCATTACAAAGACTTTTGTTCATCTTTGGAAAACAAATTAAGACATTTTTGATGAAATCCGAGAACTTTCTGACCCTCTATCGACAGCAAGGGTCCTACCACATTCAAGGCCCAAAAAGGTACCAAGAACATGGACAAAATAGTCCATGTGCTTTCAGTGGTTCATTTTATGGAGCTACAAGAATTATTTTTGTGCACACACACACACAAATAAATTAATTACCTAAAAATATATATTAATAATAACTTTATTCTGCCATTATCGAGAGTAACACAACACATGCGCTGTGCCTTGTTTACGAGCAGAGGAATGCACACGCATGTGTTGTGGTACTCTCAATAATGGCGGAAGACGGTAACTTGAACGTTGTAGGACCCTTGCAGACTATGGAGGGTCAGAAAGCTCTCGGATATCATCAGAAATATCTTAATTTGTGTCCCAAAGATGAACAAAGGTCTAAAGATTTAGAACAACTTAAGGGTGAGTAATTAATGACAGAATTTTTTTTTTTTTTTTAACAAAAAAATACATACAAAAAGAAAAAAAAAGAAAAAGAAAAGGCTTGCTAAGGCTTATTTTGTTTAATGCAAAAACAAAAAACAAACAAAAAAAAAAACTTTTATTTGTATATGTATGCATGGATGAAGACACCAAATGAAGAGTTCAGATGCAAAAGCCCCTAAATCCATCTGATTTATTTCTTTAAAATGAGCATTTCTTTCTTTGTATTCTTTGTATAGGTGTCTATGTAAGTCCTGGTACTTCTGATTGGGCTGAGGCTGGAATTTAACGAGTTTGAAGTAAAAGTGTTTGATGGACGTATACTGTGTCAGGAGCATTCACTCAGTATCATTATCTCAAATTCGACCGAGATGGCTTTTAGCTGGTTTTGCATCTGAACTCTTCAAATATAAAATATCAATAACTGATTCTGTTTTTGTCCCAAGTGTTTAATCTGCCTGACGTAAAAGGATTTCTGGAGATGGTGCAGCAGTCTGGAGTGCAGAACATCACCCAGCATAAAGCCAACAACACTGCAATCCAACATTTTTAAAATAAAAACATCTTTGGTGTAAATTATGAGATGATTGTTAAACACCACATAGACAATTTGTATATTGTGGTATCCTGGAATGTATTGTTGTTATTCACATTTTCTTGTGTTCACTGAACTGATTTAAATCTGGAGATGATGAATTTTCACGAGTCGTTCAGCCAGCACTGCAGCAGGTTAAAACATTTGCATGCACTTTCAGATGCACTGCTGATTTCAGAGCAGCTAAATGGTGCTGGGAACTAGAGGTGTTGAGGATGCTGCAACACTCCACTGCCGACAGCAGTTTAACTGCACCGCAACTTATTTTGACAATTTGAAATTGTTGTTGTTGTTTTTCATTTTCCACTTTTTTGTGTGTGTTTCAATTATTGAAAATTTTACTTCATTTTTATACTAGGGGTGTGCACAAATAATAGAATATTCGGTCTTTAAACATTATTCAAAAAATAAAAACACTATTAAAATTTTATGTGGCTGTAAATACAGGGAATCCATCTTAAATCCTAAGCACGCAAACTAAAAGTCAGTTATAACTAAATGCGCTGGGTGGAGTCTGCTAACAATTTAATTGTATTTGGTGACAGAATATATACGCCTATATTTGTTTACAGCATAGACTGTAAACAAAAAAAAACAAAAAAAATGTTCACACACGTTTTCAGCTAAAAGAACTCGATAAATATTCTAATAATTTTGAAAAAATTCCCAACCCTATTTCATACACTGTCGAATGTGGTGTGTGACTTACAAAAATAAATATAGCCTATTTCAAAAGGAGATCTTGCTTGAGTGAGGTCACTACGGCAACAGTAGAATATTCAAATGAGAAATCTAACAAATAATAGCTTACCAGCATAAATGGTGACTCGTTGCGGTGTTGTGCCCAGTTTCGACCCTCTGCCAAATTATTACCCCCATTATTAATAATAATACATTCACGTCCACACTGATGTGATTTGAACGTTAGGTGGCTGTAACCGACATGACCGTAGCCTATTAACTGCTAAAGTTGAATCTGCTTTCACTTATCAAATCACTGTTCAGTGTTTCAAACCAGGTAATTTTCATTTTATGTTTCAGACATTTAAATACATAAACCAATATAATCTGATGCCTATGGAAGCGCTAATGCTAATCAAAGTAATTACCTTTCAAACATAATTGATTTTCTTTGCGTTTTTATTCATAACAAACTCACTGTGTAGGCAAATGGAGTAAATATTATATTCTTTAGCCATGGAAACAGAAACGTTATACTTTCTAAAGTATGGTCACACTTTTTTTTCCCTTAATTAAAGCATCATTTAAAATAAAATAAACATGGGTGAAAAGCAGAAATTCAGAAAAATAGTCAGGCACTATATCATGCACCATGATTAATCAACAAGCAAAGTTTTCAAATAAACAAGTAAGTTTTATTCATTCAACCTTTATTATCCAATTACACCAGCATATTTTGATAAAAAGCATTGTTATTATCAGGAACTATTTATTTAGAGTATGCAAAAGATAATGTGACAGCTCCTAGTAATGAAATAGCTGTTATACTAAATTTATACAGTACATCCGTGTTTGAGGAGTTTATCCTGGAGCACAGCCATGCCGATGTACCGCTCCCTGTGTTCTGGAGTTTGGCTTTCCTCTATTGTAGGCCAGTATTCAACCCAGGTCTGCTCTCCAAAAATATACTGCAGACTAAAACAACAGAAAACACACTATGCAAAACATATGAATCAATTTTTTAAAATAAATAAGCATAAAAAAGGTCACATTATCAAACACTAAGTTTATGTTGTGCCCTAAACTGATTTTGTTTTCGTCAGTCTAACAAGTGACGCATGCAGTGTCACACTAAATAAAAATTAGTGCATTCAGAAATTCATAATTTCGCACACTCATTTTTATGATGTTACTTGTTGCAACTTAAATTTACATTTGTGGGTCCTTCTGTGCAAAAGCAGAATCCTGTAAGAAGTACTAACACCTACCTTTGGCCTTGGCCAACAGATTTTCCCATGATGAGGTATGACTTGCCTTTTACCAAACCTAAATGTTCTCTGCAACCGGGACGAGCCAGAAATTGTATCACTTTCCCCTCAGTTTGCTCATCATCACCTATACAACAGAACAGGAGACAGTTTTACCAGGATGCCTCAAATGTCAGCCACATTTCAAGATGGTTATAAAAACATGCCATTCATTACACTTAGATGGACACAAGTGAATAATAAACTGTACCTTCTTTTAGCGCCTGATCCACCTTTATGTCGTATGTGTCAGTTGTCTGTTTCAGATCCATCCCCACCACTGTGACTTTATAAACTGTCAAACAGTCGTTTTATACTTTTGTTGTATATCAAAGCTGTGACACAGTGGCTGAAGGAGGAGAACATGTGTGTTTACCGTAATCCATGCCAATTTCACAGGCTTTAGTCAAACGCTCCTCTTCACTGACCCTATTCTTCTTCTGGTAACTGCAGTTTTCTGTGTTATGAGATACAGATCTTTTTTATTTATTTATTTATTTACACAATCATAACCAGAAAAGACCAGCAAAACATTTTCATCCATTCATAAAAACTAGAGAAATGAAATGATGTTAATAAATAAAATGAAGTAGAACACTATTTAAACTTTTTTACTGAAGACTATTTGGCTCTTATGACAAATTACGAATGGCTTTGGATAAATAATGTCTGGTGAATGAGTATAAATGTAATACCTTCTGCACAGTAGCACAAATCTCCTTTACACAGTCTATATATAGTGCCATCTCCCCTTTCAGGGTGGTAGAACTTTGTACAGCGTGCATCTAAAAAACATTTGTATAATTAAAGATGACTAGAACACCCTTATAGGATGTGAATTTTTTTTTCCCAAAATCCCAAATGCAGCAGCATGTCATACACACCTACAGCATTTGCCTGCCAACATTTTGCACTTTACTCAACAATGTACTTCAGTGCATTATTTTCATTTGTAAATCACTTTGGCTAAATTTTATATATATATATATATATATATATATATATATATATATATAAATGTGTGAGGAGTTCAGATGCAAAACCAACTAAATCCATCTGACATCTTTCTTTAAAAAATGCATTTTTATCAGGCTTAAATGTAAAGGTTTGTATATAATTATGTAGTCAACACTTGAAGTGAATCAAAACCTTTAATCAAATTTGTCCTAAAACTAAAAACAATACCTGTTCATGCCTTAGAACAACTTTGATGAACTTTTTTTTGGACTACTGTATTGTATATGTGTACAGAAGAAGACGGGCAGGTGTGTGTGTGTGCAGCTCACCTGGTGAGTAATATTCATACATTGTGACTGCAGCGGGTTGGAGCAGACCCACGTTAAACATCTGGTGCATTGTGAAGGAAATCCTTTCCACCTCTTTATGAGAAACCTAATAATAAAGAAACCAATGCAACATTATGACTACATATTTTACAATGTTTGTACAACTATCCATGTTAACGGTTGCACAAATGTTTAAAGGTAAACACACAGTGGCATGGAACCTTACGGCTGGGCAGCTGCTTTGTCAGCCAATCAGAATCAAGAATTCAACAATATTTTATAGAAATTTAAAACAATAGCACATGTTTTCCTAGACAACAAGATTGAATCTGTTTAAGAAATGATCAGACAACACAGTTTGCTGACATACCGTATTTAAGTACAGGATGAGGGATCTTCGCTCTGACAGCACTTTATTCTTTTCATATTTCTGAATGTATGTCCCCTTCCCTGTGGACAACTGAAGGCAAGAAAATAAAAAAAACTAAATCCTCAATAAATGACATGATCAAAATGCTTTATGTCCTCTCTGCAGATGTGTGTCAGATTCCTTTTCTGTACAAATTTGAAGCACCAGTTTATCATCACAATACCTTTTTAAGGTCATTTTCGTCAACATCAAATCCAGTTGGTAAGCCAATGTCCAGAATAGTCATAGTGGCATCCCTTTGATCACTTTTGTAGCTGTGAAGATGGAGATCAAGAGCAGATTTTATTTACTGGTTTAGTTTTGCTTCATCCACTCAGTCTGAGCTTGAGGCTGTTTTCACACTAGAGCTTTTGGTGTGAACCTGAGTCAATTTAACCTCAAAATTATTATACTGTAGTAACACAGAGCTGCTCATCTCTGAATAAACTATCTTTGTAAAGCAAGTTGTATCCGCATCAGAACACAGTTAAACTGGAGTCTCTGTCAGAGTCATTTTTTACAATGGTAACCAGCTGTCACTAGTAACTCACGTTCATGATGCAAACATACCGCCAGTGTGGGAAAAGCAACCTCAGGCTCAGACCAAAAAATGAGCACATACTGATAAATTGCAAATAAAAGTGTTTCTTGACATTATAATAAATTGATTAGGATTTTCGTTTACATACTTGAAATCCATAGTAAGCTTGTAACTAGCTATGGCTTCTTGCTTTTCTAAAGAAAAAACACAGTAGTGATTAAAATTAAAAAGCAGCACATACTTAAGTATTTCGGAGGTTTTATTTTTGCTCTGAATGTATGGAAAGTGCTACAAAAGAGCATGAACTCTATCAGTCTTACTCTCTGGGATTTTCTCCATTTTAACAGCCAGATCAAAGAATGTACAGTCAGACTTCTTCTCAGCAGGTCTGGCATAGTACAGCGTCATAACCTGAAAACAGCAGAACATCTCAGATGAGATGTTTAACCGCTTTAATCTTGCTGTTGACCACATAAATACTCATGAACACTCACTGAGAGAGTGGCTGTTCCAGTTCCTCTAGCAGTTACAGTGAAGTCCTTGTTGATGTCCACCTGTTGAGAAAACACAGACGTACTCAAGTCATCACCATAATCAAATCCATGATTTTATTGATCAAACACTATTAATGTAGACAACAAAACTCCCCAAATTCTTTATTAATATATGCTCCACAAAAACGTTCAACTGACATGATGAGGAGCAAACAATTTGAATAGTAGATGAGTAACTCCTCACATTGTCAGACCATGTAATATGTGCGTTTTCTCTTTTGATAGTGTATGTGACAGGTTTTCTTCCTCCTGACACGGCCAGCTCCACCGCCAGATTGATGTCTCCATCTCAAGCAGCTATCATTGCATCACAAATGTTTTTAATTATTTTTTCATTGTTTACACTTGTGTTGGAGTGAGTAGTGTTGTATGATGTACAAAACAAATCTTTCTGATGACTTGTCAACTTGACTAACCTTCTAGTTGTGTGGAATGCCTCATCAAGATGTCTTTATTGAGTTTGTCGGCATTGGCCATGGCGTAGGACGTCATCGCAACAGCGTAAGGATTGGTCAGTTGTGGAAGTCGTCCTTCCAAGAAAGAAACAGCCTTCCTGATACTTTCATGCAGACTCTATAAAAGTGCGTGTGAAAGGTAAACGTTCTTAGATCTACATCCTTCAACATTCACCATAATTTAGATTCACCATAGCTCACCCAAATATGAAAATTCTGTCATCATTTACACACTCTCAAGTTGCTCTAAAGACAGCCAAAACACTGACCTAAAATCACCAGATTTTGCAGCATTTTTAAGATATGTGTATGTGAATTAATTGTTACTTCAGATATAATCTGTAATGTTTACAGTTTTTTTCAGGCAGGATAGGCACTATATTGATGATTGAAGCCTATTCTGCACAAATAAAAACAGAAATCTTTCTGATTCCGATTTCAGAATAAGCACTTTATTATTTGTAATACATGCAGTATGTTGAGGATCTCACCTGAAATAGGGAATAGGATAATCGTGGCATTGTGGCAACATTTTTATTTTATTTTTTTTATCACTTCATGAGCAATTCTTTAATATAGATCAGTGGTTTTATCACCTGTATCATGTATAATTTTGTCATGAGTGCCCATAAATGATACATTCAAAGAGCTGTTTTAGACAGTAATAATAAGATCAGAGATAAACATTTTGTTTGCCTTTACATTATGGCCAAGTCAATGAAATTTAGATGCATGTATGTGGAGAATGATTCAGGGGGGAAAAAAAGACTTTGAAGCATCAAACCTGCATGTGGTGAAACAAATTCACTTACAGCAACTGATCCAGCACAGATCGCTCTGCTCTCTTGCATGGAGATCACTACAAATGCCGTCAGGGAGGCATCAGCATCTTTGCCACGTATATCACCCTTGAATAAAGCACAAATAAACTAGATTATCAAAAAACAAAAACAAAAAAACAGGCAGACTATGTGTGTGTGTGTGTGTGAATGTCCAGGGTTCTTACATACAAAGTCAAATTTAAGCACTTTTCAAGCAGTTTCAAGGAGGATTTTACAGCACTTTACAACTGTGGAAAATTAGATGTTTCACTCAGCAGAAATGTGTGTGAGTGTGTACAGTCCTCAATGCTGTAAAAAAAATGCTTATAAAAATCTCTGCACCATGAGTAGATCTAAACAATGCTGCATTCAATACTTTTCATTCATTTTCACTTTTCACTTTATTATTCATGACAGCATTAATAGAGTTAATAGAGTTAGGACATTTCTATCCCCTTGAGATGTCAACTCTGGGTGATCAGCATTTACTCTCTTCATCGACAAACAATTTGTCTGGCAAACAACTGGGAATACCACATGATCACCTTTCCTCTGGTTTGTCTGTATACTATAACTCAGTTACAGCAGCCAAACATAATATTAAAAAAATGTAAGGGTCAACATCTCAGCTAATGTGAACACTGATCACTATAATGTTGACTTAGAATTTGTGATTTTCTCCTTTGGTGATTCTGCTCGTGTTTTCAATAATGGTAAATCATCACTTAATTAATCACTCATATTCATGTGCTGTGTATTGTGAAAGTACTGCAATTGCAGTTTATCCAAAAACCAAGCATTTTTTAAACTCTGAAAACACTACAATTAAATCAAATTTTTTTTTTTTTTTTTTTTTTTTTGCATTTTTTTAAAGCAAAGATTTCCAGCACTTTTACGAACCCTGGTGTTACACATTTAATAACAATTCATGCAAATCTTCCTCTATAATCAATGCATTGTTGTATTTTGTTTGTTTGTACTGTGGCTTGAACTGTAGATTATTTAATGCTTTACTACTGGGAACCAGAATGAAATACATAACTGGTTTAGGTTAATTGCATCTTTTGCCTTTTTTTTTTTTTTTTGTGAACACAAATATATACATTCAACAATATTCAACTTACCACCATCTCTCCATGAATTACAGCTGAATCCTCTTTAAAGGAGCCGTCTTGACTTTGTTTGTGGAGAAGCAGCCACTTGAGGGCGCTGCAGAGCACATTTTCATCTATGAGAACAAAATCACTAACCATGGCGAAGACTTTGGCCACATATGCCGTCAACCTTTAACAGACAAACAGAATGACAAAAATAAATAATATTAAAAATTAGGCATGAAACATAAAAACAAGTTCATCACCCCAAAAGTAATGATGTCAAAATGACTTTACCATGTGCTGCTTGGCGTGTTTTTCCATGCAGCGTAGGATCCATCTGATTTACGGTAAGCTAGCTGCCGCTGATAACCTTAATACAAAACAAAAAAAATATTTATTATCGGTATTTTTTCTGCTTTTGGTCTTAAGTTTTCAAGAGAGCGTTTTTGAGAGTACTTTACAATTTTATTCTGAATCATAGTCAGATTCTTTATCTGTTTATTTTATTTATATTCATTTATTCTTTATTTATTTTTATTCAACAGTTCTGTCTGGTTTTCGAATATGATTGGCTAATAAGAGTGCGATACAGTACTGGGTTCACGCCATATCGTAATTACCGTAATTTCGAAATGACAACATGCGACGTTCTACTCGGAGCTGTTCACGTCCTCAGACTCGGAATTATGCTTTTCTATGGCAATACTATCAACGCCTAAACAGAGCCTACGTTGGTCAGGTGGTACAGCAGTCATTTGGTACAAGTCGTAGCTCTCAGAAATTCACAAGTTGTAATTACGAGTTCTAGGAGGACAATTTGCCCTGTTTACGAATGATTGGAATTCATTAACATACATATGTTTAACTATCAAATCGGACGTTTACGAAGCGTTTGTGAATCCGGAGGAGAGTTTTCAGGAAGGTCTGTTTTATGCGCAAATTATTGCATTTACTCATGTATTTACGCAAGTTTCATGACTGTGTAAAGATCATCAGTTAAGAAATGAGCTCAATTCAGCTTAGCAGCCCTATAGAAAACAGCTCAGCTGGGTTCTTATTCAATAGTATGACTGCAGTCAAATCATTAATATTGTTGAATGTTTAATAATCTTACATTATTATATTTTTTGTGTGCTGCTGACCTGTGTTGATATGTTTGATGGCTTCATTACGGCGCTCCATCCCAACAGTATCCCACTGATTGGTGCTGTCCAAATAATGAGTGGCAATGACAGGTAGAGTCATAATGATCATGTTCTCCTCTCCACTACCAGTGGGTTGGATAATAAGACGACCCATGAAGTCTCCATTGATGGCCTGCTCGACTGTCTGAGTGATCCCTTCACCTGGAGGAATGAAAGAGGCAACGCAGGTGGAGATCTATGTTAATTATATTGGTACGTAACACTCTCAACACTATATGTGACTCGTAGGTCTCGTATCTGGAAATTCCTTAAAACACAGAAATTGTTAGTCCAGATCATAGTTTCACCGATCACATCGCATCTTGGGTTCATTTACATCTGATTTGTAATGTGGTTTAGAGCTTAAACAACACAGGTGAATAAAAGAAAATAAATATGTAAAAAGAAATAAGAACTTTCTCTGAGCATTTTAACTGGACGAGCCAGAGTAAACACAAAGTTCAGGCATGAAACTAGACAGCGTAGGCCGATTAGTTATAAAGATATAACCACATCATTATTCACATGGTGCAGCTAATAAGTTTCTTTTTTTAGAAGGCATCTGAAATCAACATCTAGTAAATGCTAGTGATGGGACAAATGGAGCTTTTCAAAGCTTTAAATCAACTAAAGCAACTGCTTTGCCAAATGATTCACTGTTTCAAAGCATTCAAAGCACCACACGCTGGTGACTCCTGCTGGTTAAAACTGTGTAATTGCAGCAAAAACTCCGGCCAAGATATGCCTACAAACAAACCCATTGCAAGTGTTTTACTTAAAGTAGGGCTGGGCGATAAATTGTTAACGATAATTATCATGCGATATGAGTTTCCTCGTTAAATGATAACAAGAGTTTGATAAATGTTCGATATAATGTTTATGCGGCAAAGGCGGAACAAAAGAGCGCTAGTCAAAGCGCGCCACTCAGACTGTTTATCTGCTGGGATCGAAGTTCAAACAGCGGCATGGTGCGAACTTACTAGAGCAGATGCCTTCACTCTCTGACGAGTATCAATTACTAAACAGCGCCAGTGTGAAGCGCTTGAATTCAGCAAATGACACAAATGACTCAGTTTATAGCCCGATGAAACAGCGCTGACAAACACGAGAAACACTGTGCGCAACGATACAGTCAGAAGGTTTTTTAATCTACAAATCGCCATTATTTACCGTAGTAGCACTAACTGCACAGTGGTATTGTGGGTATATTTGTGTCAAATTTAATTATTTTAATGTAGACGTATTAAAGATTTTTTTTTTTTTTTTTTTTTTTTTTTGTGATTAAGCTATAGCGTTTATGCATTTTACCATTTATAGTATTTTTAGACTACTGTTTTTCATACAAATAGCTAGGAACCATGTTACATTTTTACCATGGTATTGAGGTGCTATATTTGTGGTTTTAACTGTTATTATCATGATCTGTGGATGATACTATGGAAGAGCAATGGTTAATTGCTACAGTTTTTACAGCTATTACTGATTTTGATAATGAACATAAATCCACATCTGCATCCTAACTCAAGCTACTATCAAATGTGTTTATCGTGATAATTATCGATATCAACTGACATGAAAAGAAATTATTGTGATAATTTTTTGGCCGTATCGCTCAGCCCTAACTGAAAGTATAATCTATCAAATGCAATTAAGTAATCATCTAATACCATTAAATATTAGATGTCTTCAAAATTAAATGAATGTGTCTTCACATTAACACCATTATATTGTTCATTCAGACTGAATCACGGCATGCGCAAGAACACAAGAGACTGGATTTATTGCATGAACCAATCACAGCCAAACATAACCAGTCATATCCAATCATATCGCGATGTGATATCCCGAAAACTTTATGACTGTAAAAGCCCAAAAGCTCAAAATAAAACATGCATGCAACTTTAAAGAAATAATCACTACAAATTTACGAAAGCATCTTTTTCCTTACCAGTAACTGAGATGTACGTGTTAGCAGGTGTGCCTGGAAACCGATCAGCTGGTATGACAGCTTTAATAGCCAAAGATTTTTCCCCTGATCCATTTGGAAAGAGAAAAAGAGAAGAACAGCAAGATGGAGGAGTCATGTGCTGATCAAATTTTGTACACTTTTGGTGACTACTGAGCAATAATGGAAGTAACACAGTGATGATATTATGTGCTACACAGTAAATCTCACCATTCTTAGCAGGATTGAGCTCCACATTTTCTCTATGTAACGGAGTCAGCACACCCTCAGGCTGAAAGAGAAAGAGAGTGTTAACTACCTGTGATGCTTTTTATCTATCTAGTTTATCTGTTCGAAATATAACCAGCATCTTTTGATCATTATGTTAACGAATAACCTTAATAAAATTAAACAAATGCCGAAAGTGACAGTCACTGATTCCCATCAGACGTACCACCACCTTCAGCGTCTTTCTCACTCCATCAGTCCAGTCGTCATTATATGCTGAAGCTATCACCTCAATCATGTGATTTCCCAGAGTCATGGGAATAATCACATATGAAACGGATATGCTGGAGTCTTTGTCAACTTTCACTGTTGTTCTGTATTTGCCTTTCTTACTGGCAAAGCTGCAAACATCTGCTGTCTCCATGAACTCCACACGCACCTGGTGAAAACGGGAGAACGAGACTCACACTGTTTAATGGATGTTCCTCAGGATCCATGTATGCTGTCATTAGTAGATGATTTTACTCCAGCAGAAACGCTCGCTACAGTGCACATGGATAATGTACATAAAAACTTCACTACATTTTAATAGCAAATCAGATCTATACCCTCTGCTTCTTTGGTGTGTAGTTGTGAATAACGGCCTTGATTTCCAGTTGTTCGCCACGCACAGCAGAATAAGGCATCTTGAGGTCAATGGAAAGGTGTTTAAAAACAACCACCTCCTCAGGTTCTGCCGCACAGATGCCTTTGAGGAGGAACACACACACACACGGAAGGATTTAAAGCAGCAGATCCTGGATTACGATGATGATGTCTTTCAGATTGTGTATTCTGGGTTTGCAGCTTCACTTTACCAAGTGTTGGTGACAGACTGACAGCCAAGATCTGCCATGTAGTAACAGAGTGTTTCAGGTAGATCACTTTTTCTGTGGCTGGTGTTTGACTGGGTATATATGAGAAATTATATATGGTATATTGAGACATTACAAGTAAAAACAGGTTTTTAAAGCATTATAAGATGGGTGTGCTGGACACAATACGTCATGAAGTTGAGCTAAAAATAAACATTGTAGAGTGGAAAATAAAAGTGCGTAAAATACATAATACCAAAGATAATTAAGAAATAATGCATGCTCTTTGTCAGAAGAAATCATCAGCTATGGTCAATTGAGATCATGCTGCTTATTCACTATCAGTGCCTTGTCTAAGACTTTCTCACCATTTCTCGCATAGATCAATCTCCTCCCAAAGCCAGCTCTCAGGAAACTGTGTACGTGTCACAATCTCTTCAGAGTCTGTATAATAGTTGTCATCATCATCTGTGTTTAGTTTTACCAAAAACAAATCATTAATCTCTCTGGGATCTGAAAACATGTTTATTACAATTAGTGAATTCTCAATTACTTCATAGTCTCAGCAGTTATCATTATTATTATTTTTTTTTCTCAACTTGTTTTCTGTTATTGTTTCTTAATTCATATGTATTTAATTCCAGGGCAAAGCCTCGTAAGGACTGAAGTAACACTGGTAATCAACCTAAATTTAATCTAATCTGTCAGAATATAGTCTTTAATATAAGTCTTCTGGCAGTTTGTGCTTCTGTTGTTACCTGAAGTCTGAGAATGATTCAGTGGGCTCTATAACATTTTAAATTGTCAAGAAATTACGTCCCTTAAAAGTTAGCTGTTATCAATAATTGCCTTAAACTTACACCAATTTTTATGTTATTTTTATTTATTTATTTATTTATTTATTTTTCCATTTAGCAACTTCCAGGAGAGTGTACTCATTTTATCACTCAGAAAATCTTATTTTTCCTGAATAATTTTGACATGCTTCTTTGGTAACTGATCAAGCAGACTTTCTGGAGCATTATATCTCTAACATATATTCCAATTAAAGCGTAATTGCTGTTTAAAGTTTCAACACAGGGTCCACCAGAAACACAATTATAACAGCAGAGATAAACTCTTTAAAACATGGTTAATATTTAAAAGCACTGAATCAGAATTGCTGTTTCATACCCAGTGATCGCCGTCTTCTCTTCGAAAGGAAGGGACACTCCAGCGCTAGAGGAAAATTCATTAGAATGAAATTAGCATATGATACTCTAATGTGTGAAGAGAGACTTCACTATTAACTAGGCGCAGTGCTATTTCAGCATTGCTCATGCCAATGTACATCAGTCAGTCTGTTGACATTCAGGGGCAAACACAATAAGCCATTAACTGTTTAGTGAATTTGCCACTAAATGTCTCAAATGTCTAGATCTGATGTAGGAAATCATTTCCAATGCATGGTGTTTATTGACAGTGCCCTTCTGGATTATCTTTACTGAAAAAAAATATACTGATATTTTTATTCAAAATGAAAAAATACAAATATACACACATACTTGTTCTAGTGTTGGTTCCTCCTGCAGTGCTGGACTCAAACATCAGACCTGCATCAGTGAAAACCCCCATACTGTCCCTTCCACCTCCAGCCGTACAGCCGGTGTCATGCTTCTCTATGATATCCCAGATCTAAAGCAACAAAGAGATCATTTATGAGCCAATCTCAAGCATTCAGTGACTGTTGAGATGCTGGTGAACATCCTTCACCTTTGTCTGAGTGAGTCTGTTCTTGTTAAGGACGTTCACAGCCTTGTCAACCACCATCAGACCAACTTTAGCTCCAGGATCTCCAGTTATCAGCAGCTTGACCTCATCTCCTGTGCCATAGGAATTGCTATTTTCCTTCACCTTTAGCAGGAGCTGTTATTGAAATTAAACACTATGTCAGACTTAGTTGATTGGTACATCATCTACTTATTGCGATGGTTGATCCACCTTTCCCATGCACGTGTCCTTCACATCAACCCAGACTGAATCAGACACCACCTCAGATGAGCCCACATGGTAATAAGCCACAAAGCGGAAGGACGGCACCATGTCTTTGGTTACAGTCACAGGCAGAGTCACTAGAGCTTGTCCTCTCCTCTTAAACCTGTCTACTTTTACAATCTGACCTTTACTTAAGATCTGAAAATGAAGCAGAAAATAGAAAATAGAGATATTCATGTATTCATAAGAGTCAAAATAATACAAAAGCTATGCTCAGGTTTTCCTTAAATCAGTAACTACTCTGCATGACCACTGATATGACTGTTACTTGCCATGTATGTGTAATCCTGATCTCTGGCACTTGGACTTTGTCCAGTGATCAGAAAGACATTCACTGAATCACCGATCTGAAGTTCAGCAGCATCAGTGAAGATGTGCAGGTAGTTGTCGGAGCCGCCTTTGGGAATGTAGGCCTGAGCTGTCATCTTCTTCACTGCCTGCTGTTCATCTCTTAATTGTGGATCTTTGGTCTTTGCCTGGAAAATAAATACATTGATTTCTGATGTGAACAGTATGCTCCGCTGCTTGTTCAACTTCTGCTAACTGATCTTTTTTATACTCTGACTGAACATGAGAGCGGTTGAGATGGCAGGTCTTACAGTGATCTCCAGTGTAGAAGATCCCCCTAAAGTGTTGACGGTAAATTTTGCAATGCCATTGGCTCTTGTTTGACCACTGACCCCTCCAGGATGGACCACCACTTCTATGTTTTCAGCAGGTGTTTGGTCAGGATTTGTTACATAGACCTTTTATAAAACCCAGACAATATAATATATTGTTGAAATTGTTGCTCAGTTCCTATTACCTTTCAGGGTTTGAAACTATCTAGTCAATGTTTTATACCGAGACACTGAAGGTCATTCCAGGTTTAAAGAATTGTGGTGTTTTTTTTAAGTGGATGGTGTACGGTGACGTCACAATCTGAATGCCTCTCCTTTCTGCTTCCACCATTTCACTGCCTGAAACACACAAGTAATTATCTTCTCAAATACAATCACACACATGCATGTGAAAGTGCATAGACATGTTGAGTCTTACCACTTTCTGTTAAAAGACTGACTGAAACATAGATTGATTTCCCAACCAGCTGGTTAATGTCTGGAAAGGTCTTAGTGATCATCTGATTGGTCAGTTTTGCAGTACCCTCTCCTTTTATGATCTATTCACATAAGAGCAAAAACAGCAACATCAGGTATTTAAAGCTATTTAACTTCTTATTTAAATTGTCCTTTAGGTGAGAAGAAATGATATTGATCCCAACATGTCTCTCACTTGAACTTTTTGCAGAGATGCAGAAATACTTGTTTTCCTCTCTCCGTCCATCACACCAAACACCACAAATGCATTTCCATCCACCTCCTGTCCAAACAGGTACCTATAAAAGCACATCCAATTTCAGTGTAAAACTGAACGGCGGTGACAGCGCTCACTGATCCACATCCACTACATTGCACAAGAGCAGCTTCAGCATTTTTATTTTTACTTCTTCTTTGATGTTGAGAAAGTCATACAGGGTTTTAAGTGACATGTTTGAGAAGGGTTTGTGCTTTGAGCATTTGTGCAGATTGTGCAGATCTACTGGGAAGTGACTGAAACAATTGAAACAAAGATCATATTACCAGTAAAACAGAGAATAACCACAATTCAAAAACTATGCCTTCTGAGGCTAAGATAATTGTCTTTGTTCATTTTAAAGTTAAACTATTAGGACGTGTTTTGGTTGCACGCAGTACATTATTTTGTAATTTACATACAAACTCTAATTTAATTTACAGATTAAAGATTGATTTTGAATGCAATTTAAAAAATCATCTCACTTTGCTTCAATGTCGACTGTCAGACTCTCATCACGCACATAGAAGAATGACTTACTGGGCTTTAATTTCACTTCAAATGTTGGAAGCACTAAAACCAAACCAGACACACAAATAAGTAAATAAACACATTTTTTGACTTAGCATTTTCTTACACAACAAGAGTTTGTAGACAAAGGTATTACCGTATTCTTTGACCTTAAAGTCTGCAGTGAACGTCTTCTGAGGAGTGTTTTCAAACCATGTTACCACCTTCCAGATCCCAGAACTAGGCAAGATTTATAAAAAAACATTATACAATAGACAAAATCAGCCTTATAACATAGATCTCATTTACAAGTATTTGCTACTTGTAGATAAATTCAAAAGTTATTATCCTGAGGTAGACATGGATCATTGAAAATAAAATCCAGTCAGTTCACTTGGGTTCAGCAGGTTCAGTTTTCACACACAAACACACCTGGCAATCTCAGGGATGGTGTATCTGCCAGATTTCATTCCTTTGACTGGAAATATCTTCTCTGATGAAACTGTGATACCTTGTGGATTCTTCAGAAACACAGAAATCAGCATGAACACTGAGACTGCTGAGATCATCAGTGCAATGATGTTCATTGAAATGTCATGCTTGTGAGAATTAACAGTGCTTACTATGATTTCCACCGTAATTCCAGACTCACTTTGTGGTGTCAAGTCGGGCATCAGAGAAAAAATCCTGTATCTAACTGCAAAAGAGAGCAAAGTAAAAACTGAAATATGAGTTCTGATGGTTTTGTTTACTGCAGATGCAAACCCTGATAAAAGCAGCAGTCAGTTTAATAATAAACAGAATTATCTCATGCTGATGTTACACATGTAAAGTTCACATTGTGCTTTAACACACTCTACATATGATGTGTTTTTAGCACTTAATTGTACCTGTGCTAGCAGGTTTGTAGATGGACTTGTCTGTTTGTACAAATATATATCCAGACTGGAATGAGAGCATGACCACTTTCTCCAGAGTGACGGTTGGAAACTGAGCTTGTAGATACACATACTGCTTCTCCAGAGGATCATCAGAAAATAAGTTCTGATTATCAGGGATCTGTAGAACAGATAATCTGTCAGTCTGAATCCACCTTATTTTTCAGTGCGGAAGTAAGCTGTTTTCTAAAAATGTGTTAGACTTCCTGTTCATAATCTAGAGAAATAACGAGAAGAATATTGAAGTGCTGTAAACGGTAAAACAGTTTGCACTACAAACTACTGTGTTCATAATTAAGATAATACATTAAAATAATATGGTAAGACACACCAATTTGCAATATCAAGCAGCAAAATGAGCTGTTTTGTACAGATCAACATAGCTGGACGCGGATGAGACCGGAAGCCAGACACATTAAATTTACAAACGGACGCTCTCACTCTAACGGCAAAAATAAGGTGGATATATCTGATAATAAAATAATAAGAATGAGACATCAATGCGCTTAATTGCTGCACTCTCACTTTTATATCTGTAAGGATCTGGAAACTGTTGTCTGCAGTCAGTGTCACTGATTTAGACAGTATCTCTCTGTCTTTCTTTGGGAAACTCTTTACCGAGATCTTCACATTCAGGTCTCCTCCAGAGTAATCATGAGCCTCCACAAACACGTTCTCTGAGGAACCCACCCTCAGCAAATTAGGAGCTGACAGAACAAATCTGAGGAGATCAAATCAGAGCGTTTGAAAACAGATCTGTTAGTGAATACATGAACAAACCGTGTGTTTGATACTCACAGTGGGTCACATAGTGTGAGGAGCGGTGAAGAGAGAAGAACAACAGTCACAAACAGCAGCTTCACGTCCATCCTGTCTGTCTGTGTGTCTCTTCCTGTGAGCGTCTGTGAACCTGCAGCAGCTCAGATTTATACCTGCCTCCACGACCCTCAGAGTCCAAACTGCTCCCTCTCTTTCGATCTGTTTGTTTGCTTGCTCTTTTATTTTGGAATCACTAACACAGAGTTTTCAAATAATCTGCTGCCAAAGTAGAATTTAGCAACAGCAAGTTATTTACGTATGTAACAAATAACAGTCTCCATTTTCATAAATTTAAGAAATTTGATTTGTTATTCTTCCCATTGACTGAACAGAATCAAAAACTCAGGTTTACACTTTGTCAGTGTCTAATGTAGAAATGAATTTGCTGTTAGTAAAATTGAGTAGTTTTACGCTGTTAGTAAATTTGAGTAGTCTTATAGAGCTCATAAAGATTTGAAGAGTTAACTGCAGTCCAATTCAGATTTCCCATAAATGACCTGCAAAAACCTGTTGTGTAAATTCAACCTTTGGTAAATTGGCAGCTGCTCTGCTGATTTTTGAGTGGTTGAGCAAATGACTATGGAAATATGCCAAATATATATAATTCAGCACCCCACATGCTTTTGTGTAAATAAGGTTTGCATGCTCCAAAGCAGCTTGGTGAAGGACTGTCCATCTGTTCAGCATGTTTCAATGTCTTCAGCCTGAGACGTGGATTATAGGCTCCAGAAATCTCACAACCCTACAGCACAAACAGTTTGGGGAATGGATGGATGTTTCAGAATTCTTCATTCATTGTTATAGATGGGACATGATGCTATAGAGACAAGCAAGCTAAGACAACACTGAGTAACCCTGCCAATACTTGCAATTCTTACAATAACTTACTGTATGTAATAGAAGTTTAGTATATGTTTATTAACCATGACAACTCCCTCTCCTTGGTCATTAAATATGACAGACATTACCTGATTGACTAAATTCAGTGCACTCATGGGGATAAAGCTTGGGAATCTACGTCACTGCGCGTTGCATTCTAGGTTGTCGCCGCCATGTTTTAGGACACGCTAAATAGTGTACAATGACAATAAATACAAATCACTAGAGGAAAAAACGACTGTATTTGCGTTAATATTAATATAGGTGGCACTAATATATATGCCAGATAAAATAAACACACTATATGTAGCTTGATCTTAGCCAGTTGATCATGTAAGTGAACCACCGCTCTGCACATTTTGTGTGTATCTCAGTCTGTTCTATTCAAAAGTAAGTACCCAGCGAACTTGTAATATTCTGCCCTGATTATAGTGCTAAGATAGCGTATATGTTCCATTCAAAGAGCATAAAATGTGCAAGACATGAATTTAAATTGCATTTATTTACAGAGGTTTAGTCACACGTCTGTTTCGTCTGTGTGTCTGTGAAGACGATGCAGGCGGCGACGTAGCGCAAATCCATGAATGAATATTCCTAAGTAAAGTAAACTTCAACTGATTTCCACTGCTCAGGGAGTAGGGAGCAATGAACATTGTGTGACCATGTTAATCGGAATACAGTTCAGTCATGGAGCTCTCTTTGAACTAGGTAGTTATCTGAATCAAGGTTAAATAAGAGAGGCATGCAGAGCGACGGTACGTGAGGACTGTGATTGAGAAACGCTGATGTATTTAATCATATATAATATCGCCCTAATTTCATTAAGAGATAAAGTGCAATAAGTTTTACTGGACTTAAATTGAGCAAATATATGAATTCTTACAAAGAGCTGTTGAACAGTGAATCAGATGAGTTGCTTTATGAACAAGGAGTGATCGCAACGAGTCATATCACAGATTAAATTACATTTCCAGACGTGTAATTCATAGCGTGAGCACTTACAAATTCAAGTGTATCGGAAATTATGAATCTGTAATAAATAATATATACAAACGACAAAGCCAGAGTTTTAAGTTGTTTATTTTCATTGAGCTGCTTACACCATTGTGTTGTTTCAAGCTGAAAAACATAAAATTGCACCAAAAAAACACAACATCCAGCCAAGTGAAGAACACTGTCCAGGAGGTAGGCTTGTCACTGTCAAAGTCTACAATCAAGAGAAGGCTTCATAGAAAGCAAATAAAGAGGGTTCACCACAAGTTGCAAACAAGGCCAGGTTAGACTTTGCCTAAAAAAAAAAAAAAAAAACCCTTCTAAAAAAGCCAGAGCACTGCTGGAAAAGCATTCTTTGGACGACTGGAATTAAGATCAACCTGTACCAGAATGACGGGAAAGAAAAAGTATAGCGAAGGCTTGGAACAGCTCATGATCCAAAGCATACAACATCATCTGTGAAACATGGTGGAGCCGTGTGATGGCATGAGCATGCATAGCTTCCAGTGGCACTGGGTTACTGGTGTTTATTGATGACGCAGAAGACAGAAGCAACCAGATGAATTGTGAATGTATGAGATATACTGATTGAATGGAGCTTCATAGTACAAATGGACAATGACCCAAAACAAAATACAGCAAAAGTAACCCAAAAGTATTTGAAGGTGAAAAATCTCATGATCTCAACCCAACTGAGCATGCATTCCACTTGCTAAAGACAAAACTAAAGGCAGAAAGACTCACAAACAAACAACAACTGAAGTCAGCTACAGTAAAGGCCTGGCAAAGCATCACAAGGAGAAAGCCCAGTCTCTGGTGATGTCCATGACTTCCAGACTTAAGGCAGTCACTGCCTGCTAAGAATTATCAACAAAATATTTAAATGCACATTTTATTTATGATTATATTTATTTGTCCAAATACACTTGAGCGCTTGAAAATGGGGGGACTGTGTATAAAAATGGTTGTAATTTCTAAGCATTTTGTTATATTTTTGTTCAACCCCTTGCTTAAAGTCTGCATTTCAATTTCATCTTGATAGTTTCATTTTAATTCTATGAAATTATGAAAATTGTGTCAGTGTCCAAATATATATGGACCTGACTGTATGAAGATGTTGCTAAACTGTCATGATTAGGTATACTAATATTGATTAGGTATACTATTATTACTGTCATGATTAGGTATTCTTGTTCTTCTTCTTATTTTTTCATTACATGTTGCCCAAAGAACACATGAATACGTAAATTAGTGACTTTCGTTCATCTTTCATCAAAAAAAAAAAACAAATTAAGATATTTTTGATGAAGTCTGTGAAAT
>CM070007.1:4172711-4244478 GCA_036247105.1 Cirrhinus mrigala
TCACCAGCTGAGAGTCTTCTACGGTGAGTAACGTTATTTCTGCTAAATTAATTATATATCATGGAAAGTTATTGTAATAACTAATAATAGTTTTCTGAAAAAGAAGTACACGTTCCATTACTAAGCTAATATTGTGAACATACTTTGCTAAACCAAAGTGAGTATTAAAGTTTAGCAACATGATCTCATGAGAATTCGTATCTATTTTATGTAAAACTTTTGCATAGACACTGAAAAATACTTCTGTTTACAGCATTAAGGCAATGAAATCACGGCATTAACATTTTTATTATATTTGTTGTCATACCAAGGCAATATGTTTTCAAATGCATTTATTAAATTAAGTTTACTCATTTACTTAATATGAAAAAAAAAAAACATTTCGATCGGTTCTGTGTGATTTCTGCTGTCAACTCATTGCGAAGAATACAATTTTCAACAAGACTACAAACCCTTAAAATTAATAACATTTCTGCAATTATTTAACCATTTTTATGAAATATTTATTTTGTTTGCCGTGGGACATAAACGCCATTTTCTCCAACATGCAGTGACTGAAAAATAGAACCATAAACACACCAAAAACGCAACATAATCACATCAGTCAGTTTTATTTGTGCTTTGTAATCCAAGTCTTCTGAATTCATACAACTGCCAGTAACAAATCCAAATTCAACCCTTTATTCAGCGATCTTCTTTCATCCTCAGCAACGACCGTATAAACATCAAAGCCCGCACTGATTCGTTCGTCCAAATTCAAAATTTACCACTTCAATTAACTACGACGGTAAAATCGAACGCTCATTGGTCCTCGCCTGCTTCGTCACAGATTGCGACAGCAGTGTTCCTGTCTAGGTGTGTTTGAATGATGCACACTTTCACAAAGTGAATCAGGAGGATAGTCCTGATTAAAAACTAAAATTGTGCTCTGTACCTCGCACCAAACTATTGTATTTCACCTGCGGTGGCAACGCAGCATCATTTGGACTACTTTTGGTAATGTTTTTGACATTTTTGCAGTAAATATTGGGATTGCACTTGTCTGTTATGGTTTTTATAGCCTAACGTTACTGTAAGAAATGGCTGTGGTTAAGTTTAAAGGTAGAAGTGGGATTAGCGTACCAAAATATTTTTTTGTAATCCTATGTTGTTTCTAAAATGTTTCTTGTTTCTTGCATATTTCAGTCTATTACGTTTCATATGATTTTATATTCGCTATTATATGGGTATGTTTGGGTTTAGGGATAGGTTAAGGGGTCTAAAAATCTAAATTGCTTATATATATTTTTAATTACATAGTAATGATATAAAAGATTTGTAAATAATTTATGCTTTTAACTGACCAGGCTAAGATAAAATACACAACGTTTGTGTATCAGAATGTTTGTTTCTTTTCTGTCGTTTTTGTAATAATGTAAGTTATGAATTAATTAATTATTTTTTAACAGGTGTCTTTTATTTTTGCGCCCGTTTTGTCTTTCCTTTGATTAGTAACGAACATTGTACTGCAGTGAATGCAATGTTTTCATACTGTGCCCCTTTCTGTGCTTTCCAGACCTGGCCATGTACCCTGCCCTCTTCATACAGGTTGTCATGATGTCATTACAGAAGGTAGGCTTATCTTGCAAAAAGGGTTTTCAAATTTGCAGCAGCTGACAGGCCAGAAAAACATTATAATTGTCACGTTATAATGTGATACATTACCAGTTAGAAGTTTTAGTAAGGTTTTTTTTTGTTGTTGTTGTTGTTTTTATAAAAAAAAAAAAAGTCTCTTTTGCTCACCAAGCCTGCATTTATTTGATCCAAAGTACAGCAAAAACAGTAGCATTTTGAAATATTTTTACTATTTAGAATAACTTTTTTTGATTTGAATATATTTTAAAATGTAATTTTATTCCTGTGATTTCAAAGCTGCATTCTTTGCACCTTTACTCTAGTCACATGATCCTTCAGAAATCATTCTAATATTCTGATTTGCTGCTCAAAAAACATTTAATATAATTATTATGTTGAAAACAGCAGAGTATATTTTTTCAGCATTTATCTAAAATGAATATCTTTTGTAACTGTATAAATGTCTTTATCATCACTTTTGATAAATTTATGGAGCATTTTTGCAAAATGAAAGTGATTAATTCCTTTAATTCTTTCCAAAAAATAAATAAATAAATAAAATACTGATGCCAAGCTTTTGAATAATACAGTGATAATGCTGATCTGAAAAAACTTACTAAACTGTTTTAATTATTTATAATAATAATAATAATAATAAATAAATAAATGTTTCTTGAGCAGCAAATCAGCATATTAAAATGATTTCTGAAGGATCATGTGACACTGAAGACTGGAGTAATGCTGAAAATGTAACTGAAAAAAATTACAGTTTAAAATATATTCAAATAGAAAGCAGTTATTTTAAATAGTAAAACTATTTCACAGTATTACTGCTTTTGCTGTACTTTGAATCAAATAAATGCAGGCTTGGTGAGACTTCTTTAAAAAAAATATTAATAATCTTACTGTTCTAAAACTTTTAACTGGTAGTGTAAGTTCATAGTTTTAACAAGATGTTTTTTTTTTTTTCACCATATAAAATATTTTTGTTGTTAGGATATACAAAAATATTTTATAGTGGGAAACTGTTCTATGCAACTATGTTAAACCCACGCATGAAGTATGGAAGTAATCAAAGTGTGTATATCGTATATGAAAAAAAAAATGTATTAAATGTCAAAGTTGCACACGGAAAAGTAAAAATAAATAAATGACATGACAATTGTATGTTATTTTGTATTTAGTACTGTCCTGAATAAGCTATTTCACATAACATGTTTATATATATACTCTACGAGACAAAATAATAACTGAATTTATAAAAATGACCCCATTCAAAAGTTTACATACCCTTGAATATTAATACTGTTTGCCATTTTCTGGATGTTTTAATGTTTTGTGATAGTTGTTCATCATTCCCTTGTTTGTCCTGAGCAGTTCAACTGCCTCGTGTTTTTCAGAAAAATCCTCCAGCTCCTACACATTCTTTGGTTTCCCAGCATCTTCTGCATATGTGATGCATACGTGATGATTTTGAGATCCATCTTTTTACACTTAGGGCAACTGAAGGACTCATACATTACTATTACAAAACTTGAACATATTTACTGATGCTCAAGAAGGAAACACAATGCATTAAGAGCCAGAGGGTGTAAACTTTTGAACAGGATGATGACCTGTAATTTTATTTTTGTAAAGATCATATTTTTTCATTTAGTACTGCACTTCAAAAGCTACATAAATAATTACATTTTTTCCAGAAGACAAAATATAAATATAAAGTAAAATATAAAGTATAATTTACCCTAATCATCTATTTCAAAATGTTTCCACCCCAGGCTCTTCATATTTTGTGTTTCCTTCTTAAGCAGTACTTTTGTAATAGTGTGTATGAGTTTCTCAATTGTCCTCAGCATGAAAAGATGGATCTCAAAATCACAGTCACTGTTGGAAAAAGTTCACATTTGCAGCAGATGCTGGAAAACCAAAGAATGTGAAGGACCTGAAGGATTTTTTTCTGAAGAACAGCAGGCAGTTGAACTGTTCAGGACAAACAAGAGACTCATGAACAACTATCACAAAACTTAAAAACAGTCGTGGATCACCAAGGAAACAACATACGGTATTAAGATTCAAGGGCATGTAAACTTTTGAATGGAGTCATTTTTATAAATTCAGTTATAGTTTTGTCTTGTGGAGTATATATAAACATCTGTTATGTGAAATAGCTTATTCAGGACAGTACTAAATACAAAATAACATGATCTCTCGTATTTTGTTAAAATTCTTAACATTTTGTATATTTTGCAAGTGGTATGTAAACTTATGTGCACAACTGTATATATTGGTCATCTATACTTATACACCTAAGTGTGATTAAAAGCAGTTAAAAAGTAATTGAAGTGATTGCTAAATATTGTTATTTATACTTTTTTCAGGCAGCCGAAGAACAACTTGGGACACCTAAAGAAAACAGAGACAGTGACTCACACGCGCACACACACACACACACACACTAAATATATAATTAATATAAATCAATATGTTCTTGTAACCGTTTCCCATTATTTGGACACATTTTGATGCTTTACTGTGGAAATTGTCATATCAATAAAGCCAATTTGAAAATAATTGAATTGACTGATAGTTTCCTGTAATGTGTTACTAAAGGTTCTAAAAACATTCAGTAAATGAGGGGAAGGACCTAAATAGGACCAAAAAAAACATTTTAGGTTGGTCCTGCAAATGTTATGGGAATGTAGTGTAGAGACTAATAGGGGACTTCCTATAGTAATAACCTAAATGTCCAAGAATGTCCTGAATGTTCTGTGAATGTCCTCCAAATGATGTCCTCTAACCCTTTAAAGAACTCCAGATCATGACCGTCTCGGAACGTCCTGGGTACGTTATTAGGTGACGTCCTTGACACCAGCGTGGACGTTCTGACAACGTTTTGGGGCATCACATTTTCAAATAAAATATGGTCGCCTAAATGTCCCAAGAACGTCCTGAATGTTCTGTAAATGTTCTCCAAATAACGTCCCCCAAACCTTTGAAGAACTCCACATCATGAACGTCCTGGGAACATTACTAAATAACGTCCTTGACACCAGCGTGGACATTCTGACAACGTTTTGGGAACGTCACATTTCCAAATAAAATATGGTCCCCTAAACGTCCCAAGAACGTCCTGAATGTTCTGTGAAGGTCCTCCAAATAACGTCCCCCAAACCTTTAAAGAACTCCACATCATGACCGTCTCAGAACGTTATGGGGACGTTACTAAACAACGTCCTTGACACCAGTGGGGACATCACCTTTCCAAATAAAATATGGTCCCCTAAACGTCCCAAGAACGTGCTGAATGTTCTGTGAAGGTCTTCCCTATAACGTCCCCCAAACCTTTAAAGAACTCCACATTGTGACCGTCTCAGAACGTTATGGGGACGTTACTAAACAACGTCCTTGACACCAGTGGGGACATTCTGAGGACGTTCTGGGAACGTCACATTTCCAAATAAAATATGGTCCCCTAAACGTCCCAAGAACGTCCTAAATGTTCTGTGAAGGTCCTCCAAATAACGTCCCCCAAACCCTTAAAGAACTCCACATCGTGACCGTCTCAGAACGTTATGGGGACGTTACTAGGCAACATCCTTGACACCAACGGGGACGTTCTAAGGACGTTCTGGGAACGT
The DNA here is from genome assembly GCA_036247105.1 of Cirrhinus mrigala. Lineage (NCBI taxonomy): Eukaryota > Metazoa > Chordata > Actinopteri > Cypriniformes > Cyprinidae > Cirrhinus > Cirrhinus mrigala. Next base: position 4,177,964 of record CM070007.1, read on the forward strand.
AAAATTTCTAGCGGGGGAGAGCTCTCATATTTCACAGACTTCATCAAAAATATCTTAATTTGTTTTTTTTTTTTGATGAAAGATGAACGAAAGTCACTAATTTACGTATTCATGTGTTCTTTGGGCAACATGTAATGAAAAAATAAGAAGAAGAACAAGAATACCTAATCATGACAGTAATAATAGTATACCTAATCAATATTAGTATACCTAATCATGACAGTTTAGCAACATCTTCATACAGTCAGGTCCATATATATTTGGACACTGACACAATTTTCATAATTTCATAGAATTAAAATGAAACTATCAAGATGAAATTGAAATGCAGACTTTAAGCAAGGGGTTGAACAAAAATATAACAAAATGCTTAGAAATTACAACCATTTTTATACACAGTCCCCCCATTTTCAAGCGCTCAAGTGTATTTGGACAAATAAATATAATCATAAATAAAATGTGCATTTAAATATTTTGTTGATAATTCTTAGCAGGCAGTGACTGCCTTAAGTCTGGAAGTCATGGACATCACCAGAGACTGGGCTTTCTCCTTGTGATGCTTTGCCAGGCCTTTACTGTAGCTGACTTCAGTTGTTGTTTGTTTGTGAGTCTTTCTGCCTTTAGTTTTGTCTTTAGCAAGTGGAATGCATGCTCAGTTGGGTTGAGATCATGAGATTTTTCACCTTCAAATACTTTTGGGTTACTTTTGCTGTATTTTGTTTTGGGTCATTGTCCATTTGTACTATGAAGCTCCATTCAATCAGTATATCTCATACATTCACAATTCATCTGGTTGCTTCTGTCTTCTGCGTCATCAATAAACACCAGTAACCCAGTGCCACTGGAAGCTATGCATGCTCATGCCATCACACGGCTCCACCATGTTTCACAGATGATGTTGTATGCTTTGGATCATGAGCTGTTCCAAGCCTTCGCTATACTTTTTCTTTCCCGTCATTCTGGTACAGGTTGATCTTAATTCCAGTCGTCCAAAGAATGCTTTTCCAGCAGTGCTCTGGCTTTTTTAGAAGGGTTTTTTTTTTTTTTTTAGGCAAAGTCTAACCTGGCCTTGTTTGCAACTTGTGGTGAACCCTCTTTATTTGCTTTCTATGAAGCCTTCTCTTGATTGTAGACTTTGACAGTGACAAGCCTACCTCCTGGACAGTGTTCTTCACTTGGCTGGATGTTGTGTTTTTTTGGTGCAATTTTATGTTTTTCAGCTTGAAACAACACAATGGTGTAAGCAGCTCAATGAAAATAAACAACTTAAAACTCTGGCTTTGTCGTTTGTATATATTATTTATTACAGATTCATAATTTCCGATACACTTGAATTTGTAAGTGCTCACGCTATGAATTACACGTCTGGAAATGTAATTTAATCTGTGATATGACTCGTTGCGATCACTCCTTGTTCATAAAGCAACTCATCTGATTCACTGTTCAACAGCTCTTTGTAAGAATTCATATATTTGCTCAATTTAAGTCCAGTAAAACTTATTGCACTTTATCTCTTAATGAAATTAGGGCGATATTATATATGATTAAATACATCAGCGTTTCTCAATCACAGTCCTCACGTACCGTCGCTCTGCATGCCTCTCTTATTTAACCTTGATTCAGATAACTACCTAGTTCAAAGAGAGCTCCATGACTGAACTGTATTCCGATTAACATGGTCACACAATGTTCATTGCTCCCTACTCCCTGAGCAGTGGAAATCAGTTGAAGTTTACTTTACTTAGGAATATTCATTCATGGATTTGCGCTACGTCGCCGCCTGCATCGTCTTCACAGACACACAGACGAAACAGACGTGTGACTAAACCTCTGTAAATAAATGCAATTTAAATTCATGTCTTGCACATTTTATGCTCTTTGAATGGAACATATACGCTATCTTAGCACTATAATCAGGGCAGAATATTACAAGTTCGCTGGGTACTTACTTTTGAATAGAACAGACTGAGATACACACAAAATGTGCAGAGCGGTGGTTCACTTACATGATCAACTGGCTAAGATCAAGCTACATATAGTGTGTTTATTTTATCTGGCATATATATTAGTGCCACCTATATTAATATTAACGCAAATACAGTCGTTTTTTCCTCTAGTGATTTGTATTTATTGTCATTGTACACTATTTAGCGTGTCCTAAAACATGGCGGCGACAACCTAGAATGCAACGCGCAGTGACGTAGATTCCCAAGCTTTATCCCCATGAGTGCACTGAATTTAGTCAATCAGGTAATGTCTGTCATATTTAATGACCAAGGAGAGGGAGTTGTCATGGTTAATAAACATATACTAAACTTCTATTACATACAGTAAGTTATTGTAAGAATTGCAAGTATTGGCAGGGTTACTCAGTGTTGTCTTAGCTTGCTTGTCTCTATAGCATCATGTCCCATCTATAACAATGAATGAAGAATTCTGAAACATCCATCCATTCCCCAAACTGTTTGTGCTGTAGGGTTGTGAGATTTCTGGAGCCTATAATCCACGTCTCAGGCTGAAGACATTGAAACATGCTGAACAGATGGACAGTCCTTCACCAAGCTGCTTTGGAGCATGCAAACCTTATTTACACAAAAGCATGTGGGGTGCTGAATTATATATATTTGGCATATTTCCATAGTCATTTGCTCAACCACTCAAAAATCAGCAGAGCAGCTGCCAATTTACCAAAGGTTGAATTTACACAACAGGTTTTTGCAGGTCATTTATGGGAAATCTGAATTGGACTGCAGTTAACTCTTCAAATCTTTATGAGCTCTATAAGACTACTCAAATTTACTAACAGCGTAAAACTACTCAATTTTACTAACAGCAAATTCATTTCTACATTAGACACTGACAAAGTGTAAACCTGAGTTTTTGATTCTGTTCAGTCAATGGGAAGAATAACAAATCAAATTTCTTAAATTTATGAAAATGGAGACTGTTATTTGTTACATACGTAAATAACTTGCTGTTGCTAAATTCTACTTTGGCAGCAGATTATTTGAAAACTCTGTGTTAGTGATTCCAAAATAAAAGAGCAAGCAAACAAACAGATCGAAAGAGAGGGAGCAGTTTGGACTCTGAGGGTCGTGGAGGCAGGTATAAATCTGAGCTGCTGCAGGTTCACAGACGCTCACAGGAAGAGACACACAGACAGACAGGATGGACGTGAAGCTGCTGTTTGTGACTGTTGTTCTTCTCTCTTCACCGCTCCTCACACTATGTGACCCACTGTGAGTATCAAACACACGGTTTGTTCATGTATTCACTAACAGATCTGTTTTCAAACGCTCTGATTTGATCTCCTCAGATTTGTTCTGTCAGCTCCTAATTTGCTGAGGGTGGGTTCCTCAGAGAACGTGTTTGTGGAGGCTCATGATTACTCTGGAGGAGACCTGAATGTGAAGATCTCGGTAAAGAGTTTCCCAAAGAAAGACAGAGAGATACTGTCTAAATCAGTGACACTGACTGCAGACAACAGTTTCCAGATCCTTACAGATATAAAAGTGAGAGTGCAGCAATTAAGCGCATTGATGTCTCATTCTTATTATTTTATTATCAGATATATCCACCTTATTTTTGCCGTTAGAGTGAGAGCGTCCGTTTGTAAATTTAATGTGTCTGGCTTCCGGTCTCATCCGCGTCCAGCTATGTTGATCTGTACAAAACAGCTCATTTTGCTGCTTGATATTGCAAATTGGTGTGTCTTACCATATTATTTTAATGTATTATCTTAATTATGAACACAGTAGTTTGTAGTGCAAACTGTTTTACCGTTTACAGCACTTCAATATTCTTCTCGTTATTTCTCTAGATTATGAACAGGAAGTCTAACACATTTTTAGAAAACAGCTTACTTCCGCACTGAAAAATAAGGTGGATTCAGACTGACAGATTATCTGTTCTACAGATCCCTGATAATCAGAACTTATTTTCTGATGATCCTCTGGAGAAGCAGTATGTGTATCTACAAGCTCAGTTTCCAACCGTCACTCTGGAGAAAGTGGTCATGCTCTCATTCCAGTCTGGATATATATTTGTACAAACAGACAAGTCCATCTACAAACCTGCTAGCACAGGTACAATTAAGTGCTAAAAACACATCATATGTAGAGTGTGTTAAAGCACAATGTGAACTTTACATGTGTAACATCAGCATGAGATAATTCTGTTTATTATTAAACTGACTGCTGCTTTTATCAGGGTTTGCATCTGCAGTAAACAAAACCATCAGAACTCATATTTCAGTTTTTACTTTGCTCTCTTTTGCAGTTACATACAGGATTTTTTCTCTGATGCCCGACTTGACACCACAAAGTGAGTCTGGAATTACGGTGGAAATCATAGTAAGCATTGTTAATTCTCACAAGCATGACATTTCAATGAACATCATTGCACTGATGATCTCAGCAGTCTCAGTGTTCATGCTGATTTCTGTGTTTCTGAAGAATCCACAAGGTATCACAGTTTCATCAGAGAAGATATTTCCAGTCAAAGGAATGAAATCTGGCAGATACACCATCCCTGAGATTGCCAGGTGTGTTTGTGTGTGAAAACTGAACCTGCTGAACCCAAGTGATCTGACTGGATTTCATTTTCAATGATCCATGTCTACCTCAGGATAATAACTTTTGAATTTATCTACAAGTAGCAAATACTTGTAAATGAGATCTATGTTATAAGGCTGATTTTGTCTATTGTATAATGTTTTTTTATAAATCTTGCCTAGTTCTGGGATCTGGAAGGTGGTAACATGGTTTGAAAACACTCCTCAGAAGACGTTCACTGCAGACTTTAAGGTCAAAGAATACGGTAATACCTTTGTCTACAGACTCTTGTTGTGTAAGAAAATGCTAAGTCAAAAAATGTGTTTATTTACTTATTTGTGTGTCTGGTTTGGTTTTAGTGCTTCCAACATTTGAAGTGAAATTAAAGCCCAGTAAGTCATTCTTCTATGTGCGTGATGAGAGTCTGACAGTCGACATTGAAGCAAAGTGAGATGATTTTTTAAATTGCATTCAAAATCAATCTTTAATCTGTAAATTAAATTAGAGTTTGTATGTAAATTACAAAATAATGTACTGCGTGCAACCAAAACACGTCCTAATAGTTTAACTTTAAAATGAACAAAGACAATTATCTTAGCCTCAGAAGGCATAGTTTTTGAATTGTGGTTATTCTCTGTTTTACTGGTAATATGATCTTTGTTTCAATTGTTTCAGTCACTTCCCAGTAGATCTGCACAATCTGCACAAATGCTCAAAGCACAAACCCTTCTCAAACATGTCACTTAAAACCCTGTATGACTTTCTCAACATCAAAGAAGAAGTAAAAATAAAAATGCTGAAGCTGCTCTTGTGCAATGTAGTGGATGTGGATCAGTGAGCGCTGTCACCGCCGTTCAGTTTTACACTGAAATTGGATGTGCTTTTATAGGTACCTGTTTGGACAGGAGGTGGATGGAAATGCATTTGTGGTGTTTGGTGTGATGGACAGAGAGAAGAAAACAAGTATTTCTGCATCTCTGCAAAAAGTTCAAGTGAGAGACATGTTGGGATCAATATCATTTCTTCTCACCTAAAGGACAATTTAAATAAGAAGTTAAATAGCTTTAAATACCTGATGTTGCTGTTTTTGCTCTTATGTGAATAGATCATAAAAGGAGAGGGTACTGCAAAACTGACCAATCAGATGATCACTAAGACCTTTCCAGACATTAACCAGCTGGTTGGGAAATCAATCTATGTTTCAGTCAGTCTTTTAACAGAAAGTGGTAAGACTCAACATGTCTATGCACTTTCACATGCATGTGTGTGATTGTATTTGAGAAGATAATTACTTGTGTGTTTCAGGCAGTGAAATGGTGGAAGCAGAAAGGAGAGGCATTCAGATTGTGACGTCACCGTACACCATCCACTTAAAAAAAACACCACAATTCTTTAAACCTGGAATGACCTTCAGTGTCTCGGTATAAAACATTGACTAGATAGTTTAAAACCTGAAAGGTAATAGGAACTGAGCAACAATTTCAACAATATATTATATTGTCTGGGTTTTATAAAAGGTCTATGTAACAAATCCTGACCAAACACCTGCTGAAAACATAGAAGTGGTGGTCCATCCTGGAGGGGTCAGTGGTCAAACAAGAGCCAATGGCATTGCAAAATTTACCGTCAACACTTTAGGGGGATCTTCTACACTGGAGATCACTGTAAGACCTGCCATCTCAACCGCTCTCATGTTCAGTCAGAGTATAAAAAAGATCAGTTAGCAGAAGTTGAACAAGCAGCGGAGCATACTGTTCACATCAGAAATCAATGTATTTATTTTCCAGGCAAAGACCAAAGATCCACAATTAAGAGATGAACAGCAGGCAGTGAAGATGATGACGGCTCAGGCCTACATTCCCAAAGGCGGCTCCGACAACTACCTGCACATCTTCACTGATGCTGCTGAACTTCAGATCGGTGATTCAGTGAATGTCTTTCTGATCACTGGACAAAGTCCAAGTGCCAGAGATCAGGATTACACATACATGGCAAGTAACAGTCATATCAGTGGTCATGCAGAGTAGTTACTGATTTAAGGAAAACCTGAGCATAGCTTTTGTATTATTTTGACTCTTATGAATACATGAATATCTATATTTTCTATTTTCTGCTTCATTTTCAGATCTTAAGTAAAGGCCAGATTGTAAAAGCAGACAGGTTTAAGAGGAGAGGACAAGCTCTAGTGACTCTGCCTGTGACTGTAACCAAAGACATGGTGCCGTCCTTCCGCTTTGTGGCTTATTACCATGTGGGCTCATCTGAGGTGGTGTCTGATTCAGTCTGGGTTGATGTGAAGGACACGTGCATGGGAAAGGTGGATCAACCATCGCAATAAGTAGATGATGTACCAATCAACTAAGTCTGACATAGTGTTTAATTTCAATAACAGCTCCTGCTAAAGGTGAAGGAAAATAGCAATTCCTATGGCACAGGAGATGAGGTCAAGCTGCTGATAACTGGAGATCCTGGAGCTAAAGTTGGTCTGATGGTGGTTGACAAGGCTGTGAACGTCCTTAACAAGAACAGACTCACTCAGACAAAGGTGAAGGATGTTCACCAGCATCTCAACAGTCACTGAATGCTTGAGATTGGCTCATAAATGATCTCTTTGTTGCTTTAGATCTGGGATATCATAGAGAAGCATGACACCGGCTGTACGGCTGGAGGTGGAAGGGACAGTATGGGGGTTTTCACTGATGCAGGTCTGATGTTTGAGTCCAGCACTGCAGGAGGAACCAACACTAGAACAAGTATGTGTGTATATTTGTATTTTTTCATTTTGAATAAAAATATCAGTATATTTTTTTTCAGTAAAGATAATCCAGAAGGGCACTGTCAATAAACACCATGCATTGGAAATGATTTCCTACATCAGATCTAGACATTTGAGACATTTAGTGGCAAATTCACTAAACAGTTAATGGCTTATTGTGTTTGCCCCTGAATGTCAACAGACTGACTGATGTACATTGGCATGAGCAATGCTGAAATAGCACTGCGCCTAGTTAATAGTGAAGTCTCTCTTCACACATTAGAGTATCATATGCTAATTTCATTCTAATGAATTTTCCTCTAGCGCTGGAGTGTCCCTTCCTTTCGAAGAGAAGACGGCGATCACTGGGTATGAAACAGCAATTCTGATTCAGTGCTTTTAAATATTAACCATGTTTTAAAGAGTTTATCTCTGCTGTTATAATTGTGTTTCTGGTGGACCCTGTGTTGAAACTTTAAACAGCAATTACGCTTTAATTGGAATATATGTTAGAGATATAATGCTCCAGAAAGTCTGCTTGATCAGTTACCAAAGAAGCATGTCAAAATTATTCAGGAAAAATAAGATTTTCTGAGTGATAAAATGAGTACACTCTCCTGGAAGTTGCTAAATGGAAAAATAAATAAATAAATAAATAAATAAAAATAACATAAAAATTGGTGTAAGTTTAAGGCAATTATTGATAACAGCTAACTTTTAAGGGACGTAATTTCTTGACAATTTAAAATGTTATAGAGCCCACTGAATCATTCTCAGACTTCAGGTAACAACAGAAGCACAAACTGCCAGAAGACTTATATTAAAGACTATATTCTGACAGATTAGATTAAATTTAGGTTGATTACCAGTGTTACTTCAGTCCTTACGAGGCTTTGCCCTGGAATTAAATACATATGAATTAAGAAACAATAACAGAAAACAAGTTGAGAAAAAAAAATAATAATAATGATAACTGCTGAGACTATGAAGTAATTGAGAATTCACTAATTGTAATAAACATGTTTTCAGATCCCAGAGAGATTAATGATTTGTTTTTGGTAAAACTAAACACAGATGATGATGACAACTATTATACAGACTCTGAAGAGATTGTGACACGTACGCTGTTCCCTGAGAGCTGGCTTTGGGAGGAGATTGACCTATGCGAGAAATGGTGAGAAAGTCTTAGACAAGGCACTGATAGTGAATAAGCAGCATGATCTCAATTGACCATAGCTGATGATTTCTTCTGACAAAGAGCATGCATTATTTCTTAATTATCTTTGGTATTATGTATTTTACGCACTTTTATTTTCCACTCTACAATGTTTATTTTTAGCTCAACTTCATGACGTATTGTGTCCAGCACACCCATCTTATAATGCTTTAAAAACCTGTTTTTACTTGTAATGTCTCAATATACCATATATAATTTCTCATATATACCCAGTCAAACACCAGCCACAGAAAAAGTGATCTACCTGAAACACTCTGTTACTACATGGCAGATCTTGGCTGTCAGTCTGTCACCAACACTTGGTAAAGTGAAGCTGCAAACCCAGAATACACAATCTGAAAGACATCATCATCGTAATCCAGGATCTGCTGCTTTAAATCCTTCCGTGTGTGTGTGTGTTCCTCCTCAAAGGCATCTGTGCGGCAGAACCTGAGGAGGTGGTTGTTTTTAAACACCTTTCCATTGACCTCAAGATGCCTTATTCTGCTGTGCGTGGCGAACAACTGGAAATCAAGGCCGTTATTCACAACTACACACCAAAGAAGCAGAGGGTATAGATCTGATTTGCTATTAAAATGTAGTGAAGTTTTTATGTACATTATCCATGTGCACTGTAGCGAGCGTTTCTGCTGGAGTAAAATCATCTACTAATGACAGCATACATGGATCCTGAGGAACATCCATTAAACAGTGTGAGTCTCGTTCTCCCGTTTTCACCAGGTGCGTGTGGAGTTCATGGAGACAGCAGATGTTTGCAGCTTTGCCAGTAAGAAAGGCAAATACAGAACAACAGTGAAAGTTGACAAAGACTCCAGCATATCCGTTTCATATGTGATTATTCCCATGACTCTGGGAAATCACATGATTGAGGTGATAGCTTCAGCATATAATGACGACTGGACTGATGGAGTGAGAAAGACGCTGAAGGTGGTGGTACGTCTGATGGGAATCAGTGACTGTCACTTTCGGCATTTGTTTAATTTTATTAAGGTTATTCGTTAACATAATGATCAAAAGATGCTGGTTATATTTCGAACAGATAAACTAGATAGATAAAAAGCATCACAGGTAGTTAACACTCTCTTTCTCTTTCAGCCTGAGGGTGTGCTGACTCCGTTACATAGAGAAAATGTGGAGCTCAATCCTGCTGGTGAGATTTACTGTGTAGCACATAATATCATCACTGTGTTACTTCCATTATTGCTCAGTAGTCACCAAAAGTGTACAAAATTTGATCAGCACATGACTCCTCCATCTTGCTGTTCTTCTCTTTTTCTCTTTCCAAATGGATCAGGGGAAAAATCTTTGGCTATTAAAGCTGTCATACCAGCTGATCGGTTTCCAGGCACACCTGCTAACACGTACATCTCAGTTACTGGTAAGGAAAAAGATGCTTTCGTAAATTTGTAGTGATTATTTCTTTAAAGTTGCATGCATGTTTTATTTTGAGCTTTTGGGCTTTTACAGTCATGAAGTTTTCGGGATATCACATCGCGATATGATTGGATATGACTGGTTATGTTTGGCTGTGATTGGTTCATGCAATAAATCCAGTCTCTTGTGTTCTTGCGCATGCCGTGATTCAGTCTGAATGAACAATATAATGGTGTTAATGTGAAGACACATTCATTTAATTTTGAAGACATCTAATATTTAATGGTATTAGATGATTACTTAATTGCATTTGATAGATTATACTTTCAGTTAGGGCTGAGCGATACGGCCAAAAAATTATCACAATAATTTCTTTTCATGTCAGTTGATATCGATAATTATCACGATAAACACATTTGATAGTAGCTTGAGTTAGGATGCAGATGTGGATTTATGTTCATTATCAAAATCAGTAATAGCTGTAAAAACTGTAGCAATTAACCATTGCTCTTCCATAGTATCATCCACAGATCATGATAATAACAGTTAAAACCACAAATATAGCACCTCAATACCATGGTAAAAATGTAACATGGTTCCTAGCTATTTGTATGAAAAACAGTAGTCTAAAAATACTATAAATGGTAAAATGCATAAACGCTATAGCTTAATCACAAAAAAAAAAAAAAAAAAAAAAAAAAATCTTTAATACGTCTACATTAAAATAATTAAATTTGACACAAATATACCCACAATACCACTGTGCAGTTAGTGCTACTACGGTAAATAATGGCGATTTGTAGATTAAAAAACCTTCTGACTGTATCGTTGCGCACAGTGTTTCTCGTGTTTGTCAGCGCTGTTTCATCGGGCTATAAACTGAGTCATTTGTGTCATTTGCTGAATTCAAGCGCTTCACACTGGCGCTGTTTAGTAATTGATACTCGTCAGAGAGTGAAGGCATCTGCTCTAGTAAGTTCGCACCATGCCGCTGTTTGAACTTCGATCCCAGCAGATAAACAGTCTGAGTGGCGCGCTTTGACTAGCGCTCTTTTGTTCCGCCTTTGCCGCATAAACATTATATCGAACATTTATCAAACTCTTGTTATCATTTAACGAGGAAACTCATATCGCATGATAATTATCGTTAACAATTTATCGCCCAGCCCTACTTTAAGTAAAACACTTGCAATGGGTTTGTTTGTAGGCATATCTTGGCCGGAGTTTTTGCTGCAATTACACAGTTTTAACCAGCAGGAGTCACCAGCGTGTGGTGCTTTGAATGCTTTGAAACAGTGAATCATTTGGCAAAGCAGTTGCTTTAGTTGATTTAAAGCTTTGAAAAGCTCCATTTGTCCCATCACTAGCATTTACTAGATGTTGATTTCAGATGCCTTCTAAAAAAAGAAACTTATTAGCTGCACCATGTGAATAATGATGTGGTTATATCTTTATAACTAATCGGCCTACGCTGTCTAGTTTCATGCCTGAACTTTGTGTTTACTCTGGCTCGTCCAGTTAAAATGCTCAGAGAAAGTTCTTATTTCTTTTTACATATTTATTTTCTTTTATTCACCTGTGTTGTTTAAGCTCTAAACCACATTACAAATCAGATGTAAATGAACCCAAGATGCGATGTGATCGGTGAAACTATGATCTGGACTAACAATTTCTGTGTTTTAAGGAATTTCCAGATACGAGACCTACGAGTCACATATAGTGTTGAGAGTGTTACGTACCAATATAATTAACATAGATCTCCACCTGCGTTGCCTCTTTCATTCCTCCAGGTGAAGGGATCACTCAGACAGTCGAGCAGGCCATCAATGGAGACTTCATGGGTCGTCTTATTATCCAACCCACTGGTAGTGGAGAGGAGAACATGATCATTATGACTCTACCTGTCATTGCCACTCATTATTTGGACAGCACCAATCAGTGGGATACTGTTGGGATGGAGCGCCGTAATGAAGCCATCAAACATATCAACACAGGTCAGCAGCACACAAAAAATATAATAATGTAAGATTATTAAACATTCAACAATATTAATGATTTGACTGCAGTCATACTATTGAATAAGAACCCAGCTGAGCTGTTTTCTATAGGGCTGCTAAGCTGAATTGAGCTCATTTCTTAACTGATGATCTTTACACAGTCATGAAACTTGCGTAAATACATGAGTAAATGCAATAATTTGCGCATAAAACAGACCTTCCTGAAAACTCTCCTCCGGATTCACAAACGCTTCGTAAACGTCCGATTTGATAGTTAAACATATGTATGTTAATGAATTCCAATCATTCGTAAACAGGGCAAATTGTCCTCCTAGAACTCGTAATTACAACTTGTGAATTTCTGAGAGCTACGACTTGTACCAAATGACTGCTGTACCACCTGACCAACGTAGGCTCTGTTTAGGCGTTGATAGTATTGCCATAGAAAAGCATAATTCCGAGTCTGAGGACGTGAACAGCTCCGAGTAGAACGTCGCATGTTGTCATTTCGAAATTACGGTAATTACGATATGGCGTGAACCCAGTACTGTATCGCACTCTTATTAGCCAATCATATTCGAAAACCAGACAGAACTGTTGAATAAAAATAAATAAAGAATAAATGAATATAAATAAAATAAACAGATAAAGAATCTGACTATGATTCAGAATAAAATTGTAAAGTACTCTCAAAAACGCTCTCTTGAAAACTTAAGACCAAAAGCAGAAAAAATACCGATAATAAATATTTTTTTTGTTTTGTATTAAGGTTATCAGCGGCAGCTAGCTTACCGTAAATCAGATGGATCCTACGCTGCATGGAAAAACACGCCAAGCAGCACATGGTAAAGTCATTTTGACATCATTACTTTTGGGGTGATGAACTTGTTTTTATGTTTCATGCCTAATTTTTAATATTATTTATTTTTGTCATTCTGTTTGTCTGTTAAAGGTTGACGGCATATGTGGCCAAAGTCTTCGCCATGGTTAGTGATTTTGTTCTCATAGATGAAAATGTGCTCTGCAGCGCCCTCAAGTGGCTGCTTCTCCACAAACAAAGTCAAGACGGCTCCTTTAAAGAGGATTCAGCTGTAATTCATGGAGAGATGGTGGTAAGTTGAATATTGTTGAATGTATCTATTTGTGTTCACAAAAAAAAAAAAAAAAGGCAAAAGATGCAATTAACCTAAACCAGTTATGTATTTCATTCTGGTTCCCAGTAGTAAAGCATTAAATAATCTACAGTTCAAGCCACAGTACAAACAAACAAAATACAACAATGCATTGATTATAGAGGAAGATTTGCATGAATTGTTATTAAATGTGTAACACCAGGGTTCGTAAAAGTGCTGGAAATCTTTGCTTTAAAAAAATGCAAAAAAAAAAAAAAAAAAAAAAAAATTTGATTTAATTGTAGTGTTTTCAGAGTTTAAAAAATGCTTGGTTTTTGGATAAACTGCAATTGCAGTACTTTCACAATACACAGCACATGAATATGAGTGATTAATTAAGTGATGATTTACCATTATTGAAAACACGAGCAGAATCACCAAAGGAGAAAATCACAAATTCTAAGTCAACATTATAGTGATCAGTGTTCACATTAGCTGAGATGTTGACCCTTACATTTTTTTAATATTATGTTTGGCTGCTGTAACTGAGTTATAGTATACAGACAAACCAGAGGAAAGGTGATCATGTGGTATTCCCAGTTGTTTGCCAGACAAATTGTTTGTCGATGAAGAGAGTAAATGCTGATCACCCAGAGTTGACATCTCAAGGGGATAGAAATGTCCTAACTCTATTAACTCTATTAATGCTGTCATGAATAATAAAGTGAAAAGTGAAAATGAATGAAAAGTATTGAATGCAGCATTGTTTAGATCTACTCATGGTGCAGAGATTTTTATAAGCATTTTTTTTACAGCATTGAGGACTGTACACACTCACACACATTTCTGCTGAGTGAAACATCTAATTTTCCACAGTTGTAAAGTGCTGTAAAATCCTCCTTGAAACTGCTTGAAAAGTGCTTAAATTTGACTTTGTATGTAAGAACCCTGGACATTCACACACACACACACACATAGTCTGCCTGTTTTTTTGTTTTTGTTTTTTGATAATCTAGTTTATTTGTGCTTTATTCAAGGGTGATATACGTGGCAAAGATGCTGATGCCTCCCTGACGGCATTTGTAGTGATCTCCATGCAAGAGAGCAGAGCGATCTGTGCTGGATCAGTTGCTGTAAGTGAATTTGTTTCACCACATGCAGGTTTGATGCTTCAAAGTCTTTTTTTCCCCCCTGAATCATTCTCCACATACATGCATCTAAATTTCATTGACTTGGCCATAATGTAAAGGCAAACAAAATGTTTATCTCTGATCTTATTATTACTGTCTAAAACAGCTCTTTGAATGTATCATTTATGGGCACTCATGACAAAATTATACATGATACAGGTGATAAAACCACTGATCTATATTAAAGAATTGCTCATGAAGTGATAAAAAAAATAAAATAAAAATGTTGCCACAATGCCACGATTATCCTATTCCCTATTTCAGGTGAGATCCTCAACATACTGCATGTATTACAAATAATAAAGTGCTTATTCTGAAATCGGAATCAGAAAGATTTCTGTTTTTATTTGTGCAGAATAGGCTTCAATCATCAATATAGTGCCTATCCTGCCTGAAAAAAACTGTAAACATTACAGATTATATCTGAAGTAACAATTAATTCACATACACATATCTTAAAAATGCTGCAAAATCTGGTGATTTTAGGTCAGTGTTTTGGCTGTCTTTAGAGCAACTTGAGAGTGTGTAAATGATGACAGAATTTTCATATTTGGGTGAGCTATGGTGAATCTAAATTATGGTGAATGTTGAAGGATGTAGATCTAAGAACGTTTACCTTTCACACGCACTTTTATAGAGTCTGCATGAAAGTATCAGGAAGGCTGTTTCTTTCTTGGAAGGACGACTTCCACAACTGACCAATCCTTACGCTGTTGCGATGACGTCCTACGCCATGGCCAATGCCGACAAACTCAATAAAGACATCTTGATGAGGCATTCCACACAACTAGAAGGTTAGTCAAGTTGACAAGTCATCAGAAAGATTTGTTTTGTACATCATACAACACTACTCACTCCAACACAAGTGTAAACAATGAAAAAATAATTAAAAACATTTGTGATGCAATGATAGCTGCTTGAGATGGAGAGAGGGAACACAAGACAAATCTGTTTACATTCCTATGTTGTGTTTGAAACAGCCGGTCGGTCCTGGACTGTCTCTGGACAGCAGTATCACTCACTAGAGGCGACGGCGTATGCTGTGCTGGCGCTTGTGAAGGCCAAAGACTTCGATAAAGCAGGAGAGGCAGTGCACTGGCTGAAAAGACAAGAGACTCGCTATGGAGGATCTGGCACCACACAGGTACACTAACGCCGATCATTCGACACTGAAAAACACCAGAACAAGTGTGGGACTGATACTGCAGGACAGGAATTGATTGCTTTTCTGCCTTAGGCGACCATTATGGTGTTCCAGGCTGTGGCAGAGTATCACACACAGGTGAAGGACCAACAAAACATCAATCTGGCGGTGGAGCTGGCCGTGTCAGGAGGAAGAAAACCTGTCACATACACTATCAAAAGAGAAAACGCACATATTACATGGTCTGACAATGTGAGGAGTTACTCATCTACTATTCAAATTGTTTGCTCCTCATCATGTCAGTTGAACGTTTTTGTGGAGCATATATTAATAAAGAATTTGGGGAGTTTTGTTGTCTACATTAATAGTGTTTGATCAATAAAATCATGGATTTGATTATGGTGATGACTTGAGTACGTCTGTGTTTTCTCAACAGGTGGACATCAACAAGGACTTCACTGTAACTGCTAGAGGAACTGGAACAGCCACTCTCTCAGTGAGTGTTCATGAGTATTTATGTGGTCAACAGCAAGATTAAAGCGGTTAAACATCTCATCTGAGATGTTCTGCTGTTTTCAGGTTATGACGCTGTACTATGCCAGACCTGCTGAGAAGAAGTCTGACTGTACATTCTTTGATCTGGCTGTTAAAATGGAGAAAATCCCAGAGAGTAAGACTGATAGAGTTCATGCTCTTTTGTAGCACTTTCCATACATTCAGAGCAAAAATAAAACCTCCGAAATACTTAAGTATGTGCTGCTTTTTAATTTTAATCACTACTGTGTTTTTTCTTTAGAAAAGCAAGAAGCCATAGCTAGTTACAAGCTTACTATGGATTTCAAGTATGTAAACGAAAATCCTAATCAATTTATTATAATGTCAAGAAACACTTTTATTTGCAATTTATCAGTATGTGCTCATTTTTTGGTCTGAGCCTGAGGTTGCTTTTCCCACACTGGCGGTATGTTTGCATCATGAACGTGAGTTACTAGTGACAGCTGGTTACCATTGTAAAAAATGACTCTGACAGAGACTCCAGTTTAACTGTGTTCTGATGCGGATACAACTTGCTTTACAAAGATAGTTTATTCAGAGATGAGCAGCTCTGTGTTACTACAGTATAATAATTTTGAGGTTAAATTGACTCAGGTTCACACCAAAAGCTCTAGTGTGAAAACAGCCTCAAGCTCAGACTGAGTGGATGAAGCAAAACTAAACCAGTAAATAAAATCTGCTCTTGATCTCCATCTTCACAGCTACAAAAGTGATCAAAGGGATGCCACTATGACTATTCTGGACATTGGCTTACCAACTGGATTTGATGTTGACGAAAATGACCTTAAAAAGGTATTGTGATGATAAACTGGTGCTTCAAATTTGTACAGAAAAGGAATCTGACACACATCTGCAGAGAGGACATAAAGCATTTTGATCATGTCATTTATTGAGGATTTAGTTTTTTTTATTTTCTTGCCTTCAGTTGTCCACAGGGAAGGGGACATACATTCAGAAATATGAAAAGAATAAAGTGCTGTCAGAGCGAAGATCCTTCATCCTGTACTTAAATACGGTATGTCAGCAAACTGTGTTGTCTGATCATTTCTTAAACAGATTCAATCTTGTTGTCTAGGAAAACATGTGCTATTGTTTTAAATTTCTATAAAATATTGTTGAATTCTTGATTCTGATTGGCTGACAAAGCAGCTGCCCAGCCGTAAGGTTCCATGCCACTGTGTGTTTACCTTTAAACATTTGTGCAACCGTTAACATGGATAGTTGTACAAACATTGTAAAATATGTAGTCATAATGTTGCATTGGTTTCTTTATTATTAGGTTTCTCATAAAGAGGTGGAAAGGATTTCCTTCACAATGCACCAGATGTTTAACGTGGGTCTGCTCCAACCCGCTGCAGTCACAATGTATGAATATTACTCACCAGGTGAGCTGCACACACACACACCTGCCCGTCTTCTTCTGTACACATATACAATACAGTAGTCCAAAAAAAAGTTCATCAAAGTTGTTCTAAGGCATGAACAGGTATTGTTTTTAGTTTTAGGACAAATTTGATTAAAGGTTTTGATTCACTTCAAGTGTTGACTACATAATTATATACAAACCTTTACATTTAAGCCTGATAAAAATGCATTTTTTAAAGAAAGATGTCAGATGGATTTAGTTGGTTTTGCATCTGAACTCCTCACACATTTATATATATATATATATATATATATATATATATATATATATATAAAATTTAGCCAAAGTGATTTACAAATGAAAATAATGCACTGAAGTACATTGTTGAGTAAAGTGCAAAATGTTGGCAGGCAAATGCTGTAGGTGTGTATGACATGCTGCTGCATTTGGGATTTTGGGAAAAAAAAATTCACATCCTATAAGGGTGTTCTAGTCATCTTTAATTATACAAATGTTTTTTAGATGCACGCTGTACAAAGTTCTACCACCCTGAAAGGGGAGATGGCACTATATATAGACTGTGTAAAGGAGATTTGTGCTACTGTGCAGAAGGTATTACATTTATACTCATTCACCAGACATTATTTATCCAAAGCCATTCGTAATTTGTCATAAGAGCCAAATAGTCTTCAGTAAAAAAGTTTAAATAGTGTTCTACTTCATTTTATTTATTAACATCATTTCATTTCTCTAGTTTTTATGAATGGATGAAAATGTTTTGCTGGTCTTTTCTGGTTATGATTGTGTAAATAAATAAATAAATAAAAAAGATCTGTATCTCATAACACAGAAAACTGCAGTTACCAGAAGAAGAATAGGGTCAGTGAAGAGGAGCGTTTGACTAAAGCCTGTGAAATTGGCATGGATTACGGTAAACACACATGTTCTCCTCCTTCAGCCACTGTGTCACAGCTTTGATATACAACAAAAGTATAAAACGACTGTTTGACAGTTTATAAAGTCACAGTGGTGGGGATGGATCTGAAACAGACAACTGACACATACGACATAAAGGTGGATCAGGCGCTAAAAGAAGGTACAGTTTATTATTCACTTGTGTCCATCTAAGTGTAATGAATGGCATGTTTTTATAACCATCTTGAAATGTGGCTGACATTTGAGGCATCCTGGTAAAACTGTCTCCTGTTCTGTTGTATAGGTGATGATGAGCAAACTGAGGGGAAAGTGATACAATTTCTGGCTCGTCCCGGTTGCAGAGAACATTTAGGTTTGGTAAAAGGCAAGTCATACCTCATCATGGGAAAATCTGTTGGCCAAGGCCAAAGGTAGGTGTTAGTACTTCTTACAGGATTCTGCTTTTGCACAGAAGGACCCACAAATGTAAATTTAAGTTGCAACAAGTAACATCATAAAAATGAGTGTGCGAAATTATGAATTTCTGAATGCACTAATTTTTATTTAGTGTGACACTGCATGCGTCACTTGTTAGACTGACGAAAACAAAATCAGTTTAGGGCACAACATAAACTTAGTGTTTGATAATGTGACCTTTTTTATGCTTATTTATTTTAAAAAATTGATTCATATGTTTTGCATAGTGTGTTTTCTGTTGTTTTAGTCTGCAGTATATTTTTGGAGAGCAGACCTGGGTTGAATACTGGCCTACAATAGAGGAAAGCCAAACTCCAGAACACAGGGAGCGGTACATCGGCATGGCTGTGCTCCAGGATAAACTCCTCAAACACGGATGTACTGTATAAATTTAGTATAACAGCTATTTCATTACTAGGAGCTGTCACATTATCTTTTGCATACTCTAAATAAATAGTTCCTGATAATAACAATGCTTTTTATCAAAATATGCTGGTGTAATTGGATAATAAAGGTTGAATGAATAAAACTTACTTGTTTATTTGAAAACTTTGCTTGTTGATTAATCATGGTGCATGATATAGTGCCTGACTATTTTTCTGAATTTCTGCTTTTCACCCATGTTTATTTTATTTTAAATGATGCTTTAATTAAGGGAAAAAAAAGTGTGACCATACTTTAGAAAGTATAACGTTTCTGTTTCCATGGCTAAAGAATATAATATTTACTCCATTTGCCTACACAGTGAGTTTGTTATGAATAAAAACGCAAAGAAAATCAATTATGTTTGAAAGGTAATTACTTTGATTAGCATTAGCGCTTCCATAGGCATCAGATTATATTGGTTTATGTATTTAAATGTCTGAAACATAAAATGAAAATTACCTGGTTTGAAACACTGAACAGTGATTTGATAAGTGAAAGCAGATTCAACTTTAGCAGTTAATAGGCTACGGTCATGTCGGTTACAGCCACCTAACGTTCAAATCACATCAGTGTGGACGTGAATGTATTATTATTAATAATGGGGGTAATAATTTGGCAGAGGGTCGAAACTGGGCACAACACCGCAACGAGTCACCATTTATGCTGGTAAGCTATTATTTGTTAGATTTCTCATTTGAATATTCTACTGTTGCCGTAGTGACCTCACTCAAGCAAGATCTCCTTTTGAAATAGGCTATATTTATTTTTGTAAGTCACACACCACATTCGACAGTGTATGAAATAGGGTTGGGAATTTTTTCAAAATTATTAGAATATTTATCGAGTTCTTTTAGCTGAAAACGTGTGTGAACATTTTTTTGTTTTTTTTTGTTTACAGTCTATGCTGTAAACAAATATAGGCGTATATATTCTGTCACCAAATACAATTAAATTGTTAGCAGACTCCACCCAGCGCATTTAGTTATAACTGACTTTTAGTTTGCGTGCTTAGGATTTAAGATGGATTCCCTGTATTTACAGCCACATAAAATTTTAATAGTGTTTTTATTTTTTGAATAATGTTTAAAGACCGAATATTCTATTATTTGTGCACACCCCTAGTATAAAAATGAAGTAAAATTTTCAATAATTGAAACACACACAAAAAAGTGGAAAATGAAAAACAACAACAACAATTTCAAATTGTCAAAATAAGTTGCGGTGCAGTTAAACTGCTGTCGGCAGTGGAGTGTTGCAGCATCCTCAACACCTCTAGTTCCCAGCACCATTTAGCTGCTCTGAAATCAGCAGTGCATCTGAAAGTGCATGCAAATGTTTTAACCTGCTGCAGTGCTGGCTGAACGACTCGTGAAAATTCATCATCTCCAGATTTAAATCAGTTCAGTGAACACAAGAAAATGTGAATAACAACAATACATTCCAGGATACCACAATATACAAATTGTCTATGTGGTGTTTAACAATCATCTCATAATTTACACCAAAGATGTTTTTATTTTAAAAATGTTGGATTGCAGTGTTGTTGGCTTTATGCTGGGTGATGTTCTGCACTCCAGACTGCTGCACCATCTCCAGAAATCCTTTTACGTCAGGCAGATTAAACACTTGGGACAAAAACAGAATCAGTTATTGATATTTTATATTTGAAGAGTTCAGATGCAAAACCAGCTAAAAGCCATCTCGGTCGAATTTGAGATAATGATACTGAGTGAATGCTCCTGACACAGTATACGTCCATCAAACACTTTTACTTCAAACTCGTTAAATTCCAGCCTCAGCCCAATCAGAAGTACCAGGACTTACATAGACACCTATACAAAGAATACAAAGAAAGAAATGCTCATTTTAAAGAAATAAATCAGATGGATTTAGGGGCTTTTGCATCTGAACTCTTCATTTGGTGTCTTCATCCATGCATACATATACAAATAAAAGTTTTTTTTTTTGTTTGTTTTTTGTTTTTGCATTAAACAAAATAAGCCTTAGCAAGCCTTTTCTTTTTCTTTTTTTTTCTTTTTGTATGTATTTTTTTGTTAAAAAAAAAAAAAAAAATTCTGTCATTAATTACTCACCCTTAAGTTGTTCTAAATCTTTAGACCTTTGTTCATCTTTGGGACACAAATTAAGATATTTCTGATGATATCCGAGAGCTTTCTGACCCTCCATAGTCTGCAAGGGTCCTACAACGTTCAAGTTACCGTCTTCCGCCATTATTGAGAGTACCACAACACATGCGTGTGCATTCCTCTGCTCGTAAACAAGGCACAGCGCATGTGTTGTGTTACTCTCGATAATGGCAGAATAAAGTTATTATTAATATATATTTTTAGGTAATTAATTTATTTGTGTGTGTGTGTGCACAAAAATAATTCTTGTAGCTCCATAAAATGAACCACTGAAAGCACATGGACTATTTTGTCCATGTTCTTGGTACCTTTTTGGGCCTTGAATGTGGTAGGACCCTTGCTGTCGATAGAGGGTCAGAAAGTTCTCGGATTTCATCAAAAATGTCTTAATTTGTTTTCCAAAGATGAACAAAAGTCTTTGTAATGACGTGATGGTGCGTAATTGATGACAGAATTTTCATTTTTTGGGTGAGCTATCCAAATTAATTTAACTGGGTCAATAACAATTACTAGATAAGAACCACTCAGTACTAAGATAGAACCCTGATTCCAGAAAAGTTGGGACGTTTCGTGAAATGCCATGAGGCAAGGCAAGGCAATGCAAAGCAAGTTTATTTAGCACATTTTATACACAATGGTAATTTAAAGTGCTGTGCATAAAAGAAAATTAAATAATCAGTAAAAAATAATCACAGCAATAAAAACAAAGAATTTGAGAACATTTAATATTATTTAAAAATTAATTTAAAATGAATTAAAACAGTTAAGAATAAAAATTATTATACATAAAATACAGTGCAATCAGTTCGGACATAGTACAGTGCTCATTCAATAAACGCACAGCTAAACAGATGTTTAAATGTAGCGGTAAAACTTTAGAATACAGTATCTTACTTACTGCATAACTAATAAGGAGTTACTGCGGAACTAACCCTCAAGTCACTACTATTAACTACTAAGGAATATGTGTTAACTACCCAGTATGTAATAGCATTTTTAAATTGCGTTAAGTAACAATTAGTTAATCAGTAACTATTAAATTTAGTCACGCCTCCTGAAGAACTACAATTAAGTAACTAGTAATGAACAGTGAGGCACCGTGTCAGGTCGTGGCCCTTTCTTCTTCTTTGCTACTAATGTTATTAGCTAAACGTATTACTGTTAGATATGCAATGTAAATATTCACTGAGATTCTTTCACATATGTGCGATGTATGTTTCTTTCGGTGGGTGCCCACACTATAATGTTGCACTTTTTGCATCATTAAATCTAAGAGAGAAGACAATTCTAATGAAAGAGCACACAGAGATTGATGTGTGCACATGCAGGTCAAAGTATGAGTTTCGTGCGAGAGAGAAGGGATTGGGATTCCGCCTATAAACGGCGAGATTCATTGCTTGTGCATTGCTTGGTGTGCTCTCGAGTTATAATAATGTACTGTCGACAATTTTCATGAAAATAATGCTGTAGATACCACATTAATGAACTGTTAAAATGAGAAGAAAGTTGTGTCTGAAATCTGCTTTATTTATTTTATTTTTTTGGTTAAACGAATGGTGAATACCTCGTGTTTTTCCGTATGTGCTCGACCATTTCCGTGGGTGTCGCTCGAGCATCCACTGTCATTAGGTGTTGTCTGCAACCAGAAGCTCGGGATGGGACCCCATACCACTCTAAGTGCCCTGCCAACATACCCCAGGTATGTTTATGATTTTAGATACATTATGTGTGTCTGTTTTCCTTAGGACATTTCACATCACTACTATAAAGTCATACTAAATGAATGGCAATGACTGAGGGGAAATGAGAATACAGGGAACCCATGAGTAATTACTAAAGAATTACCACATAATTCGGAAGGAATTACTTAGAACCTGGAACAGTATTCTAAAGTGAAAACACTGGGAACCCATTAATGAATGAGTGATAGATTGAAAATAACTGTACAATGTGTACATAGTTGTCATACCATTAGCATCTGTAAAGTAATGACTCAAGTGTCTGTTCCATCTCTTTATTAGTTTCATATCCCCAGACAGCCTTACTTAACGATGTAATGAATTACAGTATGTGATGTAATACCTTAAAGGCCATAATACTTTCTAATGTCCTTCAGCAAACGCCCCAGAGGGCCATGTCTGTGATCCATCCCCATCCAAAAAGTCCACTCAATACAGGACAAGTGTTCCTTCAAGAGCTTCTCAGTCTTGTTGCCTCTCAATCTCCATATCTGACTTTTGTATGTAGACCAAGCCCTTTCAATATGTTGTGTGTCCCCTCCATGATTTGGGTTCACAAAGAACCTGCTGTGATTCACAGGGTAGTGTGAGAAGCCCAGCCTTGTCAAAGTCCTGTAGGGTCTCCAATCATCACTTACAATTTTGGATCCTGGGCGAACATATCTTCTGATGATGGGAATGAGATGATGTCTTGAACGCCGTTTTACAAGTCGCAAAATTGGTCGCCGTCTCTGAGCCTTTATGCCGAGCATGCCAAACACCCACTTTTTCCTTTTCCATGTTTCACCTACTCTTCCACGAGCATACTATAAGTACAAAAAAACATGTTAATAACTGCTTTAGTTAATGCACTGTCTTTGTGCTTTAAAAATGTTTAACTCTTTCCCTGCCAACATGTAAACCAAAAAAACAATTGCCAGTCAGCGGCAGTATTTTTAATTTATTATGTAAAAAAAAAAATTATTTATTTATTAAAACTAATAAAAAAACTACATGTAAAATGTCATTCTCCTCAGAATTCTTCTCTTCTCAAACACTTTTCATAGGGTTTAAGTTTATAATGTAAAAAAAAAAAATTGATGCTACCATTCTAGCATTGTTATATATCATATTCTACAGTCCTTAGATTACATTAATTAACAGTTAATGCAGTTAATGGACATTACATCGGTACAAACTGATAGTATTATACTGGATTTATCGTAAATACAAGTTTTTCAGTCATAAAATTGAACATGAAAGGCCTCTAGTCATATTTACAACTAAATAAGGGACGTCATTTAAGTCACACAGAGATTGTGTGCATGCATTTGTGTGTGTGTGTGTGTGTGTGTGTATGTGTGCATGCATTTGTTTAACCTACAATGTGAAAAAAGAAAAGAAAAAAACTTTTGATTTTATGGGAAAACAAGTCAAACCACTTCATTTAATAAAGCTTATTTTTGGTTAAATAAAATTTTAGACACATTTGGCAATCATTTGTAATCACTAGACCCCCCACCCCACCATCCACTATTATAGCAAAACTGAACAGTGCTGTATCTGTGGTTTTCTCGTGTCATTTTTCTTACAGCTTCACAAACTGAAGCAAGTTTTAGTAATTTTTTTTGTGCAAAATGGTTTAAGAGCAACTTTTGAGTTCTTTAAAAAGAAGACAACATAAGGCATGATTTTTCCTTGATGTGTGATTATGAGAGACTGAGAGACAATAGAAGAGCTAATATTATCGAGTATGTCACTGACTTTGAAAAAAAAAAAAAAAACGTATTGAAAGTCCAAAATCATTTACTGCACAATGAAGCCTATTATAATATAGCTATAATGCCCTTATAATTCAACAATGAAACAAAAAATTGATTAAATAACATAGAGACAAAATATTTAATGGTATTAGATGATTACTTAATTGCATTTGATAGATTATATATTTGGTTTGTTTTTATGCATATCTTGGCCGGAGTTTTTGCTGCAATTACACAGTTTGAACCATGCAGGGGCGGATTTAGAAAACAATTTTTAGGGTGGCAAAGGGGTGGCATGGGGTATATGAGGGGTGGCAACACCAAAACAAGCCCCCATGCTTTTGGGGATTTATGGTATGACATACAAAGTTGTGTTCACAAATATTGCATTACCATTAAGTATTCATTTATTTTACAAAAATACTCTTACTGGGATTCAGGCATTATTTTTGCATCTAAATGTCTATTAAAGTATACAACATAAATTAAATCACAGATACTGATGTATAACTCAGGATTGAACTTTTGGGAAAAATAATTTTCATTTTACTACTGTAAAGTAATCTTGCAGTAGATGAAAAGCACTAGAATTGTATATGCACCACAAAACAGTACAGTAAAAAAAATAAAATAAAATACAAAAATTCAATTCAACATCCCCTGCACATGTGGCTAAATTTCATTACAGTATACAATACTAGCAGTTTCAAAAAGGTCTATATCAATGATGAAAGTGGAGCGAGCGGTCAAAGAATCGGATCACCAATTACGCGACGAATCTCAGACATATCCGGACGGGATTTGATTTCTCAGAGGACTTCTGATTTAGCCGAGAAGCAGTAATTATCTGATTTACGAACAAATGTAAAAACAATTCTTTAGTGAACTGTGCCGCGCTTTGTGTTTTTGACTCAAAAAGAACCGGTTCATAAGAGTCATTTGTTACTGAAACCGACTACACTGGGCGCGCTGCGTGCGACTGCAACCACCGTGCACAGTTTATCGAAAGACGTGTTTTTTGCCATTATTTTGCCTTACGCTATCATCGCCGCGGCTGAAATGTAGAATATGAAACACTGCTTACATTTATATTTTATTCTGTGATATTTCTGGGGTGGTAGATGGGGTGGCACAGCTTTTTCTTAGGGTGGCAGTTGCCACCCTGTGCCAC
Source organism: Cirrhinus mrigala (assembly GCA_036247105.1). NCBI lineage: Eukaryota > Metazoa > Chordata > Actinopteri > Cypriniformes > Cyprinidae > Cirrhinus > Cirrhinus mrigala. Next base: position 4,203,864 of record CM070007.1, read on the forward strand.
CCTGGTAGATCCGCCCCTGGTTTGAACCATGCAGTGTTCTGAATGCTTCATAACAGTGAATCATTTTGCAAAGCAGTTGGTTCAGTTGATTTGAAGCTTTGAAAAGCTCCATTTGTCCCATCACTAGCATCCACTTATCTTAGATGTTGATTTCAGATGCCTTCTAAAGTGTGCTGCTGATGTGAAAAGAAACCAATCAGCTGCACCATGTGAATAATGACGTGGTTATACGTTAGAACCAAACGACCTATGCTGTCTAGTGTTACGTACCAATGTAATTAACATAGTTCTCCACCTGCGTTGCCTCTTTCATTCCTCCAGGTGAAGAGATCACTCAGACAGTCGAGCAGGCCATCAGTGGAGAGTTCATGGGTCGTCTTATCCAACCCGCTGGTAGTGGAGAGGAGAACATGATCCTTATGACTCTACCTGTCATTGCCACTCATTATTTGGACAGCACCAATCAGTGGGATACTGTTGGGATGGAGCGCCGTAACGAAGCAGTCAAATATATCAACACAGGTCAGCAGAACGCAACAGATATAAAAATAAAGATTATTAAACATTCAACAATATTAATGATCTGACTGAACTGATACTATTGGATAAGAACTCAACTGAGCTGTTTTCTATAGGGCTGCTAAGCTGAATTGAGCTCATTTCTTAACTGATGATCTTTACACAGTCATTGAACAAAACCGAATCAACACTGAACTGACCTCAGCTGAACAATAACAATATAATTGTCTTTACAGCAGAATAAAGCACTCTCAAAAATGCTCTCTTAAAAACTTTAGAACAAAAGCAGAAATAAGAAATATACAGATAATAAATAAATATTCTTTCTTTATCCTTTTTTTGTATTAAGGCTATCAGCGGCAGCTAGGTTACCGTAAATCAGATGGATCCTACGCTGCATCGAAAGACACGCCAAGCAGCACATGGTAAAGTCGTTATTTTTGGGGTAATGAACTTGTTTTTATGTTTCAATTCTCTTGTATTATTGCATCAGTTATGTTGCATCAATGTTATTTTGAATAGTAATAATAATTATGATTGTATGATTCAATTTTATGTATTTTTGTCATTCTGTTTGTCTGTTAAAGGTTGACGGCATATGTGTCTAAAGTCTTCGCTGTGGTTAGTGATTTTGTTCTCATAGATGAAAATGTGCTCTGCAGCGCCCTCAAGTGGCTGCTTCTCCACAAACAAACTCAGGACGGCTCCTTTAAAGAGAATTCAGCTGTAATTCATGGAGAGATGGTGGTAAGTTGAATATTGCTGAATGTGTCCATTTGTGTTCACAAAAAAAAAATAAAAAATAAAAATAAATAAAAAATTGCAAAAGATGCAATGAACCTAAACCAGTGATGTATTTCATTTTGGTTCCCAGTAGTAAAGCATTAAATAATCTACAGTACAAGTTACAGTACAAACAAACAAAATATAATAATGCACTGATTATGGAGGAAGATTTTTTCATGAGGGGAAATGATGCTGTTTGTTTTTCAACATTTTTGTTACTCACGGAAGCAAAGTTCACAACAAGACCAACACACTATACTTGATTGTATATTAATGAACAAATTGTTACATTTTTTAACATTATGTTTGGCTGCTGTAACTGAGTTATAATAGACAGACCAACCGGAGGAAAGGTGATCATGTGGCATTGACTACACTGTAAAAGAAAATTAATGTAAAAAAGCACAGGGTGCCAAATGCTTACCATTAATGGAAATAATGGTTGCAGACGGTTTTATAAAAAGTGATCAATAACTGGCAGAAGCAGCTTCCAAACAAAAACTGTAAAATTAAGGTCATATATCCTACGTTTTCTTAAAAGCTTTCTTTTTTTTTTCAAATTGTTACTTTGTAGGTATTGTCTGGATTGTCATTACGAACAATTCCATTTACTTTAATTCCATTTTCCATGGAATTAAATTTTTTTTTTTTTTTTTTGTAGTTAACCACTAGCTAGCAATAACACACAGGCAAAAACTAACTATCACTGCATCAGCGGTGCGGGAAATCGCACGTGTGTCATGTGCCTGTCTGTCAAAGGAAGAAAGCCATGCCCTATTTTGGAGTGCCCACCCCGTTTTGGAGTTCCGCCCCCATTTGGAGATCTCCAGGCTGCAGTTATACCCCTCTCATCTTTCTTAGGCGACCATCATGGTGTTTCAGGCTGTGGCAGAGTATCACACACAGGTGAAGAACCAATAAAACTTCAATCTGGATGTGGAGCTGTCTGTGGCAGGAAAAAACAGACCTGTCAGATACACTATCAAAAATGCTAATAGACATCTTACACAGTTAAATAGGGTGAGGAGTTACTCATCTACTATTCAAATTGTTTATTCTTCATCATGTCAGTTGAATATTTTTGTGGTGTTGTATATTAATACAATATTTGGGAGTTGTGTTGTTTTATTGTGTACATTAATAGTGTTTGATCAATAAAATCTTCAGTTATCTTTATTACTTCATGGATTTGATTATTGTGATGACTTGAGTATGTCTGCGTTTTCTCAACAGGTGGACATCGACAAGGACTTCACTGTAACTGCTAGAGGAACTGGAACAGCCACTCTCTCAGTGAGTGTTCATGAGTGTTTATGTGGTCAACAGCAAGATTAAAGCGTCTGAGACGAGCTACTGTTTTCAGGTTCTGACGCTGTACTACGCCAGACCTGCTGAGAAGAAGTCTGACTGTTCATTCTTTGATCTGACTGTTAAAATGGAGAAAACCCCTGAGAGTAAGATTGATAAAGAGTTCATCCTGTTTTGTAGCACTTTCCATACATACAGAGCAAAAATAAAATGTCCAAAATACTTAATTATGTGCTGCTTTTTAATCATTCTACCGTGTTTTTGTTTTTTGTTTTTTTCTTTTTCTTTAGCAATACCAGGAACCATTGCAAGTTACAAGCTCACTATGGATTTCAAGTATGTAAACGAAAATCCTAATAAATTTATCATCATGTCAAGAAACACTTTTATATGTAATTTATCAGTATGTGCTCATTTTTTGGTCTGAGCCTGAGTTTGCTTTTCCCACATTGGCGGTATGTTTGCATTATGAATGTGAGTTACTAGTGACAGCTGGTTACCACTGTAGCTGAATAATAATTCTGGCAGGGACTCCAGTTTTACAATGTACTGATTTACAAAGACAGTTTATTTAGAGACGAACAGCTCTGTGTTACTACAATATAATAATTTTGAGATCAAGCTGACTCGGGTTCACACCAAGAGCTCTAGTGTGAAAACAGCCTCAAGCTCAGACGGAGTGGATGAAGCAAAATGAAACCAGTAAATAAAATCTGCACTTGATCTCCATCATCACAGCTACAAAACTGATAAAACTGATGCCACTATGACTATTCTGGACATTGGCTTACCAACTGGATTTACTGTTGACGAAAATTATCTTAAAGAGGTATTGTGATGATAAACTGATGCTTCACATTTATATAAAAGAGGACTCTGAACATAAAGCATTTTGATCATGTCATGCACTGAGGGATTTTTCTTATGTTCTTGTGCTCAGTTGTCAACACGAAAGGAGAGATACATTCAGAAATATGAAAATAATCAAGTTCTTTCAGAGCGAGGGTCCCTCATCCTCTACTTAGATAAGGTAATTCAGCAAAATGTGTCATAATGTATTAATTTCCTAAAATCCTGGAAAGGATTTCCTTCAGAATGCACAAGATGTTTAATGTGGGTCTGCTACAACCAGCTGTAGTCACAATATATGACTATTACTCACCAGGTGAGCTTTTTACATGTGCATTTAAAATATATAATTTACCCAAATTGATTTACAGATTTAAGGAAAAAAAAAAAAAAAAAAGCAATAAAGGAAGGAGGGCAAGGAATAAATGAATACAAGTTACTCTGTTATAACAGATTTCTACAACACGAGAGCCCATTGTTTTTAAAGTGCAAAACTTAGGTGAGGAAAATCTGATTTAAGGCTGAAGGTGTATATGACATGCTGCTGTGTTCAGGATCTTTGGAAAGGTTTTACAGTGCTAGATGGGTGTTGTAGTCATTTAACTAAACGTCTTTTTTAGACGCACGCTGTACAAAGTTCTACCACCCTGAAAGGGAAGACGGTGCTCCATACAAACTGTGTAAAGGAGATTTGTGCTACTGTGCAGAAGGTATTACATTTATACTCATTCACCAGACATTTTTATCCAAAGCCATTCGCAATATGTCATAGGAGCCAAATAATCTTACAATAGTTTAAATCGACACCTTAGAATTATAAGGTTCTATCTGCATTCGGAGCACTTTTGAGATATTGAGCTTCAAAGTTTTTGCATTCCATAGAATTCTGTAGATAGAACCATTTATTTTATTTTTTTCAAAGGCCCAAAAAATGTACACATCTTACAAAAGAAACATCACACAATGTAAATAAGTTGTCAACGAATAAGAATATGTGAATAACTCAGTTTTGACAAAAATGTCAGGTAGAACCTTATATTTCTAAGGCGACTAAATGTTTTACTTCACTTTATTTATTTACTTAATTTACTTTTTATGAATGGAGGAAAATGTTTTGTGGGTATGTTGTGTATGTGTGTGTAAATACACTTTAAAAAAAGTAAAAAGTAATTTTATGGAAATTTGATTTCTTTCAGGTTGTTTTCTTTTATTTTGAACTGCAGTCAAAACTCAGTAAAATTATCTCTAAATGAACTATTTGGCTGTTATTTCAAGTATTATGACATTAATGACAAATTACAGCAGTTCACATTTTTTATACAGAAAAACTGCTGTATGTTTATACAGTATGTTTCCTGTTTTCTTAAATTATGAACAAATGTATATGTAAACTTACAAAAATTGTAAAATTTAATACAATAACACAAATACAATAACAAATCCGTTAGATGCTAAAACAGTCGAGTGACTGGCAGTAAAGTAAAATCTCCTTATTTAAATAAGCTGACAAACACTCTTATTTTACAGGTATTTCCTGAATTTAATGATCAAGCACCTTGACTGTAAAACAAAAGGCAAAAAAAAAAAAAAAAAAAATGGTTAAATGACTGGCAGTTAATAATCTTAGTTAATTCTCAATAAGAAGTTTTATATGAAAGAAACAGTCAGACTGGTTTTTATTACGTGAAGATGCCGTGTGTTTCATGTTCTTTTGGGATTTAAAGTGTTTCTGTTGTCTGAGTTTTGTGGGTCACCATTGTGCTGAAGAGTAGAGTGTGTACTTTAGTCCAGGAGAAGACAATGAAACATTGATGTTATGCTGCATGTCATTTTATTTAAAGGTTATAACTGTGGAGTTACTGATGTAACTTTTTTTTTTTTTTTTTTTTTTTTTTTTTACAGTGTATACATATCTCATAACACAGAAAACTGCAGTTACCAGAGGAAGAATCGGGTCAGAGATGAGGAGCGTCTGATTAGAGCCTGTGAAGTTGGTGTGGATTATGGTAAGTGCACCTTCTCCTTCCTCAGCCATTGAGATCCAGTGTCACAGCTCTAATATATCACCAATATAACACGACTGTTTGACAGTTTATAAAGTCACAGTGGAGGAGTTGGATCAGAGACAGGACTCTGACATCTATGACATGAAGGTGGAGCTGGTGATGAAAGAAGGTAGGGTTGAGTCCATCTAAGCATAATGAATGACGTTTTACAACTCTCTTGAAATGTGGTTGACGTTTGGGACGTCCTGGTACAGTTGTCTCTTGTTCTGACCTAGGCACTGATGATAATGTTAAGATGAAAGTGAGACAATTTTCGGCCAGGTCTGTTTGTAGAGAACATTTAGGATTGGTTAAAGGCAAGTCGTACCTCATCATGGGCAAATCTGTTGACCTGCCAAACCTAGGCGGAAGGTAGGTGTTAGTACTTCCTACAGGATTCTGCTTTCACACAGAACGACCCACAACCCAGTAAACAAGTAACATCATAAAAACAAGTGTGTGAAATTATGAATTTCTGAATACTGTATGAAAACTAGTGTGTGACATCGCATGTATCATTTATTAGACTAACAAAAACCAATTCAATCTTGGGTAAAACATCAGCTCAATGTCTGTTAGTGTGATGTTTGTTTTTAAAGCTTATTTATACAAAAAATGGATTCATATGTTTTGCATAGTGCATTTTCTGTTGTTTTTTAGTCTGCAGTATGTTTTTGGAGAGCATACCTGGGCTGAATACTGGCCTACAAGAGAGGAAAGCCCAACTCCAGACCACTGGCAGCGATACATTGGCATAACTAAACTCAAGAATAGTCTTCTCAAATTTCGATGTACTTTATAAATATAGTATGACAACTATGTCTTTACTACAGGAAACGTATCTTTTGCATACTCTAAATAAATAGTTCTTGATAATAATAATAATGCCTTTTATTAAAATATGAATAATATAAATAATTTTATTAAAATGAAATTACAATTACAATAATTTAAAAAATGAAGAAAAAAAAAAATGAAATTGTGTCAAGTTGCAGTGCAGTTAAACTGCCTTCGGTAGTGGACTGTTGCAGCATCCTCAGAACCTCTAGTTCCCAGCACCATTTAGCTGCTCTGAAATCAGGCTTTTAAAGTGCATGTGAATGCTTTAACCTGGTGCAGTGCTGGCTGAACGACTCGTAAAAAAAATATATATTCATCTCCAGATTTAAATCAGTTCACTGAACATAAGAAATTGTGAATGACAAATAATACATTCCAGCATAGCACAATATACATATTGTCTATGTGGTGTTTAACAATCATCGCGTAATTTACACCAAAGATGTTTTTATTTTAAAAATGTTAGATTGCAGTGTTGTTGGTTTTATGTTCTGATCTCCTGACTGCTGCACCATCTCCAGAAATCCTTTTACTTCGGGCAGATTAAACAAAAACAGAATCAATTATTGATATTTTATATGTGGTGTCTTCATTCATGCATACATACACAAATAAAGAAAGTTTTTTTTTTTTTTTTTTGCCATTAAACAAAATGTATCAAGTCTCTTCTTTTTTCTTTTTGTATTTTTTTGTGTGTGTATGTGTGTGTGTGTGTGTGTGTGTGTGTGTGAGAAACAGACTTCACCCAAAAATAAAAATTCTGTCATTAATCTTCCATTTATGTCTAAAAATGTAGGGAAAGTTGTATCTGCTCAACTGTGCTCATTCTTCAAAACAAACAAAAAAAAAAGATATCTATGAAGAATTTCAGTCAGGTTTCAGGCCTCATCACAGCACAGAAACCGCACTTGTTAAAGTCACTAATGACTTGCTTCTTGCATCAGACCAAGGCTGCATCTCATTGCTAGTTTTACTTGATCTTAGTGCTGCGTTCGACACTATAGATCATGACATACCAATAGATCGACTACAAAACTATGCAGGTATGAATTTTGAATTGATGAATTTTGTCCCTTTTCAAAGTGGGATCTCCAGAGATCATAATGTAACATTATTGAAAAACTGATTTTTTTTTTCAGTACAAAAAGTATGAAACTTTGACCAATAGTAATTTTTATTGTTATATAAATTGTGATTTCATTGCTGATTTCTGCAGCCATCTACTGGTAAAAATGATCATTTTTTATTTTTAAAAGGGCATTTTCCAAAAAAAAAATAAATAAAAAAAGGCAAAAATCTTTCACTAAACCATGTCAAACGATCCATGCTATCCCCATGAATGAAAGTTAAAAATATGGGTCTTTTATAAAGTGAATTTTACACAAAAAGCTGTTTTTGTATAAAAACCTATTTAAAAAATATTGATTTATTCATTTATATAAATTAAAAATATATATATAATAAATCCTCCGAAAACTACACAAATAAAAACATTAATGAACAGAAAAATGACATTTGTTTTTTTTTTTTAAAAAACTAATATTTTGTTACAATATTAAATTTGTTGTGTGGAGTCTAGAAACCCCAAACACCATAAGTGTACAACCCAAAATGAAGACCGCATAAGGGTTAAATCCTAAAAATAACTGAAAGCCAGTGTAAGATCTGAGGACTGGTGTGATAAACTCAGATTTTCTGGTTCTAGGCAAAATCCTGGCAGCAGCGTTCTGGATGAGCTGCAGCTGTCTAATGGTCTTCTTGGGAAGGCCAGTGAGGAGACCATTACAATAATCCACCCTGCTGGTGATAAAGGCATAAACAAGTTTCTCCAAGTCTTGACTAGAAACAAAACACCTATTAATATCTTGCAATATTTTTGAGATGATAGTATGCTGATTTTAGTTACTGCTTTGACATGACTACTGAAACTAAGGTCTGACTCCAGAATCACACCAAGATTCTTGACTTGATGTTTAGTTGCACATCCAACTGTTAATTTCATCAATGCATTGGCAGAGGGAGTCAACAGGGCTGTAGTCATTTGGCAATATAAGGCTAGGTAAATGTGGGTATCATCTGCATAGCTGTGATATGCAATTTGGTTCTTCTCATTATTTGACTCATTATAATAATATGCTTTCTGTTCATTCTCTTTAACCTTTATTTAATTGACTAAAGTTCAAAGAATATTTTCAGTGGCCAACTGTTAATTTTATTTTGTAAATATAACCAAATTTAGATTTTTTATGGCTGCAACACACTCCAAAAAAGTTGTGACAGAGCCATGTTTAACACTGTGCCACATCAACTTTCCTTTTAATTACAATGTTTAATTGTAATCCCAACTTTTCTGGAATTGGTGTTGTAAGCATGTTTGGGCGCAAGACATGCGCTGGATTAAAAAAAAAAAGAAAAAAAAAAAAGTCTGCTAATGACCTGCTAAATAACGACTGCCTATGTGTAGTAGCTCGATGTAGCCAAAAGGAGGCAGTAGCGCCCTGCAGATCCATGAGACATCGAGTTTGGACCCACTCGTCAATTTGAATGGAAAATGTCATTAGGTTTTTATGTTTTCATGCTGTCAGCAGCCAGTGATTTACCACAAAAACACACTGTGGTCAACACAGACATATTTGTCCGTTTTAAGTAAGCTATCAGATGTCTGCGTCTAATTTGAATAGCTTGATGGAAGTGTTTTTCCCTCCCTTTTAAAGGCGTCATCGGATGCCCATTTTCCACAAGTTGATATGATTCTTTAGGGTCTTAATGAAAAGTCTCTAATATACTTTGATTAAAAATTCTCAATGGTTTTGTAAAACAACACCCTTTTTACGTTGTCAAAACAAGCTCAGCAAAAATCATCTCATTCTAAGGGGTTGTTCCTTTAAATGCAAATGAGCTCTGCTCGCCCCGCCCCTCTCTTCTCTCTGTGAAAAGACGGTCTTGTTTACATTAGCGGCATGTAGCTGCGTTTAACCTCTAAACTTCCCAACTACCACGTTATAAGGAAAGGCGATCGCAAATATTCATAAAAACCCCTTGTACTCACCTTTGCTGTAAGTGAAGCTGGATCATGAATGATTCGTGCGAACATAGACGGATATATGTAGATCGGGAGGTGCATTCCCTTCACAAACAAACGTAATCCACTGCATCTCCAGCGGCTCAGATGTCGGGAGTGAATGACGACCACTATGTTCACTATTACATCCAGCAACACAACACCTCCATCGGAGATATTCTTGTCTAACTTACATCCCTGCACCGGCATCGAAACAAAGAGGGCTGACTGTTACAGCTGATTCGAAGTAAATCGTTCATGTCAATCAACTATCGTGGGATCCGCTCTGTTGGTGTGACACCACACCGACAGGCATCTGAGAACGGCTCTATTTGAAAAAGGGGATATTATTTTTATAGATTAATTAAGAACCATTGCATGGATTTTTATCATTATAGGGTAGATTTGTGCATACACTGCCAACACACATTAATGTTCAAACAACATGAAAAAGTGAACTTAGCATCCAATGACCCTTTTAAATGTTCAAGCACATTTGTTTGCTTTCTGCAGCACCATTCACAACAAACCATCAAAGACAGAAAAGAAAGGATCTTTTTAGCACCAGGAAATTTTTATAATATAATATAATATAATATAATAATTAGCAAATCAAGGTAATTGGAACAAAATACTGATGAGTACTTTTACTTTCTGATCCTGGAAATTTCTCAGTTTCTCAATTTCTCAATGACTGGGAGACTTGAATGATTTATTGAAAATCTGTTATGTACATTTGAAAAACAGCCACGGGTAAATTTTACCCTGTGGCAGTTCTAGTGTTCATGGCAATATATGTGTTTATTTTTTCGATCCTTAAAAGATCAGCAGAGCAGCTGCCAATTTACCAAAGGTTGAATTTACACAAATGTTTTTTGCAGGTCATTTACTGGAAATCTGAATTGGACTGCAGTGAACTCTTCAAATCATGGCGATTTTACCTCCTGTTTGCAAAGGTGGAAAGTCCAGATTCAGAATGTGAAAGTCTGTAATGTAAAAGAATGTAAAAACTTTTCAGCCAGGAGAACTAATTAGCAGAGGTGGGACTAGTCATTCCTTTCAAGTCACAAGTAACAAATTAGCACAGGGACCAATTCACACTTGTTAGCATACATATTAGCATATTGGCTATTTAGTAAAGCACATATTCTGCATGACCCTATATACATCCCTAATCCCACCCAATTAATTTAACAACTACCTCACTAACTATTAATAAGTAGCAAATTAGGAGTTTATTGGGCCAAAAGTCGTAGTTAATGGTTTGTTAATACCGAAAATTGGATCTTAAAATAAATTGTGACCGAATAAACACGGCAGGAAAAATTTTTTTATTACCAAATGATCAATACACTCAAATTGAGTAAATATTAACTAATATTGTGAACTAAATTTTACTAATTTATATTGTACTCTCATTCAAATTTAATGAGCAGTGCATGGGACATAGCAAAATAACCTGCATCCTCCTACACAAAACAAAAAGTTATCATGGCAAATGAGTTATTTACGTACAGGACACCAAAAGGCACCCTACAGTGATAATGGCCCATTTGATGTTTAAAATGTATAAAAATAGAAAACAGTTACTTCAAACATAAATACTTGCGATACTTTTAGATTGTAGATTGGTGATATCCAGTGTCAGTTTATTTATAAAACAAATGCAAACAAACAGATCGAAAGAGAGTGTGCAGTTTGGACTCTGACGGTCGTGGAGGCGGGTATAAATCTGAGAAGCTACACGTTCACAGACGCTCACAGGAAGAGACACACAGACAGACAGGATGGACGTGAAGCTGCTGTTTGTGACTGTTGTTCTTCTCTCCTCACCGCTCCTCACACTATGTGACCCACTGTGAGTATCAAACACACGGTTTGTTCATGGATTCACTAACAGATCTGTTTTCAAACGCTCTGATTTGATCTCCTCAGATTTGTTCTGTCAGCTCCTAATTTGCTGAGGGTGGGTTCCTCAGAGAACGTGTTTGTGGAGGCTCAGGATTACTCTGGAGGAGACCTGAATGTAAAGATCTCGGTAAAGCAATTCCTAAAGAAAAACAGGGAGATACTGTCTAAATCAGTGACACTGACTGCAGCCAACAGTTTCCAGATCCTTACAGATATAAAGGTGAGAGTGCAGCAATTAATTGCATTGATGTCTCATTCTCATTATTTTATTATCAGATATATTCAGACTGACAGATTATCTGTTCTACAGATCCCTGATGATCAGAAATTATTTTATGATGATCCTCTGGAGAAGCAGTATGTGTATCTACAAGCTCAGTTTCCATCCGTCACTCTGAAGAAAAAGGTCATGCTCTCATTCCAGGCTGGATATATATTTGTACAAACAGACAAGCCCATCTACACACCTGCTAGCACAGGTACGATTATGTGCTGAAAACATGTCAAATGCAGAGTGTACTTAGACAGCAAAAAATCCAGTGTGAAATTAACTCTGTCAGGAGTACATGTGAGACCACAGTCAATAGTGTTAAAGTGTTAAATTAGCACTGAAACAGAGTTAAAGATATTGACATAATTAAATGATTAATTTAGTGATGATTGTCCATTATCGAAAACACCTGATATTAATGAGCAGAAAAACTTAAGGGTCAAGACGGACACGGACCACTATAATAGTGACCTATAATTGTCATTTTCTTGGTTTTTGTGAGTGTGTGATTCTGCTCATTAACATCAGGTGTCTTTAATAATGGTCAATCATCACTTAATTCTCAATAACTTTGCTTCACTGTTAAAGCCAGGCTCATACTACAGTTTTTTTAGCCTGATTTTGCCCCGATTTTCCCCTCCCGAGAATCGGAGCAAAAATCTTGTCGAGCACCTCATTCGGTCCCGATGTTCGGCACGGATTATCTGGTAATCACCTCCCTGCTCTGCTCTCTGATCTGCTCTCACACAAATTGGCGCTGCCCCAATCATATCAAACATGTTTAATAGTCAGGATTTTAAATCGGAATGATCACTGCTATGATTACATCAGTACTTTCACAACAGCCAATGCGCGACTGCAGAACAGCTGCTGTGCGGTCCATTAGATAGTGGAGATGGAGGAAACTGCTTCTTGTGTTTTTGTAGTAACACTGTCTGTATAACATGTTATTGTCTTGTAGTGTGTGATGCGTCACAATTTTGAAATCTTGTAGTGTGTGCATGTTTAAGGTTTCAGGAAAGATAATCTGCCAAGATTCTCCTTATGTGTGTGCTGCAACCAAGGCAAGGCAAGGCAAGTTTATTTATATAGCACATTTCATACACAGAGGTAATTCAAAGTGCTTTACATAAAAGGAAGTACAATAATCATAAAAACAATAATAAAAACAATAATCACAAAAAAGGAAGTACAACAATCACAAAAACAATGATCACAACAGTAAAACAAAAAATGTAAAAAAACTGATTGATATAATGATTTAAAAATTATTTAAAATTTGATTTAAAATAAATTTAAGACAGTTAAAAACAGAAAATGATTATACATAATGCAATCAGTTCGGACGAAGCACAGTGCTCATTCAAAATGGTGTTATCAAGATTGCTCTTTTTCAGAGGGGGCTTAACTGCGGTTTTCAGGGAGTTTGGAAAAGTCCCAGAAAGAAGGGAGGTGTTCACCACTTCTAAGAGATCTGCTTCTAAACAGTTAAACACACTTTTGAAAAAAGATGTGAGAAGTGTGTCAAGGTTGCAGGTTGAGGATTTAAGGTGCTGTACTATTTCTTCCAAAGTTTTGCTATCAATTGCTTCGAAAACAGACAAAGTGACTTCTTTTTGAAATTGCGGTCAAATCTGTCTAACCTCTGCATAACTTGAGGATGTGCTAATCACCTTGCTGATATTAATGATCTTCTCTGAAAAGAAGGAGGCAAAGTCATTGCATTTGCTGTCAGAGAGCATTTCACTGGGAATCTGACTTGGGGGGTTTGTTAGTCTCTCAACAGTAGCAAAAAGAGTGTGAGTGTTGTTTAGGTTACTGTTTATAAGGTTTGAGAAGAACTTCTGTCTTGCTGTGGCTAGTTCCACATTGAAAGCATGAAGGCTGTCTTTATAGATGCTATAGTGAATTTCAAGTTTTGTCTTCCGCCACATCCGCTCAGCTTTTCTGCATTGTCTTTTCATACTCTGTACTGCTGTTGATTTTCTCCAACATGATTTTTGTCTGCCAGTCATCTTACTGACTTTCACTGGTGCAATGTCATCAATGACATTCTTAACTTTTGAGTTAAAGGACTCCAGGAGAAGATCAACAGAGTCTGCAGAAATGCTTGGCATTGAAGATATAGCCTTCATAAATAGAACACTAGTATTTTCGTTAATGCATCTCTTTCTGACAGAGACGGATCTAGATTCAGTGGTAGCAGAGATCAATATATCAAAGAAAATACAGAAGTGATCAGACAGTGCTATGTCCTTAATGACAATGGATGAAATGTGTAGACCCTTACTGACGAGTAAAATCAAGAGTGTGTCCACGATTGTGTGTGGGTCCATGCACATGCTGAATCAGGTCAAAAGTGTTTAAAACGGTTATAATTTCTTTTTTAGTTATGATTTCTGCATTTTCTATGTGAAAATTAAAATCCCCTGCAATAGCAAAACATTCAAACTCTGAGGAAATCATTGATAACAGTTCTGTGAACTCTTCAACAAAGGCTGGAGAGTATTTTGGAGGCCTGTAAATAATGATAAATAGAATTCGTGGAGCACCTTTCAGCACAATCCCTAGATATTCAAAAGACAAGTACTGACCAAATGACACTCGCTTACATTGATAGACATCTTTAAATAGAGCAGCTACACCTCCACCTCTCCTAACAGCTCTCACCTCTATCTAATAGGCCGCAGATTAGATGGGTCAGCTGTACGGGTGCACCTGGCTTTCCTGGCTGTTTACCAGAAAGTCGTCCTTCAGCGCTGAGTCTTGGAGCTGTTGTAGTACGTCACAGTCTGTCTGTGATGAGCTCTGTGGGCAGGGCTCAGCCGGGATGGTGTCCATGAGCAGTGCTTGTTGTGGCTGTGTGGCGTTGTCAGTGTCCTTGTGGGATGTGTCGACCACATGACGACTCTGAAGCTGATTTGAAGACCTGTGGTCACTCATACTTTGTCCAGGTGTGTGAGTGCCATTCATGTTGGGTGGACTGGCACACTCTACTGAAGGATGACGGAGTGAAAAATAGATGTCGTCCTTTAGCACTCTTGCACCAAGTTTGTTTGGGTGGAGGCCATCCAGTTTAAACAGTTGTCTATGGCCCCAGAAAAGATTGAATGAAGTTCAATGAAGTTGACTCCTTTTAGACTGCAGGTTCTTTGTAGCCATGTATTCAGCCCGAGCAACCGTGAAAACATGTTAATTCCCCTTGCTGGGAGTGGTCCACTGATGAATGGCTGAACTTCAAGTCTTCGAAGTGTTTCGATGAGTTCACTGAAGTCCTTCTTTAGGAGTTCTGGCTGCTCTTTCTGAATATCATTCTTCCCCACATGGATGATGATTCGATTTGCAGTCTTGTGCTTCATTAGGATGTTCCAAAGTTCCCTGTTCACATCAGAGACGGTTGCTTGAGGAAAGCAGCATGTAGTCCTGCTACTGATGTTTCTGATAATGAAGTCACCCACTATCAGGGTCCTGGGCTCGGCTGCGCTCTGAGCTGAATACCGCTGTCTGTTCGACCCTGAGCGCCTGTTAGTAGCGATGTTAGCTGCTGGCTCATACGATCCATGTTCAATCACATTTGGGGATTCTTCACCCACATTCATTAGTGCTTCAAATCTGTTCTCAAGCTGTATAGGAGGTGGTAAAATACCAGTTTTTGCAAGCCTTGTCATAGCCATATCTGGGGTAGAGGATGCTACCACAGCAATACGAGATACTCGTGACTCCCTGTTTGTGCCATCGATTAGTGTGTCAATCAGTTTCGGCTTGTTCCTCTACACTTATAAACTGTTGAGATTCACTGGGTTCACGGGACTCACCGGCTGTATGCTGAGGGGGTCCGTGACGACGGTCTGCTGAGTGTTCCGTCTGTTTTGGAAGTCCAGCAAGTAACTTTGTTTCAAGAACCACAATCCTTTGTAGAAGTCTGTGGCAGTTTGTGCAGCAAGTAGATTCTAAAAGAGGCTGAAGAGGCATTTTCTTTCTCGTCTGTTGAAAGTAGGCAGCTGTTTTCCCGTCTCCGGAATGTAAACTGCTGGCAGTGGGAGGCAAAGAGTCTCCTTTTTCATAGTATTATTCCAGTTACGAAAAGTTTTTAATTTAGTGTTTGTGCCAAAAATGTGTTGTTTGAGCACTGTGCTGATCTGCTGAGGTTAAAATCTTAGAAAAGTCTGAGAAAAGTATATAAACAGGGAGCAAAGCGCGGAGCAGTAAGCAAAAGTGTCTGAACAGTAGCAAAGCAGGAAACAAAATCAGATTTCGTAATCGGTTAGGATTTTTAAAATCCTGTAGTGTGAGCCCGGCTTAAGATGGCTTAAACATGCACATGCTACAAGATTTGAAAATTGTGGCGCATCACACACTGCAAGATATTATTAGGATTATCATGACATAGGGAGCGCCTCACGTGATCTTACGCAACAGATCGTCATTTCAGCAACTAATGTTTACAAATGTTAGTTAGCATGCTAGCAGCTTTATGCACTCACCCGGCATGTTGAAAACTGAGACGATTTCACTCCAGAGCTTTCCTTGCTCCATGCGGTTGTGGTATGTTTTCAACATATTATACAAACAGTGTTACTACAAAAACATAAGCAGCAGTTTCCTTCATCTCCACTATCCAATGGACCACACAGCAGCTGTTTTGCGGTTGCGCATTGGCTGTTGTGAATATCACAATATGTTGTGTCCTGAATATCAAACATGTTTGATATGATTGGGGCGGCCCTGATTTGTGTGAGAGCAGATCGGGAGGTGCAAGATTCGATCTGTGAATGTCTCACATTACCAGATAATCTGTGCCGAACATCCGGACAGATCGAGGTGCTCGACAAGATTTTTGATACGATTCTCAGGAGGGCAAAATCGGGCTAAAAATTCTGTAGTGTGAGCCCAGCTTTAATTTAACACTCTTATTTTGATGATTGTGCATTAGTAATGAACACCTGCTGTATTTGTTTCACAGAACTTTAGAACTTTATTATTATTAGGGGTTCGAGCGCGTAGCGCTGAAACCCTATTGTAATTGTTAGGATTTTTTTTATTAGGGGTTCGAGCGCGTAGCGCTGAAACCCTATTGTAATTGTTAGGATTTTTTTTATTAGGGGTTCGAGCGCGTAGCGCTGAAACCCTATTGTAATTGTTAGGATTTTTAGGGGTTCGAGCGCGTAGCGCTGAAACCCTATTGTAATTGTTAAGATTTTTTTTATTATTATTATTATTCCGCGCTAAAACTGAACGTGCAGCCCAAACCGTAAGGCCTAGAGAGCTGAAACTTGGTCAGAAGGTAGTAGTCCTCCTCGCTACTCAGGCGCAAAGAACCGGCCCAATCGGCCTAAAGGTGGCGCTACAGCGCAAAAAACTAACTTTTTTCGCATTTTTGGCCGTAGCTCGTACATTTTTTGTCGTAGACTCAAAAACTTTACATCGTTGCGATCCTTGGGTCAATACGCACAAAAGTGTACTGGCTCAGATTTTTCGTACGAAGCCCGGTTTTTCCGCAAAATGGCCGAATGTCCGAAACCTACTTTTGCAAACTAGTCCTAGGTTTTTCGCCCGATCGGAACCAAACCAGTGCAGAAATGTTCTCTGGACACTGAATATCAATAATTATCAAAAAAAAGTTGAAATTTTGACTCACGGTCGAATAGGAATGCCAAAATGTTCTATGCTAACGTTAGCAAATTCTTACATTTGGCTATAACTTTTGAATGGAATGAGATATCTTCACCAAACTCGGTACACATGTGTACAAGCTCAATCTTTGGTCAAATAACAAAAATTGCACAGCTCTGCCACTTGGTGGCGCTATAAGCCTGAAAAAACATGAAAATGACTATACCTATGCAATCGTTGGTCCGATCGACCTGAAAATTGGTATGCAGTGTCTCTGTCCAATGTGCCATAAGGGTCTATGAGGACATTGGCGTATCTCAAAAAACATGGCCGCCATTGGCCAATGAAGTTTGAGCACCCATTAGACAAGGTTAACGAAGGTCAATCGGAATGAAACTCACTGGGCATGTTCGACTCATGACCCTAAAGGTCTGTAAGAATTTTGAAAGAAATCGGCCACTAGTTGGCGCTAACGAGTTTTTTGGCTCTGTAATCACGTGGTGTTTCACACATCCACACAATATGCATATCATTTGATAGATCTCCTCATGATTAACAACTTTGCCTCAAGAACCATTGCTGTCAATCAAACTGTTCATTAATTATTCACAAATATGTTAAAAACCTACTTTTGCGAACTAGTCCTAGGTTTTTTGCTCAATCTCGATCAAACCACTGCAGTAATGTTCTCTGGACTCTCTAGTTCAATAATTATCAAAAAAATGTGGAATTTTGTCCTTTGGTTAGCTATAACTGGGTTAATTTACAAAAGGGGTGTGGCCACATATACCCAAAAGCCTATAAAACCAAAACGAAAGCTCAAAACTTTACAAAAATTGGTGAAAACATGTGTCAGATGATTCTTAACAAGCATGCAAAGTTTCATGGAGAACGGAGCATAGGTGGCGCTATAACAGCTAAAAAGGCTTCAAAAACAAAATTTCTATGGTAAATGGCCTCAAATTGTTAAAAAATGCGCATCTATTCACACAAACACTAGATCTTACACTTACATCTGTATGATATATCCCCTCATTCTAAACAACTTTGTATACCACCTTAAAGGCCTTAATGCTCGAACCCCGGTAATTGCTGCTTGCAGCTATATTTTTTAGGGGTTCGAGCGCGTAGCGCTGAAACCCTATTGTAATTGTTAAGATTTTTAGGGGTTCGAGCGCGTAGCGCTGAAACCCTATTGTAATTGTTAGGATTTTTTTTATTATTATTATTATTCCGCGCTAAAACTGATCGTGCAGCCCAAACCGTAAGGCCTAGAGAGCTGAAACTTGGTCAGAAGGTAGTAGTCCTCCTCGCTACTCAGGCGCAAAGAACCGGCCCAATCGGCCTAAAGGTGGCGCTACAGCGCAAAAAACTAACTTTTTTCGCATTTTTGGCCGTAGCTCGTACATTTTTTGTCGCAGACTCAAAAACTTTACATCGTTGCGATCCTTGGGTCAATACGCACAAAAGTGCACTGGCGCAGATTTTTCGTACGAAGCCCGGTTTTTCCGCAAAATGGCCAAATGTCCGAAACCTACTTTTGCAAACTAGTCCTAGGTTTTTCGCCCGATCGGAACCAAACCAGTGCAGAAATGTTCTCTGGACAGTGAATATCAATAATTATCAAAAAAAAGTTGAAATTTTGACTCACGGTCGAATAGGAATGCCAAAACGTTCTATGCTAACGTTAGCAAATTCTTACATTTGGCTATAACTTTTGAATGGAATGAGATATCTACACCAAACTAGGTACACATGTGTATAAGCTCAATCTTTGGTCAAATAAAAAATATTGCACAGCTCTGCCACTTGGTGGCGCTATAAGCCTGAAAAAACATATTATTGGCTATAAATACACCGCTGTTAGTCCGATTGACTTAAAAATTGGTATGCAGTCTCTTGGACCAAAGGGGCACAAGTGTCTATGAGGACATTGGCGTATCTCAAAAAACATGGCCACCATCGGCCAATGAAGTTTGAGCACCCATTAGACAAGGTTAACGGAGGTCGATCGGAACGAAACTCACTGGGCATGTTCGACTCATGGCCCTAAAGGTCTGTAAGAATTTTGAAAGAAATCGGCCACTAGTTGGCGCTAATGAGTTTTTTGGCTCTGTAATCACGTGGTGTTTCACACATACACACAATATGCATATCATTTGATAGATCTCCTCATGAGTAACAACTTTGCCTGAAGAACCATTGCTGTCAATCAAACTGTTCATTAATTATTCACAAATATGTTAAAAACCTACTTTTGCAAACTAGTCCTAGGTTTTTTGCTCAATCTCGATCAAACCACTGCAGTAATGTTCTCTGGACTCTCTAGATCGATAATTATCAAAAAAATGTGGAATTTTGTCCTTTGGTTAGCTATAACTGGGTTAATTTACAAAAGGGGTGTGGCCACATATACCCAAAAGCCTATAAAACCAAAACGAAAGCTCAAAAATTTACAAAAATTGGTGAAAACATGTGTCAGATGATTCTTAACAAGCATGCAAAGTTTCTTGGAGATCGGAGCATAGGTGGCGTTATAACAGCTAAAAAGGCTTCAAAAACAAAATTTCTATGGTAAATGGCCTCAAATTGTTAAAAAATGCTCATCTATTCACACAAACACTAGATCTTACACTTACATCTGTATGATATATCCCCTCATTCTAAACAACTTTGTATACCACCTTAAAGGCCTTAATGCTCGAACCCCGGTAATTGCTGCTTGCAGCTATATTTAGGGGTTCGAGCGTGTAGCGCTGAAACCCTATTGTAATTGTTAAGATTTTTTTTATTATTATTATTATTCCGCGCTAAAACTGATCGTGCAGCCCAAACCGTAAGGCCTAGAGAGCTGAAACTTGGTCAGAAGGTAGTAGTCCTCCTCGCTACTCAGGCGCAAAGAACCGGCCCAATCGGCCTAAAGGTGGCGCTACAGCGCAAAAAACTAACTTTTTTCGCATTTTTGGCCGTAGCTCGTACATTTTTTGTCGTAGACTCAAAAACTTTACATCGTTGCAATCCTTGGGTCAATACGCACAAAAGTGCACTGGTGCAGATTTTTCGTACGAAGCCCGGTTTTTTCCGCAAAATGGCCGAATGTCCGAAACCTACTTTTGCGAACTAGTCCTAGGTTTTTCGCCCGATCGGAACCAAACCAGTGCAGAAATGTTCTCTGGACACTGAATATCAATAATTATCAAAAAAAAGTTGAAATTTTGACTCACGGTCGAATAGGAATGCCAAAACGTTCTATGCTAACGTTAGCAAATTCTTACATTTGGCTATAACTTTTGAATGGAATGAGATATCTTCACCAAACTCGGTACACACGTGTATAAGCTCAATCTTTGGTCAAATAACAAAAATTGCACAGCTCTGCCACTTGGGGGCGCTATAAGGTGGAAAAAACATAAAAATGACTATAGCTATGCAATCGTTGGTCCGATCGACCTGAAAATTGGTATGCAGTGTCTCTGTCCAATGTGCCATAAGGGTCTATGAGGACATTGGCATATCTCAAAAAACATGGCCGCCATCGGCCAATGAAGTTTGAGCACCCATTAGACAAGGTTAACGGAGGTCGATCGGAACGAAACTCACTGGGCATGTTCGACTCATGGCCCTAAAGGTCTGTAAGAATTTTGAAAGAAATCGGCCACTAGTTGGCGCTAACGAGTTTTTTGGCTCTGTAATCACGTGGTGTTTCACACATACACACAATATGCATATCATTGGATAGATCTCCTCATGATTAACAACTTTGCCTCAAGAACCATTGCTGTCAATCAAACTGTTCATTAATTATTCACAAATATGTTAAAAACCTACTTTTGCGAACTAGTCCTAGGTTTTTTGCTCAATCTCGATCAAACCACTGCAGTAATGTTCTCTGGACTCTCTAGATCAATAATTATCAAAAAAATGTGGAATTTTGTCCTTTGGTTAGCTATAACTGGGTTAATTTACAAAAGGGGTGTGGCCACATATACCCAAAAGCCTATAAAACCAAAACGAAAGCTCAAAACTTTACAAAAATTGGTGAGAACATGTGTCAGATGATTCTTAACAAGCATGTAAAGTTTCATGGAGATCGGAGCATAGGTGGCGCTATAACAGCTAAAAAGGCTTCAAAAACAAAATTTCTATGGTAAATGGCCTCAAATTGTTAAAAAATGCTCATCTATTCACACAAACACTAGATCTTACACTTACATCTGTATGATATATCCCCTCATTCTAAACACCTTTGTATACCACCTTAAAGGCCTTAATGCTCGAACCCCGGTAATTGCTGCTTGCAGCTATATTTTTTATTATTATTATTATTCCGCGCTAAAACTGATCGTGCAGCCCAAACCGTAAGGCCTAGAGAGCTGAAACTTGGTCAGAAGGTAGTAGTCCTCCTCGCTACTCAGGCGCAAAGAACCGGCCCAATCGGCCCAAAGGTGGCGCTACAGCGCAAAAAACGAACTTTTTTCACATTTTTGGCCGTAGCTCGTACATTTTTTGTCGTAGACTCAAAAACTTTACATCGTTGTGATCCTTGGGTCAATACGCACAAAAGTGCACTGGCGCAGATTTTTCGTACGAAGCCCGGTTTTTCCGCAAAATGGCCGAATGTCCGAAACCTACTTTTGCGAACTAGTCCTAGGTTTTTCGCCCGATCGGAACCGAACCAGTGCAGAAATGTTCTCTGGACACTGAATATCAATAATTATCAAAAAAAAGTTGAAATTTTGACTCACGGTCGAATAGGAATGCCAAAACGTTCTATGCTAATGTTAGCAAATTCTTACATTTGGCTATAACTTTTGAATGGAATGAGATATCTTCACCAAACTCGGTACACATGTGTATAAGCTCAATCTTTGGTCAAATAACAAAAATTGCACAGCTCTGCCACTTGGTGGCGCTATAAGCCTGAAAAAACATGAAAATGACTATAACTATGCAATTGTTAGTCCGATCGACTTGAAAATTGGTATGCAGTGTCTTTGTCCAATGGGCCATAAGGGTCTATGAGGACATTGGCGTATCTCAAAAAACATGGCTGCCATCGGCCAATGAAATTTGAGCACCTATTAGACATGGTTAACGGAGGCCGATCGGAATGAAACTCACTGGGCATGTTCGACTCATGGCCCTAAAGGTCTGTAAGAATTTTGAAAGAAATCGGCCACTAGTTGGCGCTAACGACTTCTATGGCTCTGTAATCACGTGGTGTTTCACACATCCACACAATATGCATATCATTTGATAGATCTCCTCCTAATGAGCAACTTTGCCTTAAGAACCATTGCTGTCAATCAAACCGTTCATTAATTATTCACAAATATGTGAAAAACCTACTTTTGCGAACTAGTCCCAGGTTTTTTGGTCCATCTCGAAAAAACCACTGCAGTAACATTCGCTGGACTCTCTAGATTAATAATTATCAAAAAAATGTGGAATTTTGTCTTTTGGGTAGCTATAATGGGGTCATTTACAAAAGCGGTGTGGTCAAGTGCATGCAAAAGCCTATATCTTCAAAGTAAAAATTCAAAACTTCACAAACCTTGGTGAGCACATGTGTCTTATGATGCTAAACAGGCATGCAAAGTTTCATGGAGATCGGACCATAGCTGGTGCTTTAACAGTTAAAAAGGCTTCATAAAACACAAAATTTCTATGGTAATTGGCCTCAAATTGTTAAAAAATGCTCATATATTCACACAAACACTAGATCTCCATATCATATATAGATCTTCTCATTCTGAACAACTTTGTCTCTAGGAGCATTGCTGTCAATACAACTGTTCTTTAAATATTTGATATTATTCATAAAACCTATTTTTGTGAACTACTCCTAGATTTTTGACTCAAAATCAATAAATCCACTGTAGTAACATTTTCTGGGCTCTCTAGATAAATTATTATCAAAAAAAATGTTAAACATTTGCATTTGGGCAGTGATAACAGGGCCACTTAATAAGATGATCATGATCTGCTGTACCCAAAAGTCTATAAAACCTAAAAGAAAACAAAACCTCACAAACCTTAGTAAAACCATCATCACATGTTTGTAAATAAGCATACGTTTTATGGGCATCGGGCAAGAAAAGGCAATGTAACAGTTATAAAGCTTAAAAACAATGCATCTCTCTCTAAAACGCCATGAAATTGCAACTATAACCACTAGATGGCAGTAGAAGACCACTAATGGGTCACTGAAATTATTAGAACAGTGCATTTTCATGGTTTGTTTTCAATTCATTTCAATTCAGGCATAGACTAAATGCCTGTTATAACATTTCAAATCACATTTAGTCAAAGGTCAACACTTCATTTATACAGATACATCATATTTGACAATAATACAAGATTATGATTACAGTGAAACCTGAAAATGATATATAAAATCATAAAAAGACCTGAACTAAACATTTTGTCACCTACCATTTATTACACAAATCTCTTATGTGCAACAAAATGTGTGTGTGTGTGTAGTAATGCTTAATGAATATCAATATAACACAAAATTTCTATGATAATTGGCTTTAAATTGCTAAAAAAAAAAAAAAAATAATAATAATAAAAAATGCTCAATTATTCACACAAACACTAGATCTTCATATGATATGATATGTCTCCTCATTCTGAACAACTTTGTCTCTAGGACCACTGCTGTCAATCCAACTGTTTAATTATTTGATATTATTTATAAAACCTTTTTTTTTTTAACTAGTATTAAGTTTTTGACTCAATATCAATAAATCCACTGCAGTAACATGCTCTTGGCTCTCTAGATAAATTATTATCAAAAAAATATTGAACATTTGCATTTGGACAGCGATAACACGGCCACTTAATAAGATGATCATGATCTACTGTACCCAATAGTCTATAAAACCTAAAAGAAAACAAAACTTCACAAACCTAAGTAAAATCATCATCATATTATTTTAAACAAGCAGACATTTTATAGACATTAGGCAAAAAAGGCAATGTAACAGTTATAAAGCTTAAAAACAAAGCATTTCTCTAAAACGCCATGAAATTGCAACTATAACCACTAGATGGCAGTAGAAGACCACTAATGGGTCACTGAAATGACTAGAACAGTGCATTTTCATAGTTTCAAGCTTTGATTTCATACAAAGATGATACTAAATCACTGTTATAACATTTCAAATAACATTTAGTCAAAGTTTACCACTTCATTTATACAGATCTATTACATTTGACAATTATGCAAGATTATGATTACAGTGCAATCTGAAAATGACATATAAACTCTTAAAAACACAAGACTTACAGTAAGCATTTTGTCACCTACTATATATGACAGAAATTTCTTATGTGCAACAAAATGTGTGTCTGTGTGTGTGTGTAATAATGCTTAATGAACATTAATATAACAGTTTAACTATTTCATTTCTGTGTTTGTGATTGTGTTCTCCATCATAGATGTGCTTTAGTTTTAGCCATATTTTGGGTTGGACTACATCCTAAAACCATAGCAACCGTAGCATCGGACCAGAGGTGGCACTATAACAGTTAAAAAGGCTTCAAAAAACACAACATTTCTATTGTAATTGGCACCGAATTGCCCATTTATTCACACAAACACTAGATCTTCATACCATATGAAAGATCTCCTCATTCTCAACAATTTTGTCTCTAGGACCATTGCTGTCAATACAACTGTTCTTTAAATATGTTCTTTAAATCTACTGTACCCAAAAGCCTAAAATTTTTAAAAGGAAGCTTGCAATTTCTCAAAACTGTGTAAAATGACAAATAATCTCATTCTAAACAAATATGCAAAATTGAAGAGAGATTGGGCAAAAATAACACTATAATAGTTATGATGTTTAAAATCTCAGTGTTTGTATGAGACATTGCATGAAATTGCAATAATAACCACTAGATGCCAGTAGAAGACCACTAATGGGCTTATTCAGCTGAACACAACTACTTGTAATAGGTTTCATGATGGATTAACGCTTATAAAATCACTGTTATACCATTTAAAATCACATTTAGTCAAAGCTTATAAGTTTGTTCATACAGACACATCAGTTTTTTACAATTATGCCACATTATGATTACAGAGAAATCTGAAAAAGACACAAACTGTTACAAAGACAAAACTTGCAAGTAAAAGTGTTGGCCCATATCATTTATTTCAAATATCTATATCTACAAGAAAATGTGTGTGCATGTATGTCTCTGTGTGTGTGTAAACATGTTTATTCAGTATTAATATATCAGTTTAAACTTTTCGTTTCTGTGTGTGTATTTCTGTGAACATATTCTCCATTTTGGATGTGTTTTACTGTCAGCCATGAATCCAGGTTGGCCTAGACCCTAACCATACCACCTTAAAGACCTTAACAATGCTCGAACCCCGGTAATTGCTGCTTGCAGCTATATTTATTAGGGGTTCGAGCGCGTAGCGCTGAAACCCTATTGTAATTGTTAAGATTTTTTTTATTATTATTATTATTCCGCGCTAAAACTGATCGTGCAGCCCAAACCGTAAGGCCTAGAGAGCTGAAACTTGGTCAGAAGGTAGTAGTCCTCCTCGCTACTCAGGCGCAAAGAACCGGCCCAATCGGCCCAAAGGTGGCGCTACAGCGCAAAAAACTAACTTTTTTCGCATTTTTGGCCGTAGCTCGTACATTTTTTGTCGTAGACTCAAAAACTTTACATCGTTGCGATCCTTGGGTCAATACGCACAAAAGTGCACTGGCACAGATTTTTCGTACGAAGCCCGGTTTTTCCGCAAAATGGCGTTATGTCCGAAACCTACTTTTGTGAACTAGTCCTAGGTTTTTCGCCCGATCGGAACCAAACCAGTGCAGAAATGTTCTCTGGACACTGAATATCAATAATTATCAAAAAAAAGTTGAAATTTTGACTCACGGTCGAATAGGAATGCCAAAATGTTCTATGCTAACGTTAGCAAATTCTTACATTTGGCTATAACTTTTGAATGGAATGAGATATCTTCACCAAACTCGGTACACATGTGTATAAGCTCAATCTTTGGTCAAATAACAAAAATTGCACAGCTCTGCCACTTGGGGGCGCTATAAGGTGGAAAAAACATAAAAATGACTTTAGCTATGCAATCGTTGGTCCGATCGACCTGAAAATTGGTATGCAGTGTCTCTGTCCAATGTGCCATAAGGGTCTATGAGGACATTGGCGTATCTCAAAAAACATGGCCGCCATCGGCCAATGAAGTTTGAGCACCCATTAGACAAGGTTAACGGAGGTCGATCGGAACGAAACTCACTGGGCATGTTCGACTCATGGCCCTAAAGGTCTGTAAGAATTTTGAAAGAAATCGGCCACTAGTTGGCGCTAACGAGTTTTTTGGCTCTGTAATCACGTGGTGTTTTACACATCCACACAATATGCATACCATTTGATAGATCTCCTCATGATGAACAACTTTGCCTCAAGAATCATTGCTGTCAATCAAATCGTTCATTAAATATTCACAAATATGTGAAAAACCTACTTTTGCGAACTAGTCCTAGGTTTTTTGCTCAATCTCGATCAAACCAATGCAGTAACATTCTCTGGACTCTCTAGATCAATAATTATCAAAAACATGTTGAATTTTGTCCTTTGGTTAGCTATAACGGGGTCATTTAGAAAAGGGGCGTGGCCACATATATCCAGAAGCCTATAAAACCTAAACAAATTCTCCAAACTTTACAAAAGTTGGAGAAAATATGTGTCAGATGATTTTTAACAAGCATGCAAAGTTTCGTGAAGATCGGACCATAGGTGGCGCTATAACAGTTAAAAAGGCTTCAAAAACACAAGCTGTGTATGGTAAATGGTTTCAAATGGCTAAATAAATGCTCATATATTAACATAAACACTAGATCTTCATGTCATTTGATAGATCTCCTCATGATGAACAACTTTGCCTCAAGAACCATTGCTGTCATTCAAGTCGTTCATTAAATATTCACAAATATGTGGAAAACCTACTTTTGCGAACTAGTCCTAGGTTTTTTACTCAATCTTGATCAGACCACTGCAGTAATATTCTCTGGACTCCCTAGATCAATAATTATCAAAAAAAAATTGAATTTTGTCCTTTGGTTAGCTATAAAGGGGTCATTTACAAAAGGGGTCTGGCAACATAAAACCAAAATAAAAACTCAAAACTTTCCAAAAATTGGTAAGAACATGTGGCAGATGACTCTTAACAAGCATGCAACGTTTCATAGAGATCGGACCATAGGTGGCGCTATAAGCTTCAAAAACTCTGGATTTCTATGGTAAATGGTCTCAAATTGCTAAAAAAAATGTTCATATATTCAAATATAACAGCTAAAAAGGCTTCAAAAACAAAATTTCTATGGTAAATGGCCTCAGATTGTTAAAGAATGCTCATCTATTCACACAAACACAAGATCTTACACTTACATTTGTATGATATATCCCCTCATTCTGAGCAACTTTGCATACCACCTAAAAGGCCTTAATGCTCGAACCCCGGTAATTGCTGCTTGCAGCTATATTTAGGGGTTCGAGCGTGTAGCGCTGAAACCCTATTGTAATTGTTAAGATTTTTTTTATTATTATTATTATTCCGCGCTAAAACTGATCGTGCAGCCCAAACCGTAAGGCCTAGAGAGCTGAAACTTGGTCAGAAGGTAGTAGTCCTCCTCGCTACTCAGGCGCAAAGAACCGGCCCAATCGGCCCAAAGGTGGCGCTACAGCGCTAAAAACTAACTTTTTTCGCATTTCGTAGCTCGTACATTTTTTGTCGTAGACTCAAAAACTTTACATCGTTGCGATCCTTGGGTCAATACGCACAAAAGTGTATTGGCACAGATTTTTCGTACGAAGCCCGGTTTTTCCGCAAAATGGCCGAATGTCCGAAACCTACTTTTACGAACTAGTCCTAGGTTTTTCGCCCGATCGGAACCAAACCAGTGCAGAAATGTTCTCTGGACACTGAATATCAATAATTATCAAAAAAAAGTTGAAATTTCGACTGATCGTGGCGAAGGGACCCCAAAAAGTTTGTCAGGTGGGGGGCCATTTTTACTAAAATGGCTATAACTCATGAACCAAATGAGATATCTTCACCAAACTCGGTACACATGTGTATAAGCTCAATCTTTGGTCAAATAAAAAAAATTGCCCAGCTTTGCCACTTGGTGGCGCTATAAGTCTGAAAAAACATTAAAATTACTATAACTTCGCAAACGTCAGTCCAATCAACCTGAAAATTGGTATGCAGTGTCTCTGTCCAATGTGCCATAAGGGTCTATAAGGACACTGGCGTATCTCAAAAAATATGGCCGCCATCGACCAACGAATTTTGAGCACCTATTAGACAAGGTTAACGGAGGCCGATCGGAACGAAACTCACTGGCCATGTTTGACTCATGGCCCTAAAGGTCTGTAAGAATTTTGAAAGAAATCGGCCACTAGTTGGCGCTAACGAGTTTTATGGCTCTGTAATCACGTGGTGTTTCACACATCCACACAATATGCACATCATTGGATAGATCTCCTCATGATGAACAACTTTGCCTCAAGAACCATTGCTGTCAATCAAATCGTTCATTAATTATTCACAATTATGTGAAAAACCTACTTTTGCGAACTAGTCCTAGGTTTTTTGCTCAATCTCGATCAGACCACTGCAGCACAATTCTCTGGACTCTCTAGATCAATAATTATCAAAAAAATGTGAAATTTTGTCATTTGGTTAGCCATAACGGGATCATTTAGAAAAGGGGCGTGGCCAAAAATACCCAAAAGCTTATAAAACCTAAACAAAAACTCAAAACTTTACGAAAAGTGGTGAGAACATGTGACAGATGACTCTTAATAAGCATGCAAAGTTTCGTGAAGATCTGACCATAGGTGGCGCTATAACAGTTAAAAAGGCTTCAAAAACACAAGCTGTGTATGGTAAATGGCTTCAAACGGCTAAATATATGCACTTATATTTACACAAACACTAGATCTTCATATCATTTGATAGATCTCCTCATGATGAACAAATTTGCCTCAAGAACCATTGCTGTCAATCAAACCGTTCACTAATTATTCACAAATATGTTAAAAACCTACTTTTGCGAACTAGTCCTAGGTTTATCGCTCAATCTCGATCAAACCACTGCAGTAATATTCTCTGGACTCCCTAGATCAATAATTATCAAAAAAAAAATTTAATTTTGTCCTTTGGTTAGCTATAACGGGGTCATTTACAAAAGGGGTGTGGCCACATATACCCAAAAGCCTATAAAACCTAAAGAAAAACTCAAAACTTTCCAAAAATTGGTAAGAACATGTGGCAGATGACTCTTAACAAGCATGCAACATTTCATGGAGATCAGACCATAGGTGGCGCTATAAGCTTCAAAAACACTAGATTTCTATGGTAAATAGTCTCAAATTGCCAAAAAAAAAAATTAATATATTCACACAAACACTAGATCTTCATATCATATGACAAATCTCATTTTGAACAATCTTGCATAGCACCTTAAAGGCCTTAAATGCTCGAACCCCGGTAATTGCTGCTTGCAGCTATATTTAGGGGTTCGAGCACGCAGTGCTGAAACCCTATTGTAATTGTTAGGATTTTTAGGGGTTCGAGCGCGTAGCGCTGAAACCCTATTGTAATTGTTAGGATTTTTTTTATTATTATTATTATTATTCTTCCCTAAAACTGAATGTGCAGCCCAAACCGTAAGGCCTAGAGAGCTGAAACTTGGTCGGATGGTAGTAGTCCCCCTCGCTACTCAGATACAAAGACTCAGCCAAATTGGCCTATAGGTGGCGCTACAGCGATCAAAAACGCGAAAGTGCTCATAACTCCTAAACCGCTTGTCGTAGACTCAAAAATTTTACATTTTTGGAATCCTTGGGTCAATACAAATTGAAAACCCCCCCCTGTGATTTAGGGTCCTGGAGGCCCCGTTTTTCCGCAAATGTTAATGATGTCCGAAACCTACTTTTGCGAACTAGTCCTAGGTTTTTCGCCGGATCGAAACCAAACCACTGCCGAAATATTCTCTGGACAGTGAATACCAATAATTATCAAAAAAATGTCAAAATTCGACTCATCATTGCGAAAGGGCCCCAAAAAGTTTGTCAGGTGGAGGGCCATTTTTACTAAAATGGCTATAACTCATGAACCAAATGAGATATCTTCACCAAACTTGGGAAACGTATGTATAAGCTCAATCTTTGGTCAAATAAAAAAAAATTGCACAGTTCTACCACTTGGTGGCGCTATAAGCCTGAAAAAACATAAAAATGACTATAACTATGCAATCGTTGGTCCAATTGACTTGAAAATTAGTATGCAGTGTCTCTGTCCAATGTGCCATAAGGGTCTATGAGGACATTGGCGTATCTCAAAAAACATGGCCGCCATTGGCCAATGAAGTTTGAGCACCTATTAGACAAGGTTAACGAAGGTCAATCGGAATGAAACTCATTGGGCATGTTCGACTCATGGCCCTAAAGGTCTGTAAGAATTTTGAAAGAAATCGGTCACTAGTTGGCACTAACGAGTTTTATGGCTCTGTAATCACGTGGTGTTTAACACATCCACACAATATGCATATCATTTGATAGAACTCCTCATGATGAAAAACTTTGCCTCAAGAACCATTGCTGTCAATCAAACCGTTCATTAATTATTCACAAATATGTGAAAAACCTACTTTTGCGAACTAGTCCTAGGTTTTTCGCTCAATCTCGATCAAACCACTGCAGCGCAGTTCTCCAGACTGTCTAGATCAATAATTATCAAAAAAATGTGGAATTTTGTCCTTTGGGTAGCTATAACGGGGTCATTTAGAAAAGGGGCGTGGCCACATATACCCAAAAGCCTATAAAACCTAAACAAAAACTCAAAACTTTACGAAAGTTGGTGAAAACATGTGTCAGATGACTCTTAAGAACCATGTAAAATTTCATGGAGATCGGACCATAGGTGGCGCTATGACAGTTAAAAAGGCTTCAACAACACGAAATTTCAAAAGTAAATTGCCTTAAATTGCTATAACATGCTCATATAATCACAGAAACACTAGAACTTCATACCATATGATAGATCTCCTCATGCTGAGCAACTTTGCCTCAAGAAGCACTGCTGTCAATCAAGTCGTTTATTACATATTCACAAATATGTGAAAAACCCACTTTTGCGAACTAGTCCTAGGTTATTCACTCGATCTTGATCAAACCACTGCAGCACAGTTCTCCAGACTCCCTAGATCAAAAATTATCAAAAAGAAGTTAAACTTTTGACTCACGGTCGCAAAGGGGTGCCAAAACGTTCGAAAGAGGAGGGGCCACTTTCACTAAAATGGCTATAACTTTGGAACAGAATGACATATCATCACCAAACTCGGAACACATATGTAAAAGTTCAGCCTTTGGTCAAATCCAAAAAATTGCGGAGCTTGACCACTTGGTGGCGCTATAATAGAGGAAAAACATAAAAATGGCTATAACTTTGCAACCGTCAGTCCAATCAACCTGAAAATTGGTATGCAGTGTCCCTGTCCAATGTGCCATAAGGGTCTATAAGGCCATTGGCGTATCTCAAAAAACATGGCCGCCATTGATCAATGAATTTTGAGCACCTATTAGACAAGGTTAACAGAGGTCGATCGGAACGAAACTCACTGGGCATGTTCGACTCATGGCCCTAAAGGTCTGTAAGAATTTTGAAACAAATCGGCCACTAGTTGGCGCTAACGAGTTTTATGGCTCTGTAATCACGTGGTGTTTCACAAATCCACACAATATGCATATCATTTGATAGATTTCCTCATGATGAACAGCTTTGCCTCAAGAACCATTGCTGTCAATCAAACCGTTCATTAATTATTCAACAATATGTCAAAAACCTACTTTGGCGAACTAGTCCTAGGTTTTTCGCTCAATCTCGATCAAACCACTGCAGTAATGTTCTCTGGACTCTCTAGATCAATAATTATCAAAAAAATGTTGAATTTTGTCCTTCGGTTAGCTGTAATGGGGCCATTTACAATAGGGGCGTGGCCACATATACTCAAAAGCTTATAAAACCAAAACGAAAACTCAAAACGTTACGAAAATTGGAGAAAACATGTGTCTGATGATTCTTAACAAGCATGCAAAGTTTCATGGAGATCGGAGCATAGCTGGTGCTATAACAGTTAAAAAGGCTTTAAAATCAAGATTTCTATGGTAAATTGCCTCAAATTGTTAAAAAATGCTCATCCATTCACACAAACACTAGATCTTACACTTATATCTGTATGATATATCCTCTCATTCTGAACAAATTTGCATACCACCTCAAAGGCCTTAAATGCTCGAACCCCGGTAATTGCTGCTTGCAGCTATATTTTTTATTATTATTATTATTATTATTCCCTAAAACTGAATGTGCAGCCCAAACCGTAAGGCCTAGAGAGCTGAAACTTGGTCAGATGGTAGTAGTCCTCCTCGCTACTCAGATACAAAGACTCAGCCAAATCGGCCTATAGGTGGCGCTACAGCAATCAAAAACACGAAAGTGCTCATAACTCCTAAACCGCTTGCCGTAGACTCAAAAATTTTACATTTTTGGAATCCTTGGGTCAATACAAATTGAAAAATCCCCCTGTGATTTGGGGTCCTGGAGGCCCCGTTTTTCCGCAAATTTTAATTATGTCCAAAACCTACTTTTGCGAACTAGTCCTAGGTTTTTCGCCCGATCGGAACCAAACCACTGCTGAAATATTCTCTGGACAGTGAATACCAATAATTATCAAAAAAATTTCAAAATTCGACTCATCATTGCGAAAGGGCCCCAAAAAGTTTGTCAGGTGGAGGGCCATTTTTACTAAAATGGCTATAACTCATGAACCAAATGAGATATCTTCACCAAACTTGGGAAACTTATGTATGAGCTCAATCTTTGGTCAAATAAAAAAAAATTGCACAGTTATACCACTTGGTGGCGCTATAAGCCTGAAAAAACAGAAAAATGACTATAACTATGCAATCGTTGGTCCGATCGACTTGAAAATTGGTATGCAGTGTCTCTGTCCAATGTGCCATAAGGGTCTATGAGGACATTGGCGTATCTCAAAAAACATGGCCGCCATTGGCCAATGAAGTTTGAGCACCTATTAGACAAGGTTAACGAAGGTCAATCGGAATGAAACTCATTGGGCATGTTCGACTCATGGCCCTAAAGGTCTGTAAGAATTTTGAAAGAAATCGGTCACTAGTTGGCACTAACGAGTTTTATGGCTCTGTAATCACGTGGTGTTTAACACATCCACACAATATGCATATCATTTGATAGAACTCCTCATGATGAAAAACTTTGCCTCAAGAACCATTGCTGTCAATCAAACCGTTCATTAATTATTCACAAATATGTGAAAAACCTACTTTTGCGAACTAGTCCTAGGTTTTTCGCTCAATCTCGATCAAACCACTGCAGCGCAGTTCTCCAGACTGTCTAGATCAATAATTATCAAAAAAATGTGGAATTTTGTCCTTTGGGTAGCTATAACGGGGTCATTTAGAAAAGGGGCGTGGCCACATATACCCAAAAGCCTATAAAACCTAAACAAAAACTCAAAACTTTACGAAAGTTGGTGAAAACATGTGTCAGATGACTCTTAAGAACCATGTAAAATTTCATGGAGATCGGACCATAGGTGGCGCTATGACAGTTAAAAAGGCTTCAACAACACGAAATTTCAAAAGTAAATTGCCTTAAATTGCTATAACATGCTCATATAATCACAGAAACACTAGAACTTCATACCATATGATAGATCTCCTCATGCTGAGCAACTTTGCCTCAAGAAGCACTGCTGTCAATCAAGTCGTTTATTACATATTCACAAATATGTGAAAAACCCACTTTTGCGAACTAGTCCTAGGTTATTCACTCGATCTCGATCAAACCACTGCAGCACAGTTCTCCAGACTCCCTAGATCAAAAATTATCAAAAAGAAGTTAAACTTTTGACTCACGGTCGCAAAGGGGTGCCAAAACGTTCGAAAGAGGAGGGGCCACTTTCACTAAAATGGCTATAACTTTGGAACAGAATGACATATCATCACCAAACTCGGAACACATATGTAAAAGTTCAGCCTTTGGTCAAATCCAAAAAATTGCGGAGCTTGACCACTTGGTGGCGCTATAATAGAGGAAAAACATAAAAATGGCTATAACTTTGCAACCGTCAGTCCAATCAACCTGAAAATTGGTATGCAGTGTCCCTGTCCAATGTGCCATAAGGGTCTATAAGGCCATTGGCGTATCTCAAAAAACATGGCCGCCATTGATCAATGAATTTTGAGCACCTATTAGACAAGGTTAACAGAGGTCGATCGGAACGAAACTCACTGGGCATGTTCGACTCATGGCCCTAAAGGTCTGTAAGAATTTTGAAACAAATCGGCCACTAGTTGGCGCTAACGAGTTTTATGGCTCTGTAATCACGTGGTGTTTCACAAATCCACACAATATGCATATCATTTGATAGATTTCCTCATGATGAACAGCTTTGCCTCAAGAACCATTGCTGTCAATCAAACCGTTCATTAATTATTCAACAATATGTCAAAAACCTACTTTGGCGAACTAGTCCTAGGTTTTTCGCTCAATCTCGATCAAACCACTGCAGTAATGTTCTCTGGACTCTCTAGATCAATAATTATCAAAAAAATGTTGAATTTTGTCCTTCGGTTAGCTGTAATGGGGCCATTTACAATAGGGGCGTGGCCACATATACTCAAAAGCTTATAAAACCAAAACGAAAACTCAAAACGTTACGAAAATTGGAGAAAACATGTGTCTGATGATTCTTAACAAGCATGCAAAGTTTCATGGAGATCGGAGCATAGCTGGTGCTATAACAGTTAAAAAGGCTTTAAAATCAAGATTTCTATGGTAAATTGCCTCAAATTGTTAAAAAATGCTCATCCATTCACACAAACACTAGATCTTACACTTATATCTGTATGATATATCCTCTCATTCTGAACAAATTTGCATACCACCTCAAAGGCCTTAAATGCTCGAACCCCGGTAATTGCTGCTTGCAGCTATATTTTTTATTATTATTATTATTATTATTCCCTAAAACTGAATGTGCAGCCCAAACCGTAAGGCCTAGAGAGCTGAAACTTGGTCAGATGGTAGTAGTCCTCCTCGCTACTCAGATACAAAGACTCAGCCAAATCGGCCTATAGGTGGCGCTACAGCAATCAAAAACACGAAAGTGCTCATAACTCCTAAACCGCTTGCCGTAGACTCAAAAATTTTACATTTTTGGAATCCTTGGGTCAATACAAATTGAAAAATCCCCCTGTGATTTGGGGTCCTGGAGGCCCCGTTTTTCCGCAAATTTTAATTATGTCCAAAACCTACTTTTGCGAACTAGTCCTAGGTTTTTCGCCCGATCGGAACCAAACCACTGCTGAAATATTCTCTGGACAGTGAATACCAATAATTATCAAAAAAATTTCAAAATTCGACTCATCATTGCGAAAGGGCCCCAAAAAGTTTGTCAGGTGGAGGGCCATTTTTACTAAAATGGCTATAACTCATGAACCAAATGAGATATCTTCACCAAACTTGGGAAACTTATGTATGAGCTCAATCTTTGGTCAAATAAAAAAAAATTGCACAGTTATACCACTTGGTGGCGCTATAAGCCTGAAAAAACAGAAAAATGACTATAACTATGCAATCGTTGGTCCGATCGACTTGAAAATTGGTATGCAGTGTCTCTGTCCAATGTGCCATAAGGGTCTATGAGGACATTGGCGTATCTCAAAAAACATGGCCGCCATTGGCCAATGAAATTTGAGCACCTATTAGACAAGGTTAACGGAGGTCGATCGGAACGAAACTCATTGGGCATGTTCGACTCATGGCCCTAAAGGTCTGTAAGAATTTTGAAACAAATCGGCCACTAGTTGGCGCTAACGAGTTTTTTGCCTCTGTAATCACGTGGTGTTTCACACATCCACACAATATGCATATCATTTGATAGATCTCCTCATGATGAACAACTTTGGCTCAAGAACCATTGCTGTCAATCAAACCGTTCATTAATTATTCACAAATATGTGAAAAACCTACTTTTGCGAACTAGTCCTAGGTTTTTTGCTCAATCTCGATCAAACCACTGCAGTAATATTCTCTGGACACTCTAGATCAATAATTATCAAAAAAATGTTGAATTTTGTCCTTCGGTTAGCTATAACGGGGTCATTTAGAAAAGGGGCGTGGCCGCATATACCCAAAAGCTTATAAAACCTAAACAAAAACTCGAAACTTTACGAAAATTGGTGAGAACATGCGTCAGATGATTCTTAACAAGCCTGCAAAGTTTCGTGAAGATCAGACCATAGGTGGCGCTATAACAGTTAAAAAGGCTTCAAAAACACAACCTGTGTATAGTAAATGGTTTCAAATGGCTAAATAAATACTCATATATTCACATAAACACTAGATCTTCATATCATTTGATAGATCTCCTCATGGTGAACAACTTTGCCTCAAGAACCATTGCTGTCAATCAAACCGTTCATTAATTATTCACAAATATGTTAAAAACCTACTTTTGCGAACTAGTCCTAGGTTTTTCGCTTAATCTCGATCAAACCACTGCAGTAATATTCTCTGAACTCTCTAGATCAATAATTATCAAAAAAATGTTGAATTTTGTCCTTCGGTTAGCTATAACGGGGTCATTTACAACAGGGGTGTGGCCACATATACCCAAAAGCCTATCAATACTAAACAAAAACTCAAAACTTTACGAAAATTGGTGAAAACATGTGTCAGATGATTCTTAACAAGCATGCAAAGTTTCGTAAAGATCGGACCATAGGTGGCGCTATAAGAGTTAAAAAGGCTTCAAAAACACAAGCTGTGTATGGTAAATGGCAAATGACAAACTGTTCATTGCTTAAGTCTTTTAAAAACATATATTCATTTAAACAAAAAAAAAAAAAAAACATTCAATAAAGGAGACAGTGTCTCACTTCATTAAGACTTGTTTGACTATTGAAATCTCCTGAATGAATGATTCAATGACATACTTTTTTTTTAAACGGGCAGTTGTCGCCACCTCCTGGCGGAAGAGGATAAGCGTTACAATAGATACACGTGTTAAAATACTTTCGTTTTTATCGCTACTGTAGACAATAAGTGTTTATACCCAAACTATAAACTTTTATCCCAGTACTTCTATTATTTAAATATCTGTAACACAGAAATAATGATT
The DNA here is from genome assembly GCA_036247105.1 of Cirrhinus mrigala. Classification (NCBI taxonomy): domain Eukaryota; kingdom Metazoa; phylum Chordata; class Actinopteri; order Cypriniformes; family Cyprinidae; genus Cirrhinus; species Cirrhinus mrigala. The sequence goes on from CM070007.1 coordinate 4,241,346, forward strand.
ATAATGTGGTTGAAAAGACTGTTTGTGTTGTTCACATTTACTCCGATCTTCTGATTCATTAACATGGCAGCGACAAAACGTGTTTCTCACGCTCCACTGACACTGGCGATGTGAAACAGTCCTAATAGACATAGATAACTCATTGTCATTTAGGAATAAGATTGCATGGGTGTTTGAATCGACACCTCAATATTTTAAGGATTAATAGTGCAGCTCTAATGTAAACATGGCAAAATGTTGTGGGAGGATACTGTCACGAGATCTCGTGAAATCCGACTGGTCTCGTCACATCCCTACCATTTGAATAGCCACTTAATAATAAGATCATGATCTACTGTACCCGAGTCTATAAAACCTAAAAGAAAAGAAAAGTCAAATCATCATCATATGATTCTAAAAAAGCCTGCATTTTAAAGACATCAGGCAAAAAAAGGCAATGTAACAGTTATAAAGCTCAAAAACTATGCATCGCTCTTTAAAATGTCATGAAATTACAACTATAACCACTAGATGGCAGTAGAAGACCACTAATGGCTCATTGAAATGAACAGCGCTATTCACAGATTTTCCATTCATTTCAATTCATGCAAAGACTAAATCACTGTTATAACATTTCAGATCACATTTAGTCAAAGTTTAACACTTCATTTAAACACATATATCATATTTGACAATAATACAAGATTATGATTACAGTGAAACCTGAAAACTATATATAAAATCTTAAAAAGACTTGCATTTTGTCACCTACCATTTAATACACAAATCTCTTATGTGCAACAAAATGTGTGTGTGTGTGTGTGTGTAATAATGCTTGATGAACTTTAATATAATAGTTTAACTATTTCATATTCTGTGTTTGTGATTGTATTGTCCATCATAGATGTGCTGTAGTGTTAGCCATATATTTTGGGTTGGACTACATCCTAAAACCATAGCAACCATAGCATCAGATCATAGGTGGCGCTATAACAGTTAAAAAGGCTTCAAAAACACAACATTTCTATTGTAATTGGCCTCGAATTACTAAAAAATGCTCATTTTTTCACAAAAACACTAGATCTTCATACCATATGATAGATCTCCTCATTCTCAACAATTTTTTGACCATTGCTGTCAATCCAACTGTTCTTTAAATATGTTCTTTAAATCTACTGTACCCAAAAGCCTAACATTTTTACAAGAAAGCTTGCAACATCTCAAAACTGTGACAAAAATGACAAATACTCCCATTCTAAACAAATATGCAAAATTTAAGAGAGACTGGGCAAAAATAACACTATAATAGTTATGATGTTTAACATCTCAGTGTTTGTATGAGACATTGCATGAAATTGCAATAATAACCACTAGATGTCAGTGGAAGACCACTAATGGGCTTATTCAGCTGACTACAAATTGCTTTTAATAGGTTTGATGATCGATTAACACTTATAAAATCACTGTTATAACATTTAAAATCACATTTAGGCAAAGCTTACAATTTTGTTCATACAGACATATCAGTTTTTTACAATTATGCCACATTATGATTACAGTGAAATCTGAAAAAGACACAAACTGTTACAAAGAGAATACTTGCAAGTAAAAGTGTTGGCCCATATCATTTATTTCAAATATCTGTACAAGAAAATGTGTATGCATGTATGTCTCTGTGTGTGTAAACATGTTTATTCAGTATTAATATATTAGTTTAAACTTTTCGTTTCTGTGTGTGTATTTTTGTGAGCATGTTCTCCATTTTGGATGTGTTTTACTGTCAGCCATGAATCCAGGTTGGCCTAGACCCTAAGCATACCACTTTAAAGACCTTAAAATGCTCGAACCCCGATAATTGCTGCTTGCAGCTATATTTATTATTATTATTATTATTCCGCGCTAAAACTGATCGTGCAGCCCAAACCGTAAGGCCTAGAGAGCTGAAACTTGGTCAGAAGGTAGTAGTCCTCCTCGCTACTCAGGCGCAAAGAACCGGCCCAATCGGCCCAAAGGTGGCGCTACAGCGCAAAAAACTAACTTTTTTCGCATTTTTGGCCGTAGCTCGTACATTTTTTGTTGTAGACTCAAAAACTTTACATCGTTGCGATCCTTGGGTCAATACGCACAAAAGTGTGCTGGCGCAGATTTTTCGTACGAAGCCCGGTTTTTCCGCAAAATGGCGTTATGTCCGAAACCTACTTTTACGAACTAGTCCTAGGTTTTTCGCCCGATCGGAACCAAACCAGTGCAGAAATGTTCTCTGGACACTGAATATCAATAATTATCAAAAAAAAGTTGAAATTTTGACTCACGGTCGAATAGGAATGCCAAAACGTTCTATGCTAACGTTAGCAAATTCTTACATTTGGCTATAACTTTTGAATGGAATGAGATATCTTCACCAAACTCGGTACACATGTGTATAAGCTCAATCTTTGGTCAAATAACAAAAATTGCACAGCTCTGCCACTTGGTGGCGCTATAAGCCTGAAAAAACATGAAAATGACTATACCTATGCAATCGTTGGTCCGATCGACCTGAAAATTGGTATGCAGTGTCTCTGTCCAATGTGCCATAAGTGTCTATGAGGACATTGGCGTATCTCAAAAAACATGGCCGCCATTGGCCAATGAAGTTTGAGCACCTATTAGACAAGGTTAACGAAGGTCAATCGGAATGAAACTCACTGGGCATGTTCGACTCATGACCCTAAAGGTCTGTAAGAATTTTGAAAGAAATCGGCCACTAGTTGGTGCTAACGAGTTATTTGGCTCTGTAATCACGTGGTGTTTCACACATCCACACAATATGCATACCATTTGATAGATCTCCTCATGATGAACAACTTTGCCTCAAGAACCATTGCTGTCAATCAAATCGTTCATTAAATATTCACAAATATGTGAAAAACCTACTTTTGCGAACTAGTCCTAGGTTTTTTGCTCAATCTCGATCAAACCAATGCAGTAACATTCTCTGGACTCTCTAGATCAATAATTATCAAAAAAATGTTGAATTTTGTCCTTCGGTTAGCTATAACCTGGTTAATTTACAAAAGGGGTGTGGCCACATATACCCAAAAGCCTATAAAACCAAAACGAAAACTCAAAACTTTACGGAAATTGGTGAAAACATGTGTCAGATGATTCTTAA